>LR737407.1:1588934-1609957 GCA_902655005.2 Marronus borbonicus
ACAAAATTCTATGTTTAATTTACACAATGCTACTGGTTTCGTGCGATGCGCACATCTTCAGGCAAGCTGAAAGCATCTCAAATATAACTATTATTACATTTGTATAAATACAAAAATGTTGAGCAGTTCTTTAGTGAGACCAGTATTGCAATAAATGTTTCAAAACATTTTTTTTAATATTTGCAATTGTTAAAATTGAGACGTGAATGACATCCCTGGTCCGTTGTTGACAGCAAATAGACGTTCCACAAAGTAAGAAACCAGACAAGGCAGGGATAATGTTTCAAGAAGTATCCAAAATGTAGGTGCCACCTCAGAATGCAACTGTAAATTGAGGCAATTGTCAGCATTATCTAATTGTAGCCTTCGAATTTCAAGAGATTCAAGGTTATTGAGGAAATTATCTTTGTTGGCCTTAACCCTCGAGCGGGCGCGTGGAGAATTTTATACCGAAATCTAGCAATTTTCGCAACTATATTGAGCAAGCACAAGAACATTGTCGTTTTTATATTGGTAAGGCCTAGAAAGACAAAGGCAAAGAATATTATGAGAACTTTTCCTGGTCCTATTCGCTGCGCAAGCGAAACTCCTACAGAGCTGTCTTCTTTTTCACTTTTCATCGCTAAGCCTAAGAAGTGCCTAAGAATATCCTAATACCAGCTTACTGTGCCTAGGAGCTGCACAAGTGTTTCTTTATAATCAAGGTTTATTAGGGTTATCAGATGTTTGGGTTCTGAGGAGGATTTCAGAAGTATTTTATTTAAGTTAGAGATTCCTACCTTTCTATCTTCATAGGTTGAAATAAAAGAGGCCTTAACTCACAAAATTCTATGTTTAATTTACACAATGCTACTGGTTTCGTGCGATACGCCTATCCTCAAGCAAACTGAAAGTATGCCAAATATAATTATGATATATTTTTGATACGAATCTCAATATTTGGATAATTTTTCTTTTTTGCACATTTCTCTACTGGTCACGAAACAAGTTAAATAAAACAATTCTGGGTAAAAACGTGACTACAAAAATCACCTTAAAAATGTGACTAAAATCGCAACAAATGTCTTAACGCAATGACATACAGTTCATTACCATTACCAAGAACCCGCTTAAGCCTGGGTTTATGTTTCAAGAAGCGTTCGAAAACGTAGATGTGACCTCAAGATGGAGTTGTAAATTGAGGTAGTTATCAGCATTATTTAATTGCTGTTTTGAAATTTCGAGAGACTCAAGGTTATTGAGGAAATTATCTGTGTTAGCTATTTGCACGATGGTGAAGTTATTGTCAACGATAGATATATACCAGATGTTAAGCAAAGTGTGAGAAACCAGACGAATTAGGTTGTAGGCCTCTAATATGTTCTTTGTAAGTTTCCGGTTCATCAACTTCGTCCCGATTATTCAGCAGCACGTTATGAAGAGGATTAATTATTCTCAACTGTACGTTCTCTGCTTGTAAGCAGAGATCTAAGTACGCTCATGTAGTAACAATAAGCTTCCTCATACCGTTAGTAATATTTTGTTAAAAATGAAAAACTGTTGAGGTCGCAATATGGATATTTTATACATTATTTATTTACATAATTTGCAGTAATTTAGTGTACTTCGTATATTCTCCTTATTTATTTATAAGAGAAAATACTCTTGCTGTGGATAGAAGCTACGCTATATATGGTGAAGCCGGCCCAGAATTAAAGAACCTTTTACTTGTCCACTATTACCAGTAGCGTGAAGAAAGTAATCTCGGCGGTTTCGCTGCGCATTCTGTTTTATAGCGAAAATTTTCCTAACGTTCCGTTTGCTCTACAGCCGGTAATCACGCAGAAGCATACGCGGTTGGAAGCTGCTGAATCAGTACGAAAAACCAGAGCCAATTATCACGGATGTTAATGGCGATACACAGTCTGTGATATCCGAGAAGCAATGTATTAAACGCCAGTTACGCTTTCAATACTGCTACTGATTGAAAACATTGAGATAATAAACAAATAATGAGAATGTTTCTAATTATCGACCTATGGCTTTGACGCTCTGTATCTCGAACTGATTCAACAGTTTTCTGGATAAACGTGGTATTATAACTGATTTTCAGCATGGATTCAGCGAAGGAAGATCCATCTCTACTGCATTAATCGATTTCTATTGTACTGTATTGGATGGAATTGAGCAAAGGAAATCCTTTGATTGCGTTCAACACGATAAATTTTTAGAAAAAAAAATTAGCAATTTTATGATAATAGGGACGCAGCTGCAACTTGGTTTGCTTCATATCTTCATGATAGAATTCAATTTGTTACGGTTAAACACCTCTCGGCAGAAGGAAAAATTGAAGACTTTACGTCTGCGCATACCGCAGGGGTCGGTTTTAGGGCCAGTGCTGTTTAGCTTATATATCAACGACATTGTGCTTTTTCTTTCTGATGTCTACTTAACCATATACGCAGATGATATTTCACTTTTAATAACGGATGAAGACGCAGAATACATTTCTAATGGTTTGTTACGGACGCTGCTCACAACAAACTTTCGCTAAGTCTGGAAAATAGCCTTTCACACAAGGCATACACGCGCAAGAGTTGGGGAACCTATTCATAGACCAAGCACAATTAGAGCAATCCAATTCCGCAACATTTCTGGGTGTCATTTTTGAGGAAAATCTAGTCTGGAATAAGTATTGTCGCGTATTAGTTAGCAGACTTTTCGGCAAGTGTTATGTGTTTCGCTGCTTAAGATCGCAGGTAACGGTGGAGTGCCTTCTGTCGCTCCAGATTACGATAAGGAATACTTTTGTGGGATTCGTCAACTGCAGCTGCTAAAGTGTTCTTGGCCCAGAAGGCTGTTGGTGAGCGCACATTTGATGGAGTCTCGCAGGCCTTTTTTCTCATAAATTAAATTTATTACGGCTTGCTTGCATTTATGTAACGGAATTAGCTGTTTATGTACGTCAGAACAGAGACATTTTAGCTTGAATTCTCAATATCACAGTTACCTTACAAGAAGTAGAGATCATCTACACACTGCTGGCACCTGGTAGCTTAAGACTGGAAAATGTAGGGATCAGGATTTACAAATAAACCACATAGTTCGTAGTTTCCGCAAAGCCATTAAAGAATTTCTTCAAAGCCATCGCTTTTATGGTATAAATGAGTATTATACTTTGAAAACAGGGTAGTTTCTTTCTTTTGTTTTTTTTTTGTTTTTTTAATTTATTTTTATTACTAATTTTTTTGTCGCAGATCCTATTTTTCATTTTGGTTTTTCCTATTGTTGCTATAAGTGGCTGGCTATTATTTTGGTAATCTTAATTTTATTTAGAATCTATTATTTTCCTTTTTTTTAATTTTGATTCACTCTGTATTTATTTTGACTAGTTATATGCACTCATGTGTTAGATAACCAAATATGTTATTATTATTATTAATAAGCAAATTTGGAAAGTCATATTCCGCATTTAAAGGAAAATTATTTTATAAAAACATTGTAAATAAACCATTCACAAACAAAAAATTTCTGCGAATTTTTAATTTCCAAACTTTCCATCAGAATATGCATATTTAGAGCAGAAAACTCGCATGTTTGCGAGCATATTTTAACTGAAGAATTTTCAATTGAAAAGCGATATTAACACCTATAACTGTAACATGATGCGCGCGAAAGCGATCCTCTATTTCTAATATTTCATAAAATACGCCGCCTGCCTGTACGTAAAATATCCAACACAGTTTTGCACTACGAATCGGACTATTAATTTCAATTATGTACAACCTTTCCGCTGCCTGTTCTGCAATATCCACGCGCGTCGTACCCATGTAACGTTCAGCGTAAGTACCTGTTTGCATACTTTCCGTGCGCATATAGATTCCATAAATAAATCACGCGAAATATTATTTATACTCGATATTATTTATATCGTGCTGTACAGCGTAGAGTTCGATGCGAGTAGCATATTCGCGCCGGCTGCCATAAATCCGCGTCCGGTTGTTTGTCTTCATAGCGCTGTAAAGCGAATAAATTTTCCCGTGTAGCGCGACGAGAAAACACTGTAATGGAAGTAAATATGAAGGTAACGAAAAATAAAACAGCAGCAATAATGACCGTGCATACGTTTAGCTAACGGTAAATACTTCAGGGTCCCCTATTCGCATACGCAAATGAGATTGGAAATTTGGTGGAGGTGCCGGTGGAAGTGAAATTTTCTATAATTAAAGCTGTCGTTAATGATCCATAGGTGGAATTGCCATTTTCGCTGTGCCAAATACATGGAAGTACGCGAGGATAAGTCAGAACTACAATTTCGATGGTTCCGAAACATACCGGCACATAAAGATTCGGGCGATAGTGCGAGAATGTTTGATACCAACTCTATCATTTGTAATAATTAGAAATTCCCTATACGGAAATCGTAGATGTGCATTAGTAACACAATCTTAAATTATTTTGATATATACAGGGTGAACCAAAAAAAGTTACATTTCCACTTGAGAATCAAGAGACACGAATATTCACAGAAAAATGGTTTTTGCATAGTATTTGATGTTTTGCTTTACACTTTGGATGGACTTAACATACAAGAACATCCTTATTACAGCCCTTCTCTAACAAGGTATTGAAGATTTTATTTTTCAACGTCTTCGTCGTTATTTTGAATTGGACAGCCGGTATGTTTTTTAATTTGTGAATTGCCGATGACATCTTGCATTAATTGCGTAAACTATTCCCTGTATCTAAAGTCAATTGGTTTTGAGGTATTTCATATTTTCGATTTATTACCTTCATTCGTTGATTTGAGGCTCTCGTAGAGATTATTTTACCGCAGACCAATTTGCATACTTTCATTCCACAACAACACCTCGGAGAAGCACATTGCAGACACTCTGATGGGATTATTTACAGAAGTTTTCTATTCTAAAAAGAAACTAATATGGTTTTCGGAGAAATAAGGGCACAATCAGGTTACTAGAACAATTTACCGTTCTGGTTGGTCTTGGTCTGGATAAAAAAAAGGATGTTCAAGCTTACGATTTGATCGACTACAGTTTGCCTTTAGCAGCGTGCTTTTACAGCGCGGAGGTATAAAAGGCATTTTCCAGAACTGGAGCCACGCTTACTTAAAAGACCGATTTAAAATTTAAAATTAGGATTATCGATTTGTTAGGAGGAGAGTGCCTTCACACTTGACGGTAGAAAAGGTTTCAATCTATATATCTCGTAATCTTTTTTTTCAACATTTTCTTTGTTGCACATATTCAAATTACTTTCATCAATAACCACACGAATATTGTTTTTACAACTATCAGTTGCCGTTGGATTATTTGCATAGACTTGATCCTTAAGAAATCCTTAAAATGAGAAAGTCTATTGGTGTTAAATCCTTCAAATCATGCAATTGGGCTCCTAGTTGCTGTATCGCAAAGCATAAAATTTCCAACAAAAACAACACGAAATCGACGAATAGCGTTTGCAAATATAAAATTAAAATCGCCAAGTTCGTGCTGGGACATTTTTGTATATAGAGGATGAGTGCGACGTTCCTGTGTCCTTCAAAGCAGTACTTTGGGGCCCATCTGATACCTGTTGTGTGTTAATTTTTACGCAAATGATACCAATCTACAGATAGCCATCTGCAACTTAAAAAAGAGTTCATCCATTTTTAACGTGCGCAGCAATCAGAAATTCAATTCAGTGTCGCTTGAAGGTTAGCAGACGCTACTGATTTTTTCCTCTAAACTCCATAAATGAAATAGTTCTTCCTCTTCCAAACTTCCGAACTCCGTCCGTGGACGCATTATAAAGTAGAAAAACCAACAACTAGTAAGATCGAAGAAATATTAGACTTTTTCGAATTGTTTAGACCATTCGAGACTATATTTTCGAGCCACTGAATATAGCTGCTGCAACCCTATCTTCTCTTCTTTTTAGCAAAAATACCTACAGTGAAAAGTCCCCGACTGCTACCATATTTTCTTCTATAAATTACGTCAATATATTTTCGAGAATTGCGAACGTAGCTCATCCATGGAATAATTCGCAACATTTCAGCTCATTAAATGTATACTCGGTAAAGATCAGGCTGATCGTATCCAACGTATGGACCGGCAAATGCTCCGCTGCGGGACGAGAGAGCAAAAGCGTATAAGCTGGAAGACAAAGCGCATAATAAAAGAACGCGACCTAGATCTTTTTCCCTATTCTCCCTTGCCGTACTCCTCCCATTGTTCTTCCAGTACATAAAAGTGTCTCATTCATTGATTTATTATAAATTGAGGAGTTACTACTGATGTTACGCCAATAACTTGTATTAATAATTAAGTGTGAAATTTATTTATTCATAATAAAAGAATATTAACAAAATTACGATTTTATCAAAGTGGACCGATCATTCAGAAAATTTTCATGTGCTTTTTATTTTGAACAACTTTACTTTGTAACACTTTGGCGTATCATGTATTCTTCAGAGGCTACTTGATTAGTTTTTATCCTGTTTGTGTTCACAACTATGTGATGGAGGTCTCACATCTTTTATTCCAATTCAATAGAATTCGAGGATTCTTACAAACTGTCATTATTATTTCAACGACGGCTCATATAACCTGGCTTGTTTCACATTCTCCTTACCCTAAATTCATCTTCCTTCACTCGGAACGAGTTCAGCTTTTAGCGGACTTATCCGAAAATAAACAAGGATAAACGTGTAACCGAGAGAAAAGCGCCAGACACAAACCGACAGCCCTCGCGATTAATTATTAACGTTGACGTCGAGGTCTCAATTCTGAAAAGCCGGGCAATAAATTTACGAGCGAACCGCAACGTTTTAAAACCTTTTTATTATGCATTCGGGTTCGCCGAAGCGGTGCCCCCCCATTTCCAGCCGCGAAGGCGGACCGAAAGAAGCGAGCGCACGTCGAGCTTTACTTTGAGGAGCTCAAGTGCGCTCAATAATGGATTATCCTCGAAGGTTTAATTTGACATGTCAATATTCCGCGGCCATCTTTTCCTACATTAGAGTCCGTAAAAATTACATCGGCTCAATTTCCCAAGTCCTGGCTACAGAGGCAATAAAATATTAACTGATAATGGGAGCAATACACGGCGCTCTAGGGGCGAACAACCCAGGGGCAGAAATAGACGAAAGGTTTAGGTGTTGTAGAACTCTAAATGCGGTTATCCAAAGAATTATTTATGCTTCAAACAAACCATTACAGGGTGCTTTTAAATTCGCAGGATATCAGAAAGCAGGGATATGACAACGGGCCCAATATGAGGGGGCGAATTAGCCAATTTAATTCTTTCTCTCAATTTAATTCTTAATGATACGGCAAAAACATCCTTGGAAGCCGCTAACTTCTTCAACGTGGTCCAAAAGATATATGAATTTTTTTCGGCATCTACTTTTCGATGATTGTGATTTTAACACAAGTTCAAAGATTAAGTTTTAAACCATTGAGTGACACTAGTAGACCTGTAGGATACAGGTCTTAGCGCCTTTAAGATTCCATTTGGGAGATGTGTAAGGTGCCTTGCTAAACATTTACGAAAACTAAGAAATTTATAATTTAATAAGATACGCGGCCTAGTTTATTAAATTGTATTAAACAATTTATCTGGAATAAAATATGAAGTTGCATTAATCCAATAAACAAGTTGGCGAAAACAAAAAATTTTCAACTTTTTCCTTCGACATTTCACAAAAATTTTAAAAATAGTTTATCTTTAAATTTGACCGTTAACAAGTCCACGTGGCATTTTGACATCAACTTTTGAGGACAAATAAATGTCGAAATTTACCAGAAAACCAACAATTTTACGAAAAGTCACTCCTCGAAAGACATCTGCATTTATCAATCAATAATTCGACATATCCTCCCTCGTGTCACCGCTAATCTAAAAACTCGACGCGATCCCATCGAAATAACGACAATGCTTCCCCGTATCTCGAGGGGCCCATCGACACTTTTTAACCCGGCGATAATTTTAACCTTCGCCACCCTTCATCCCGGTCATTGCCGCATCTTTCGAGCTTGAAGCGAAACCTACGTCGGTTCCGGGGTGACAAAATTAAACGCTCACTGGACGCGATTCCGATCGAAAACACCGATCATCGGTTGGACGAATGGCTGGGGTTGAAGCAGGTCACTGATTGAGCTTCGGATGACGTTTAAGTGACAATCAATAACGATATGCCGGTTTGGCGATCGCAATATGAGGAGAAATTCCAGGTACATTATGCGGCAGAAAGCTTAGAGGATGAACGTCGTGATTTTATTAAATAGCTGCAGAAATACACTGTCGTCTATTAAAATTGCAACACCAAGGTATTATTAGATGATTATATTGAAAGCATAAATGTGATAAAGAGATCATACATTCTACACAACTTCTTTTTTTATTAAAACGTTACTCTGTTTTAGTTAATAAATGCAGCGTTTGCAGTTATTTCCAGTATGTCGACGTTTACATGAACATAAAATCATTTTTTCCCCATTTGGTGCCGACCTTTTGGCGATCACTGTATAAGCTCCTACAAGCACTAATAAGTACTTTAGTAAAATGCTTAGAATTTTATACCAAAACCACTTTAAACGTTCACATAAAATTTTTTGTCGCATAGTGTACCTGTTACAAAGACTTTGTCTCTCCAAAGGCAAACAGAGAGCGAGATAAGCGCGTTTAAAGCCGTTGGAAGTTAGATGACGCCAGCAGGGCGATCGGCGAGCGAATCGAGCACTGAATTAAGTAATACTCAGCAATTAGAGCGTTGACAGGTTATCGACGTTGGCAGCAATTTGCTCGTTTCAATCTAGAATCAATTAGGATTAAGGTATAGAGGTGTCGTCGGAACGTATCGGGATGCGGGAGAGTGGGTGCGTCTGATAGCATTGATGGGAGGTATTGTGATGGAACGTTTAAATCACGAACGGAATTATAATCACTGAAAACTTTGTTAGGAAAAGAGATCGCTACCAATCGAAAGGCGTTTTTAACATAAATGACCAGGTTATGCGTTTAAAATTTCCATTAATAAACTGCTTCGGGAAACTGATTTAACTCAAGCTCTAGCTCCTTGAAAATGTTCCATGTGCTTTTTCATTTGTTTATTTTAGAATTACCTACGAACAAGTTCGCTACGAATGGGAAAAGCCGATTACCCACCATTGTGCCTTGCCATTGTTTAGAATAGTGTCTGTTTGTCTGAAGCCGACTTTGATACATGCAGAGAGAAGTTAAAGAAAAAAATAATTTTGGATTTAGTCTTAAAAAATCTAATTTTGCTTACTGAGAAGGAGAATCCGTATGTTGGGTGTTGTGGCAATCATATTTTGGATGCCTTTCTTATGGACCTAACTCGCGATGATGAGTAATACATTTAATAATTGTGCATGATGCGGTATTAAAATAAGTTGTAGCCACAGGGTACCATCTTATTAAAGTCCTAAAGAAATTAACCAGTTTTTTAAATTAGTCGTTTCCAAATGGGTAGACAAGACATTATGACTCTTATAAATGTCCCGCCAAAGGTCCAGATCTCAATGTTGAATCTTTTCTTAAGGAGTAACCTAATTTCAATTGGATAGACCAACATACATTGCAAATTTAGGGCAATCGTGTTGGATCAGCAATATCACTAAACTTTGATACCAAGCGATTCGGGAACAAACGTTATAAAACAGCACCGTGGTACCGACTTGTTGGAACCAGACTACATTTTGATCGATCCTTTGAAATTCTGCCATCGCAAATGATTCCAACATTTCGACATATTGATCTGAATTGACTATTACGATGTAGCCGGTTTCTTCAAAAAAATATGGTCCGATCACACCAAATGTGGACACTCCACAACACACCGTTGCCTTTTGGTCATGAGATGGGTTTTCGTGCATTTCTCTTGGGTTGTTTTCTGCCCAGCATCGAAAGCTCTGCTTATTAACGTATCCACTGAGGAGAAAGCAAGCTTCATCAAACACGGTCAGTTTACTAAGAATTCCCGCATTGTGGTTTAACGTTTTTTTAAAATTGCCTGCAGAAATTGGTTCAGGTTTGAAAAGAACTTATCGACCACGGCGAATAAGTCCGGAAGACACAGACTAGTCTATGGACACCGGCTGTGAAAGTATTAATTATCAAAAAGCATTATTATCGTGGTAACTTTTTCAATATTATTCAATTCTATTGGCGGGCCTCGTATAAACGATTTACAACAAAATACATATTTTTATTGCCTTAACCTAGAGTAATAGTTAAATTCCAAAATCCTACTTCTCAGTATCTAAAATACTTTCTTCTATCCCTCGCCCGACTTTCCTCCCAATGTATTACCCGCCCCCACATCGCTTTTTAACATCGACGTTTTTGTTTTACCGCTTTTGCTATTTGTTTCAGGAGCATCGACGGGGACGCCAAAGTGGTACGATGTAGGTAACTGATTGCGTGTCACCATCTCTTCCATATCCTCCTCCTCCCCCTCTGCGATATTTTGAAACGGTGGAAAGTGGGAATTTGCCAAATGGAAAGTAGCTTTATTATCGCAACGCTTTGAACAGTAATCGCGTCAAGCACTCAGGAAAAGGAGGTAGGCAAATTGTCTGCGTCTTATGTTCTCGAGTATTCCAAACCAGAAATAGGGGAATGCAAAGAAAGAAGACGAAAGCTTGAAAACGCCAGATTTTTCGTCGTGGTGAAGTGATTATAGATGCGTGTACATCCGCTTCATTATGAAAGAGCATGTCGAAAATGGTGAAAAATTTAAAAGCGAGAATATCACCGTTATCGCTGACTTCTCTGCAAAATACGAAGTGGCTCCGTTTTATGTCTTGAGCAAAGGATCGTCAGGATAAGAAGAACTCGACCAATATCCCATTCGCCCAGCGAAGGACATCGTCATGGGATTGGAAAGATGGCCGCCATTTCTGTTTCTGATGGTCCTACTCTGCCTGAGGATTTTAGCCAATGTCTTCGCCCAAGGTAAGTGATTACAATCGAAATTCAGCGTTTTTTTATAAAAATTGCGTTGAGCGCCTTCGAATACGTCTGTCTAACAAATTCTAATGGCGTTCAGTTGGGTTCATAGCGGGATTTAGCGGACGCTCATCCATGGTTTGAATCTCGTGGAGCTGAAGGAGGTGTGGAGCTTAGTTATCTTACATTGACACAAAATTTGGACTGGCATAACGCAATCGTCCAAAATGAGAAATTTATTTTATTTGAACGAACACATCCATATTTTCAAACTGAATATATATTGTCCACGTGCAGATTTTCTTGAAATCTCATACCACACCCTAGTACTTAACAACATCCATCAATATCCTTTCATACATTTCAAGTTTAAATTTCACTTCAAAACACAAAGAGGAACGAACGACCCAAGTTAGGAAGGAATGCACTATTCTTACCTCATCTTCAATATCACGTTACCTATTTTCCCGTTACGATATCGTCGATGAAGTTCACAGCTTCGTTCAGCAGCAACGCGGCAAATTGTAGTTAAAGCACGCTGGAACATTATGTCCATATCGTTGGGTTTATCTTTGACCCATATTGTAATGGCCGGATAAGTCTTGCAAATTGTCTAGCCACGGTTATCTCTATATATTGCAAACGATCTCAACCGGTAATTGCACGCGATATCTAATTAAGCGCTGGGAAATGGAAGCTAATGTTGCAGAAGTGTTGGTTAATATTCCTAGAGTTAGTTGGCCCTGGAAATGTAGATTTAGACTTGTGGAATGATCCTTGGTTTTAGTAGACTTGTCGAGAATTAAAAGCAGGCTTGCTGAAATTTTTTGAGCCTTATTATATGCTTCTCAAATAAATATTATATAAACTCGCACTTCTTTTTCTTGAAATAAGAGGTTTGGTAACAATTTTTTCGTTATTTCAGGACCCCATAGATTAATAGAGTGCTTTGTAAAAAGAAAATAAATTTTGAAACATTTGATGAAAGACCATTTTACCAATGCTAGCCAGATGGAATCATTTAAAGATTCTTGCTTGCTTAACTCAGCTTATTAAAGAAATATCTCCAATGACGCTAATTCAATTCTGATAACTTCAACATGGTAACAGAATGATGGAAGTAATCTTCCCATGATCTGTCATTAGATTTTTTAAAAGCAAAAGATACATCAGGGTGCTTCCATTACATTCGTCTGTAATTCTAATTAATAGTCTAAGAAAGGCGTGCTTCTCTCTTAGAAACGTTATTCTTTAACTTTCTTTAGACCAGGCTACCATGAGTTACGTAGACGAGGAGATGGGGTGTAAAGGCGCCCCCGTTTGGTCCTAGAAAGATTAGTGGTACTTTCTAATGTATATTGAAATATATTTACCACTTCTTGAACAATATCATATTTCACCAACAATAGTAAGGAATGTGGGAATTCACTAAAGCGCGTCCGCACTCCGAACCAAGCAAAATCTTTGATTAATTTGAAACAGTTATTTTGGGAATTCGTGGATTCGTGGATGGTCAACCGTACGGCCCCGAAGTAATTAATCAAAGACTGTGTGGTGAGGAGTTTGTCAACAATTTAGTGTTTACCACACTACCTCACAGTTCTTGCTATCATTGCTGATTACGCCTCTTTTATCCAAGCAACCTTGAACCATTTTAGTGATATGAATAATAGGATAATAAAAATGTTTGTTGATTCTAAAGCAATACGTATTTAGAATTAATCAACGAAACATAATAGCTGATCTAAATTACCGCAAAAAGAAGAAAACAAAAGCATTCAATAAGCCATAACTTACGCAAACAGATTTCAAATTTCTTCACTACATTCGATCTCCGCTAAAATTATAACCGGTAATACGATAAATGTAAAATTAATGGTTTCTTATTGTTCAAAGTTGAGATGTAAGGGACTTCTATGGCCAGATGTTAACAGCAAATAGTCAATAATGCGAGTACAAGTGGGAAACCACACAAGACACGAATCATGTTTCAAGGAGTGCCTGGAATCTAGGTATCGCTTCGAAATGCAGTTGTAAGTTGAGGACGGTTACCGGAGTTTGTTAACTGTCGTCTTAGAATCCCGAGAGGCTCAATGTTTTTGAGAAAATTTCCTTCGTATGCATCTTAATTATGTTGGTCCCAACGTTTGTCAACCCTAAAATGTTGAAAAATTAGATTGCACGCATCTTACACATATTCCTTGATTCCTCGTGTTTCGAAATTTCTTCAGGTTCTACCAATGTAACTACATCGGCAGGTCTCACATGTGAGTTTGTAGACACTTTTCTTTTTAATTCGTCATTATTCAGCAGCAAGAGCAGCGTAGATTGTTCTAAAAGCAAGATTAAAATGTTTTTTTGAAAACACTAGCTACGATGTGAGATAAGGAACCTATCAAGGGTAAGGGTATGTAGTATTTATATCTATGAGACGTTTGTGTGATAGTCTGATCTAAGAAAGCAGTCCTTTCCATGTGTTTTCCTCGAATTTTTTTTTGTCTGGGTTATGGTGATTTATTGCATCTACTTGTTTAATTATATTTAATACCTTATTAAAGGATTCTTGAAAAAGGGATGCTTCCCTTTGATTTTAATGTAGTGTTCTTTTCAGTATCCAGAGTAACTTTGTTTGAACCGTGAAGAATATCCATATAAAACAATAGAAATTAATCTCTTCCATTCTCTCCATTAATCTTTTAATTGGTCTTCCTCTTCTCTATACTTGCCTCTATTATTCTTTTAACTAATCTATAGTAGTATCCTCACTGCACGTTCAAGTCAGTTCTTTGGTGTTCGCTTTAACGTCTTTCAAATTTATTCGTCTGTTAGCCTATCAAGTTTTGTGACTCTTGCAATCTTTGTCATATACTTCATCTCTATGGCATTTATTGGTGATTCATGCTTCTACTGTATTACTCTACTTCTTTCTTGCTTTTTTTTACTGCTTATATCCACTTCCATTGTTCCAACTTCCGTAGAATATTTTTCAAGTATTCAAAACATGTCGCCTGTTCCAGTTCCTTTCCATTTATTCCTATAATACCTTTTTCTTCCTTCTGATTTACAACCATGTACTTACTTTCGCCTATATTGATATTCGTTTGCAGCTTGTTAATTTCCTCATGCCAGACATTTGCCGATCCCCGCATCTTCTTGCACGAATCGGCGTTCAATACAATAGCATCAGCATTCAGTAGGGGGTCTAATTTTATTGGAATTAGACATTTGCATGGAATTGTTCGTTTCTTGCTTGTCCATTCTCTTGTGTTCTTAGGGTCCGGGGTATCGATGTCACTCCTTACGTATGTAATTCCTCTTTCCACAATGAATACTTTCGATCTTTCTCCTTGTAGCTGTACTTGCGCTAAGATTTCCTTGTTTACTGCATTGGAATTCTACATTCCTCTAGTCTTCCTGTGACTTCTTCTTTTTCTTTCCCAAGATTTTGGTATCTTAAAGGTATCGAGTTTGTTGATGTCTTCAGCCGTCTCTCATCAATTTCTTCAATTCTTTCCTATTGTTCTCATGTCCTGCATTGTTTTTTCCCTCTCCAAACCAATCCCTTTTATTCTCTTTCTCTTTATTTCTTTCTCTCTATTACTACCTCTGCTATTCTTTGAGCCAGTTTATTTTGTTTCATGTTTTTCATAGTTGGTGCCTCCTGTGAGCCAAAAAATGAAACTTTTGTTTGTATCACTTCACACGTGCGAATTCACAAACCTGAATCTATACAAAGGAAATGCCCTAAAAGTACAGAATTATAGCATGTACACTGCCGTTCAGAGAAATTCGGTCGGTTGGTAAAAAACATGAAAAGGTTACAGAAACAAACGAAACTAAAAACAAAATGCAATTTATTGTATGTACAGGTAAAAAAGACAAAAATAAATAAATAAAAACTTATTCTGGCCTAATATAACATACTGAACATTATTTTTTTTTTCGTCGAAAAAACCTCCTTTGCTGTTAATCACCGCTCGAACTATTCTAGGCATTCTTTCGATAAGTTTTGTTAAAACGGATTGTGGAATATTAATCCATTCATGTTGCAGAATATTCCGTAAATGTTCTTGTGAAGTTGGCCATATTTTTCGGATCTTCCTGTCCAGTTCATCCCACAACAACTCTATCGGGTTCAAATCTGGACTTTGTGGGGGCTATATCATTACTTTCAGGGTGCTCCTTTAGATAGTTCTTACACACTAACGCAGTGTGTTTTGAGTCGTTGTCATGCATGAATGTAAAGTTACGGCCTATTATACGCAATCCTGATGGCACTGCATGATTCTGGAGTATTGCAAAATAGTTTTCCTTCCTCAATACACCCTGCACTCTGCATAAATCTCCCGTCCCAGCAAAGGAGAAACATCCCCACACTAACACAGAACTACGCCCTTGCTTCACTGTAGGCACAATGCAGTTCGGGATCACTTCGGTTTTAGATCTTCGGACATAAACTCGTCGATTTTACCCAAAAACCTCAGACTTTGACTCGTCACTCCAAAGCACGTGTTTCCAATCATCTAACGACCAATCTAGATGAGAACGGGCCTACTGTAGCCGTTTTGCTCTGTTGTCCCAACGTAATAAGGGTTTTCGAATGCGTCCATGAAGGTCCGCTTGTTGACGTCGACGTTTTACCGTACTCGCCGAAACTTGTTCTTCACGGCCGCGATTGACTTCGGCTGCTATTTGTGGCGCTGTTAATTTTCTATTGCGTTTGCTTAATAATACAATTCTCAAATCTTCAGCTTTTGTTGTTTTCCTAGATGCTCCAGGACGAACACGATTTTCTATAGTTCCAGTTGTCCGATATCGCTTTATGATGTCATTTACTGTTGAACTTCTCCTATTTATTTTTTCAGCAATTTGTCGCCCCGAAAGAAAATTTCTTCAAACAGCGTAATAATGCGTGAACGTTTTTCTACACTGGTAGGCTGGCCACGTGCCATTTTGAAGTAAATTTTCTTAAAACTTTCGCGCAAAAACGACAGATGCACACCAACACACGTTTAACAGTAAAATGAAGCAAATTTATATCTTTACGCCTGTGATAAATAAACAAGAATGATACTGCGGTATATTTCCTAAATGTATAGTTCGTTAATAATCCCCAAACGACCCGTTTCAAAAGATCGGTACTTCCGAGAAATTCTTGGAATGATAATAAAAGGGACTTTATTGTGGTCGTCGCAATATTTCTACTTTACATAATAATTTATGGCTTTAATCACTTAGAAAAGAGTGCATGCTTAATATTTTTCTAATTTTATGTATTAATAATTGTATACAGTGTGATATGAGAAGATTTTTATTGTATGACCGAAGTTCACTGAACGGCAGTGTACATAAAGTTGCAGAGCCAAAAGACTTCTATGGACTTTCGTAATTACATTTCGAATAAACCCACAAGTTAAAACGATCTCTTTATATGTTTAAATTGATTTTAGCGTTGTCTATTACACTAGGAAGCACCATCTTGATTCTCCTCCGCAATATTAACTTTACCGACCCGTATAGCACTTGGAATAACCTAACTTTAACATTGATATAAAGTTACATACACATAATTAGACCCTAGACAAACTATATATTTGCGCTCAGAAGATAGACTTACTTCCAGATTAGGAGCTAACTACCATAAACTCGCTCACCTCGGTTGCATATGTAGTTAGAGTAGCGAGCGCAGCGGACATTTTCCATTAATTTAGAAAGCTAATCTTATCCATGTTCGCCAACGGTTTAGGATCGAAATTTCACCTACCGTTTGCGTTAGGGAAATCAGTTGCAATTTGAACGTGCTTGTGGTTGGTCACGCAATTAGGGACAAAGAGCTATTTTATTAAATTGTAAGTAATAAAACTAATAAGTAAATGGTGTACATTGTTTCTAGTTCACTTAAAAATAAATACAAATTTTTAGATATGGGCCGCAAAAGGAGTTGCACTCCGGAATTGCGCAAAATTATAATATTCAAGTACGTCAGAGAAAAAAAGTCAATTCGAGCCATTGCAACGGAGCTTCTGTGTTCAAAAACGATGGTCCACAATGCTATAGTTCATTACGGCAGCAATGGAAGCACTGAAAACAAAGAAAGAAAATGTAGGCCAAAGAAAACTACCCCAACAGAAGATCGCGTAATTTGCAGAACGAGCAAGGCAAATCCTTTTTTTAGTTCAAAGCAAATTCTCAGTGAAATATCGGCACAGTTGACCAACAGAATATCAATGCGAACCATAAGACGTCGAATACTTGAAGGTGGTCTGCGCGGATGCATTGCAAGAATAAAGCCACATATTCCGACAAAGAATTTAAAACGTCGAATTCAGTTTGCAAAGGAGCACGCCGAAAAGTCCTTGGAGTTTTGGAAATAAATAATTTGGAGCGATGAATCTAAATTTAACTTGTTTGGATCAGACGGCAAAAAATATGTACGACGTCCTGTAACCAAAGAACTCGACCCTCGCTGTACTTTAAAGACCGTAAAACATGGGGGAGGGAATATTATGGTTTGGGCTGCATTTTCATGGTTTGGTGTCGATCCTATTCGCCGGATAACTGGAAGAATGGATCAAGATTTGTACAAAGATATTTTGGCAAATACAATGAAGCCATTTGCGGACGAACACATGCCTTTTCCATTCATTTTCATGCATGATAACGATCCGAAGCATACTGCTCGGAGCGTTAAAGCATGGTTTTCGACTGAAAACATTAACGTTTTGAACTGGCCTGCCCAGAGTCCCGAGTTAAACCCTATCGAGAACCTCTGGGCAGATATAAAAACGAATAAAAATGCAGATGAACTATTCCGAAATGTGCAGGAAATATGGCATAATATTTCGGTGCAACGGTGTCAGACTTTGGTAGCTAGTATGGCAAGGAGGTGCAATGCTGTACTGAAATCGAAGAGCTACCCGATTAAATATTAGATTTGGATTAAAAGTTATGTGCGAATTTTACGTGTAAGATGTTTATTTTTAAAACATTTCTAACAAATTCGAAGTGTCCTTAATTAGTAATATTTATTTATTTTATTTACTAAGTTGCTATAAAATGCATTCTTTCGTTTCTGTTCCAATAGCCATACAAATTACAAGACCATAAACATGATTACTTTAATTAAAATAAGTTTATTTCGAAAATATAAATGTTTCAAAACGAAAACTGATGTCCTTAATTATGTGTCCACCGCTGTAGGTAAGGGCGAAATTCATTTTTGAAGTTTGGAAATTTTCCACCCTATCCACCCTAAGAGATAGAGCAAAAGTTTAGAGAACGCGATAAGGAAACAAGCGCAGAGACTTCATTTCAATAGACATTTTGGGACAAGTCTAATCGGGACATTACTTATCGCTATTTAAGCTAGCTTATTTCGCAATCGTTAAATCTACTCTGCGAAGCTCGTCGAAATTCGCTTGAAGCTAGACGAATTTACGAGAAGAAATATCCGTGGAAGCATATTCCATCTGATCCATCTTTTCAAGACGTCGGTCGTAGGTTTCGGAGAAAGATGTGGATAATAATCCTCGTGCAACAACCATTGCTTCATCCGTATCATTTAGGAAGATTTATCATCTACGTTGTCTCCTCGATGGCTGATACATGAATGTGACATAAATGTAGATTTTCTTGGAAAGATTTTGTTTACAGACGAAGACCTATACGCGACTTGTCTTAGAAGTCATTAATTTTGATTTTCCTAAACTTCTTACGTAGAGCTACTGGAAGATATGCCATTAGATGAGAGGAGTAAGAAATTATTTAAATGAACGGAACGGCTCAAAGACAGATGAGTTGGTTAAGAAGGACCTATCGGACGGCCACCAAGATCGCCTGATCTAACACCAATGGGTTTCCTTGTTTGGAGGTATCTAAAAGGCTTTGTTTACGCTACGGAAATTAATACACAGAATGTACTTTGGCAGAGAATATTAGGCGGTTACCAACAAAAAAGAAATCAAGGTGCTTTCAATCGTGAGTCTCTTCGACGACTTCAACTTTATCTACAAAAGCGAGGACGACCTTCGAAGATACCTTTTTTTTGTAAAAGCCGTATCTATAAAACCAACGAATATCGAACTTCGGTGCATTAGCTTTTTTTCCTTGTTATCATCTCCACTATCACTTACCACAGTGTGTGAGGTTTATTTATTAACGCCCTGTATACACGATTCTTTCCTCTCAGCACGCGCTTATACGTATACATGTATAAAAAGAATGTATATAAAATTGAGACCATAGCCATAAATCTTTTTATTTTATTGATTTATTTTATATTTTATATGATCGCATACGCAAAAAAAGGAAAACGACTATATAAGAATGATATATTTGGGTCTTCACCGCCGAGAATAGTATCACTAGAATGAAGACGATTTAAGACTCCGGGGTGGTTTGTGAACCGGATCTATTTCAAAGAAAAAAATAAAGATACATGCCCCCTTACCAGAGTAAGGTTCTTAAAATCGCCTCAGGCAAAAAGGATAGTCTTTTTATTGAGGAATATTCAGTAACGACGACGATTGTATAGATTCTTCCCGTGTTGCATCTTCCTTTATTCGCATTTATTACCAAATCCTACTTGATGTATTAGAATCATTAAAATCAGTTAAAATTCTTAGTTTTTGGAAACTCAAAATTATATGTGAAGCACACTTTCTGGCGAATGTTCACGGCGTCTCCTTCTGTATATGCAAATTCTTTTATAAAAAATGTTCAATTACTTTGTTGTATTAACTTTTCAAAAAAGCAAGGTCCAGGCGCGCCTTGGGACGAAAATTCATAGCAATCGGTTGCACAAGCAACACCCAGTAGTTTCTCCATAATCTCTCGAGGATTTTCGCGTCTCCAAGAAGGTCAGTTGTGTTTCTTAACGTAACCACCGATGTGAAAACAGGTTTCGTTGTTGAATTGATTCGTTCGCAAAATTCTCTATCAATCGCAGTCTGCTCTAAGATCCAATCAGTAAACCCACGGCACACAATTGTAGACGAAAGTCCTTTGCCATAATTTGTTGCAGGGATGATTTTGATGTCCAATTTCCTTGACCGATGACAAGGTCTTCCGTTGAAAGAATACTACGTTCTTGGTATCAGGAACAGAAACAGTCCAATTATACTTCTAGCTGCTGTATCGCTAGGTATATGATTTCGAACAAAAACAAAAAGAAAGTCGTCGCATGTTATTCGTAGCAGAACGGATCGTAATAAGTTTGGATATTTTTTAAGCATTCTTCGTGGATAAAACGGCGCATCGTGAAGCTTACAGCTTTCTAGATAACGCCTGTAGAATGTAAACCTTCAAAAAGGAACAACGTTTGCAAGCAATGTAAAATTAAAATCCCCAAATTTTAAGGAACAATACTATTGCTAAATGAGAAAATATAATATTTCAATCATAAGATGCACATACATAGGTAGCTCTAGATTTATTAGAGCTAAGCCAATTTCGATTTAAAAATAAGAGCCACCAAGATCTAAATCTAAACGAAGTAGAGGATTGCGCTCGTAACTAGCATGTCTATAAAACCCTTTGTGCACCTATGTAACATTAACCTAAATAAGCAACGTCAAGTCTAATATCCGTCTACCTAGAACGAAACATCCACTTTGGGATTTATATGCAGCGGCATACGTAGCGGCGCAATCAAAGGGAGCAGACGAGGAACGAGAGAATCCCGTCTATCGCCGTTCCGTCCTAGTATAAAGACGAACAATAAAATCCGAACAGTTTCAGCATTTGCATCTTCTTTTCTACTAGGGCCGGATCGATATTTTAGTCGCGATTGAATCATCGGTAGATAGACTGTCAGGCCACTCCATCAGATACAATAAAATTGGTTTCGCCTTATGTATGCGGATAGTGTAGTAACCGCGCTACAAAAAATCCTTTCATCACAAACTGGCGCTCTTCTATATCCCTTTACTTATTCCAATAGATTAAACACGTTTGATCGGGGTTTAAGCTATCGATGTAACGATTGGCTGTTAACAAGGTCTTCAATTATTTTTAAAAACGTTTCCACCAATAGAGCCACTTCCTATTAGTATAAGGCGCCTTTTCAA
>LR737407.1:1609967-1637267 GCA_902655005.2 Marronus borbonicus
GCTGTTTCTTTCGGGCTGCCCCAACCATCTCAGGACCAGGCCACACACAAATGCGTGAGCTACAAATTGAAGGTCTCCATTCCTGACCAAAATATACGTAAGCACACTTAGATCGTGCCAAAAATAACACAAGTTCCAGAAAGAGCTTCCCACATCTTTTTATTGATTCGCATAGATCAATATAAACACGTTAGATTGACGGACGGAAATGGTCTAAGCTATCGATGTAACAATTATTTCTAAAAACATTTCCACGAATAAAGTTCCCCCTTTTTAATGTCAGGTGTCCCTGAAAGTTTTCTGAAAGAAAAAAGGTATGTTGGCTGTTATTTACAAATTAATGTTATTGGTTGTTCTACCATAATTCGACCATGTGGCAATTGGAACAATATTGATAAAAATAAATTATTTATATTGTATTTCTACCATAAAACTGTAACCCCCTCATTCAGTCAATGGATCAAAATATCATGTAAGGGATGAAAGTACCTCATCACAAATCGTTACTGATGTCTACCATAAGCATCCTTTTTGAAAGCTCTTTACTTATTGCTTACCATTTCTGAAAGAGGTTCAGTATGCCGTACCAACGCGACCTATTCAACAGGTATGGAAAGATTACGGTCCAATGTGGATGAACTACTCATAATGAATAGTGAAGATGGGGATTCTTTTGTGGCAGCACGCTTGCCACGTAGATTATTGGATGTTCAGAATGCTATAGAAATGTGAGATTACCCATATTTGCAAGGTTTTATCCAACAATGAAATTGCACCTATCATGGCCTGCGAAAGGCGATGAAAAGATTCTAGATGTGGATGAAGAGATACTTTCATCATTAATAGTGGATTAGGGGAAAGACGGAGAATACGAATCACATAAAAAGAAATGAAGGAAATAAAATCAAATTTTATATTTAATAGCTACATTATTTGTGATACATGTTTAGCTGAAGGAAACTTAAATTTTTTCTTTTTTCTACTTTCTTTTGCGTTTCCTTTCGGCTCCGAGTTCTTCTCGATTAGGGATACAAATGAAAATTTTAGAATAAGTTCTTCTGGAAAGCCAGTAAAATGATAATCCAAGTTTGATTGTTTCACCTTCATCCGTAGTCTTCTGAAGGTCATTTATCGATTCGATGGATTCTGAGTTATCAGTAAAAAAAATGATAGCCTTGTGTTCTTTTTATTCTCTTAAAACTTTTAGATGGTTCTTTTCTTAGCAAACATCATGGATGGGCCGGTCTGAGGACTGTGAATCCACCGAAACCGGAACTGTCGCTTTGTTTATTGATTTCAGTTTATTGCTTTGTCAACAATGTCTTGAGCCGGTGCGAATTCTTGCTTATTTATAACGCATGGATTTAGTGGCAAAATGCCCGCCTCAGTTTGTTGAATTTTCTGATTTCTAGATTTCTTGGTAATAAGCAGCCTTCAATGGCCCTTAAAACCAAACATTGAGATGCTACAAATTATGTGACGTGTGCAGAAACAAGGTCACGATCAAGATACCATTTTTCTTGAAAAAAATTGACAATTTTAAAGCACGAAGGCTGCCATTATTATCTTTATTATGGCCAATAAGAGCTTATCAGTTACGGTTACGGTAATGTTTCTTCCTTTCAAAAAATAAGTCTTCATTCGCCCAACCATTCTTTGAAACTTCTTAAACTAGTGAGTCCGTTTGCGGTTAGCTCAAACCGGGTTTTTTTCCTGTGCCTAAAATCACTCATCGCGTAAATCACAGTTGTTGCTTTCCCTCATTCGCCACTTGCAGCAGCTCCCACCTGTTTTCGACTGTTAGTTGCTAGTATGCGGCCTGGGATGTGCACGAACCCATAATGCCAATCCCTACTACATATTTTTTTTTTAATTGAAATTATGTTTAATACTATTAAGCTGGGCATACTCAGAAGTAATTGTCCTACGTGCATACGTCTAATGAAGAAAGAAAGAAAGATCAGTGGTCGGTTTTACTCTAATAACACAGACGGTTGGCGTAACGTTGGCTCCTAATCACGGGTCGCTTGCTTCGACGTTGCCAGCGATGTCAGTTTACATGAAAATGTGCTTTTGGCCGAGTATTTGCTCGTAACGTCCTCACATACTTACCCGATCATTGGGGAAACTATTTACTTTTGTCGTGCACCGATCTTTAACGAACAATCCTTGAAAATTGGCTCACGACCGTGACATCGTATATTTACAACGCTTAGCAACTGATCTTCAACCTACTGAATTGGTTCGACATGGATTTGCTTACATTACTCAAGCAGTCCTACTATCATTTCCCGGTTGTCGACCGTCGCTTAACTGATTTTGCTGACGTGGAGCCAATCGACACCCAACGTTAGAAAAGTGGCATTGGTTTGGATAACCGTCACGGACGTTGAGCCAACCGTACGACATTGTACCAACTGAATGCCAATCGCCAGCCAACCAACTGTGCCACGAGGATTCCCGCGCCTTACCCCTAAACAGGAAATAATGAAGAAGGAATTTCACATACTTTAGTAGCACATTCTAAAATTATTTAAAGTAGTAATTATTGTTATATACGGGTCAATCTAGAAAAAAAATAACTTTGATATGTTACTTTTTTGATTACTCTCCATATACGAAGACTATCGAAGCAACTCGCACTATTGCCCCACCCTACAAGGTAGCCACCCTTTATTAGTTCATTCGCGAACTACAGAAATAAAAATAATCCTAATACTGAATTTTGTGAAACTCCTGGAAAATTTCTGCATAGCTCTCAACTTTACCAACCTTCCAAGAAATGTTGTAAAGGTTTTTTATTTTCTATATTGTTTTCTGTTCTTATCGCTAATTTGGTACAATAAAAGCAAATAATCACAATAATAATGGTAATAATAATAAATGCAATTAAGAACATCACAATTATCTCCTTCGCACCTATAAAATACCATTTAATCCTATTGCATCAGACATAACTAACAGACATTTGACAGGCTACGAATCGCATAACGATATCCGTGACTAGATCCAGATTTAACTCATTAGCGCAACCTACACGTCGCTCACAAAACTTCTCCGACGACTCTTGCACATTCCGCAAGCTCCGCGGTTGCATTCTACTCCATTTCCGGTGACGACGAGACGCTCTCCCCTGCAACATGCAATTGACTGCATACCGAACATGTACGAAGTCTTTTGTACTCATCGAAGCGTTATTAAAGCTGATAATGGCCCTTTGTTCTCGTCGCGAACGCATTTTAGCGTGGAATTGAACGTTTGAGCCTATCTATAGGTGTATGTGTGCGCTAATGCTCGAAAAAGTCGGAATATTTAGTAGATTTTATAAGAATTAATTTTGTATTCTTAATGGATAATTCACACGAACTTGAACATTTTGCCACTTGGTAACCCTGCAACTTTTCCGGATGATGAAATCATCTCCGCCTTCTCCGGTGCACGTTGGTCGGGCAAAATCCAATTTTGCCGACTGACCTCTGGTTTTCGGCGGACAGAAATTTATCCATGTCTGATCTACAGTCACGTAGCGCCACAGAAGCGTTGTGTTATGAACTTTATTCATCTTACTGCGAGGACATGGTCGCTTCTCATGAAAGGCGGATGTTCGGCCATGCTTAAATTCATTAGATCAGGATCTGTTGGTGTCCATCGAAGGGGTATGCTCTTTACAAATTGCACCTAACTTCTTTTTGATTTCTGCACATGTTTTCCCATTTATCCTTTCATGGTTCGACAAATACATAAACTTGCCCACTTTCTGATAGCAAAAAAGGGTTCGTTGAAGTACCTGTGCCATTAGCGCCTTAATCCTTTTGTTTTTTGCTGATTTTGATTTCCTATCCAAGAAAAACAAAATATTCCAATTCAACTTCAATGTCATTCAAATAACCGAATAACACAAACACGACTAGTGGGCTTCTTTTAGCAGCATTGAGGAAAATTCGGAGTCTCCCAATTTCCATGAGCTACTGTAAGCACAGTGCATCAAATATATCTCCGCATCGCCTGTGGTTTGGAAATATTTCGCGCAGTTTTCGAGAAGTCCCTAGAGGCGGACGTACTCACTCCTTTATGTCATAATCGTCCAAGGGTGAATGGTCGGAATAAGGTCGGACGAACTCGTTTAAAATTGTTTCGAACTTAATTCAAATTCCATAATATACCTAGGTGTAGTGGAAGTAAAATGAGAGAAGTTTTAATTGGTAGATATTTTCTTAGCGATTGTTAAATAAATCTATTGCATGGGATGAAGGCGGAAGATTGGGCATGGTTCTATGTTTTATTAATAATTATAAAAAATTATTTTGCCAAGAATATTGTACATTGTCAGCAGAAAAATTGGAAAAATTTTACTGCACTTGTAAAATAATGATAGCAAGGGCTGTAGAGTAGTACGACAAACATCAAGGTATCGGCATACTCCGCATCGTTCAAGTTATTTGATTAATTCTAACGAATTGTTTCGAGAATTACATCTTAGAAGGCAAGTAAATTAAAATTTACATCAGTTATGGTTGTAATTTTTAAAAATTTTATGTTGTAATGTTACCAAGTAAAATTACTAAAATGTTTTTAGGGATTAATATGCCTTGTTCTAGCCCAACTCTGAAAGATACATGAATGGTTTCGTAAGCGTCTAATTCTCGCGGCAAAACGTTCTTAATAAATTAGAGATTTTCTAGTTTAATTTTATTCTATATTTCCACAGCGATAGTAAGATCTAGTGCTTATCGACCTTTTGGTCTGTTGGACATAGGCCTTATTACGGTCACCTATATCACTCGATAATGCCCAGCAACCAATAATTCGGGTGTATGTTCTGTTCTTGCCACGGATCTTTATTCAAACGATGTTTTAGTCACTATTTAGGCTTAGAATAAACGCCGAAAGCTGAATATTAACAACAACTCTGTATAACGTATTAGTATCATTGGGCAATGGCACAAATGTCTCTAATCACTGTGGCCTTGATAGATCTATTGTAACAAAATTCCTGAATCCTTCAGTTCTCAGAAATAGTTTACTGAAATGTTGTTGTCGAGCGCAAGTGATGGCAACACATTTACATAGAATGTGTTCTGCCGTCTCCAGATCTTCTAGGCGTAGACGACAGATTTGATCTTCAGCTTTTCCTAGATTGAATAGGTGATATTTTAGGGCTGCATGACCTGTCAGAAGTCTCTCCAGAAACCTAAGCGAGCCTGATATTAATGCTTTGGCCTGTCTTTGCCTTCTAACATTTTCCCAATACGAGGTCTTTTGGTTGTTCTCCCATGCTTTAATTATTTGTTTTATGTGGCCCTCTTGTAGACCACAGAAAGGGCTAGGATAAAGGGAAAATTCGCTGCTTCTCTTGTTTTCCTTTTCATTACTTTCGATCCCTTGATGGCTTGACACCCATCCCAAAGTAATGTCCCAATTGCCTTAAAGTTTGTACACATTCGTGAATCAAACCAGATTCGTATGAGTAGAACTGTCTGACTGTCACTGAATATGGTTATGGTTGCGCCTCGTATCCGTATCTCGAAGTTCTTTATGACGCACAAGTTCAAAGCAGAGATATCTGCTTGAGATATGTGGATTTGGAGTCCTGTAGCCATTTTAAGATGGTAGTTAGGCCCACTAATCATGTACCATGCCAAGGTACCTTTTTTGCTTTGAGGCTGCCCACTCAATGATTTTAATGATCACCTTATAAGGCAACGGGCTTTGCAACGTACATCAGATAATTTATGTTGGGTTTAAAATCACCATCCTACAGAGCGTGAGGGCACTCAATATAGCCTGTTTCAAACGTATAACGTAATTATTCTCTTTATTTCTTCTTGCTTTACATTAACTCAACAAGTACAGTTAAATAACTGCAGATCCAACCTGCTTGTTCCGGTATAGTTGAACGTTAGATGTTCTGCCCATTCAATTGGAAAGAATTGGGCTGCTGCACCCGATGCCCGAAACTTAACAGACAAATTAAAAAGCCTAAACTCGAGTTCGCTTCTACACTACACGACTGCAATTCTGCAACGGATACATGAGATGTTCGGCGGTTTTACATGAAATCGTAAAATTAAGGCTCACAATATATCCGGACTTAACCGAGTCTCTCCCTCTCGCTGCTAGATTCTAAAAATTGTGTAAATACCTCCACAAGGCACAGCAAAGACTGAGCAACACAGCTGTTCTCATATAGAATAAAATAAATTTTTAATCAATATTTAAAATATTTACAACCTTAAATCTAACGTCTAACTTATTCTCAAATGAATAGTATACGTTGAAAATTGCACAATTAAAAACATGCCAATAAACTGCAATTAAATAAATTAATAAAAATTTTATCCGGTTCATCTTTTGGATTGTCTGTGTATTTTGAGTTCATATCTTGTCCCATAAAAATGTTATTTGAACTTGTCGATTTTTAGTATAATTTACAAGTTCTTCCGCTGCTTTTGTGCCTCGGTTTTAGCAATTCCTAGCTTCATAGGCTTCTACTGCCTCTCAGTTGCTGATTGGAATTGGTTTCATTGTCAGCATTTCTGGATCGTCTGACTTAGACATCGGAAAAACTCAACTGAAGCCTCCTATTGCTATCCAACAACAATTCTCCGCAGATTCTACATTCCTCCCCGTTCGCTTTTTTTTTCAGCGAATATCAAGTGTATACCATTGGCGGATATTGAACAGCGCATAATTACCACTCAACGATTTCTATTAAATGGGTAATTTCCTCTTCAAATCGTCTCGAACGAATGCTTTCTCGGTAACAAGCCACTTCATATATCTATGTATATAGATGCAGCACTCAGAGACAGCATCCTTATCTCTTAGACAATGAAAGCTTGACGGCAGAGCCGGCAGCTCGAACGACGACGTCGACTTCGGCGTTGTTGTAGAGAGAGCTTTTAGGAAGTGACAAAAAGGATAGTCTATGATGCACGAAGCCCTTCAGACATCGGTTAGAATATTTCGCAAGAAGACACTGCAGCGTATAATAATAACAATACAATATGATCATAAGGAAACGTAATGTTTCTTGAGTGATTTTTTTTGTTGGTTACAATTACATCTGGCAATTAAATACAAGATTGTAACTTTAAATTACGATTGCCACTTAGTGAAAAGTTG
The DNA here is from genome assembly GCA_902655005.2 of Marronus borbonicus. NCBI lineage: Eukaryota > Metazoa > Arthropoda > Insecta > Coleoptera > Scarabaeidae > Marronus > Marronus borbonicus. The sequence continues at coordinate 1,617,093 of LR737407.1, forward strand.
AACAATCCACCTATTCGTTGGACGTTCATTTTCTTATCTTACAAATTTTAAAGCATGTTTACTTACTTCATTATTTTTCCATGAAATTCCAACAAGACCAAGACAATGCGGTAGCTCATTAAACGCCACAGGGAATGAGCCTCTGACATAAATATTTTAATAACCGTGTCTTTCGATCAAGTTATTTGAGATTATTTTATTTTCGCACGCCTCAAAAATACAGGAGCGGAACTTGAGGCTTCGGTTGGCGCTTTTTCAAGTAACACCACGTCGTCGGATTATAAGAGAATACCATCGAAGCTAGGTCATAGTTCCGCTCGATAAATTCTTGTCAGCCATCCCCAGACGAGTAGCGTAGCTTACGATCGTCGTTGCTTGCGTATTGAGTTTGGGCCTTCTCATTCAACTTCACCCTAAGACGAAACAATCCTTGCGCTTGTCTACTATTAATAATGCGGATGCTGGTATCATTAACGTTTCTGTTTTGGATAATCGTCGAAATCAGTTTCTCGAGGTTTCGTCGGAGGAGAATTCTGACTAGGGTATGGTGGCGCGGAAAGGCCTGCAACTTCTTCGTGCTTCTAACCGATCCCGGGTATGCATTGGCATCGTAAGTGTTCGGGAATAATAATAAGAGTCAATTGCACCTTAATGCTTTCTTAGAACGCGTAGACAAGTTGATGATGGCTCGGATTGTTTCGAAAAAAATAATTTGCAATATTTGCAAGAACTTGAGTTTAAAGCATTTAAAAAATTTAAATAACGATCCACTTTTAGTAAACCGAAACTTACGAAATCGTCTTGCTGTAAGCATGATGAATATTTAATTACTCTTCTTAATTCTTCTACCAGCTTTATCAAACTTTTGCGCTTCATCAATAAGTTTTAATTTGTTAAAATATTTACTCCGACTCCCACAACTTCTCTAATTTATACGCTTAAGACCAACTGATAATTAGTTAACTTTAACAAGGGAATTGCAAGCCTCAATTGTTTAAGACATCAACTTAAACGCTTCCATTCCTCCAATTTCCAGCTTAAAAAGCGTATATTCGACCGCAAGTATTGGTCCTGGAACAGCAGCTGCGTTCTGTCAAAATATTGTTGCTCAAAATATAATGCTGGCGGAGTTGTTTTCCAAGTCGAATTTAGTAGCGGAGTTTACTTTCAGCTTACTCGAACTTGCTTCTCCCCGCTTCGGCCTGGGCACGATTTCCCCCCTAGATCATGTACGTAGGGTTTCGCAGCATTCTTGGCCCGTGGTAAAGTCAATATTTTCTGAGAATTGTGTACACGATAGGGGGTAACAATGGAAGTGCGGTGATGTTTATGAATTTCTGGAGCGTGTATACATGAATACCCTTGTTTTTGGGGTTGTTTCGGTGATGGCCTAACCTTGTATAGGTAACTAATAATTAACTTAAGTTGTTTGGGGTGGGATATACGAAGTACGGTTTCTAGCTCGATAAAAGGCGGGTAGGAGAAAAATCTCTTTTATTTTTTAAAAATTTCGTGCACTTTTAGATCGTTTAACTGACGCTTCAATATCACTTGGGACAAGGTCGGTAACATGATCGAGTTCCCTGAATCAGTGCTGGCGAACGGTAGCCTTCGAAATTGCAGCTGTGTAGTCATGAACATTGTCGAGGAAGAGCCGTCGGTGTTCCTCGATGATGACCTTCCTTAATTGGCATAGCAAGTTGGCATAATATATTGCATTTACTGTTGTGTTGCGTTCTTTACTGTCGATTTACGGGATACCTTCGTTATACCAAAAAATTGTAGCTTTTTTTGTGCTTTTTGTCGCCTTGTTTTCTTCATTTCCCTTTTAGACAAGGGATGCTCGTGTAGGTTCATTATTTCATTCCCAGTGATTATTTGGTTAAAGGCTGTGTTGTCGGCTTCGTATGTTGTTCTTGCTGAACACCATTGAGCAATTTCCTCATCCAAAAATGTTTCCGCATGGATTGCCTTCAAGAGATTCTCTGTTTCAACGATACTTTATAAATACTGTCCTTTCACTCTTTGATGTTGGACAATGTTTTTTCCTCCAAGGTGAGAAGTTTTATTACTGAACGATGTTCAATTTAGGACGTTTTGCTCAATCTCTGATAGTCTCACTTAATTGAGTAATGGTTATAAACCGCCGAATCATTATTTGAATATTAACTGAAAACAGATTAGGTAGCATCGCTTTCTTACTTCTCTAGAATACGTGGATCGTCCCTCGAAGAAGTTGATAATTTATGATAAAGCATTTATACGCTAGAAAGAAACTACGAGGTGGTACTCAAAAGCTATCGAAATGTAGCGTTTAAGAAAATTAAAGGGTGCCATTCCCTTCCGTCACCTTCAAATTGCTTTCATTCGAAGTGCAAAAACTGATCCCAGCGCCTCTGCCAACGATTGCATTCTGGAATTCTCGTTCTATTAACGTATCCAGCCCTGCCCATTGTCGTGGTGGAAAACTCTGTATCACTTCTCAAGTCGCTTCCTCGTAACCTCCCGTGGCCGCCTTAGCTCCTCACGAAAAAGCTCTGCAAAGGTCTGTCAAACTTGGAGACATGACCCCGTGGCTGATAATCCTATGAATATCGGAAAAATAATTTTTCGCGGTGCTTTTTTTGTTAGTCATTGGCAGGTATTACTTTCAATACCACAAAATTCCTTGCGTCAAATTTGATCAATTGATTGAAGAAGAAAAACAATAACCAAGCCATTGCGTGCTTAATTTTAGCGCGCTGCATGAAAAAATCGTACCAACGTGCATCTTTAATTATAAATATCAATAATCCCAATCTCCTCACAGTCCTATGTCTCTTCAACACGAAGATTTATCGAAGGCAAAATCAGAAGACATTCCCATTTACATACCTTCGGAATTATAAATTTATCCGACACATAGCGCATCTATAAGGAGTGCGGTGAACAGAGTAAGGGTGGCACGTGGAGAATCTTGAAACCCTACCTACCTATTTGATGGAATATACAACCACACATACTTCATTCCCTCCTTCTCCCTTTGCACTTATCTCCTTATATTCTGCGCAATATTGCTTCTCCTAGGAGGAAGGAATATGAAGGGAAAGAAGAGGGCTATCGCCTTACAACGCGAGACGAATTGATCTAGGCGGCGAAGTAATTCGCGGCAACACATACACCAAAAAGGAAAATTAAAGAACAGGGAGAATTGTAAAGTAGGTACGTACGTACTTGCGCTACTAGAAAAAGGATTGCAAAGAAAAGAGTGCGGCGACAAGAGATGGATTTACATGCGGTAATGTGCTATACGTGTAGTAGTTCTTGTTATTCTTGTTTGTAACGCGGTTTGCGGCGTGGAATTAGGTGAGCGAGCACTGTATTCGCGTACAATAAACTCCGAGTGATATACGCGAATTTGGTGTAATAAGATGGAAATTAGATAAAGTTATGGTCCTTCGAACCGGAGGCAATAAGCTCAAGGGAACACGGGTTAGTGGCGTTCATTTCCGTTTTCTTCGATCCTAGTTCTTTAAAAGAAAAAAATACATTCAATACCTAACCCATACTAAATGTGATTAGTTTAATTAATTAATCTGCGACAATTGTTTCAAGGAGGGATCGACCTTTATTTTTAACCGTATGACCGGTCATATGGCGCAGCCCGCAATGAAAATAAATTTGAAACTTTTATCGACAGTTGTCTGTATCTCGCTTAAGCATGTCGTTCTCCTTCTTTTCTCGAAAGTTCGGCAGCAGTGCCACCGCCACCACCACCACTTTCGCCGATGTACAAGTTTGAGACGTCACGCTAGATATTAATTTCACTACGGCGAGTTCATTTTTGGGTGCCATAAATCATCATTGTCTGGGCGCTCGCCCGCGCGTAACTCTAAAACATTTGATTACAACAGGAGCGGCCGCGCTGCTGTAAATTATCCGAGAAGGCGGGGGATGATTAAAAGCGGTCATTTTTGCATAATTTAGGACGACGTTCTACGTAAAATCAGGCAATATAGAGCTTAGAATGGGATATGTAGGGGATAGTAGCGTATTATTTTATTGCATGTACTTTATATATTGTATCCGGCTTGATCCTAACGGCGATGAAGTTTCTCCGCTGCGAATTTTATATGAAAAGTAGGCTATGCTTCAAATCGGAACAATAGCGCGACTAACTCATTTCCCTACCGGGAATAGGAGCCACGGGGGATGGAAACATGGTGAAGGTAGTTCAATTTATTAATTAACTGACGAAAAAAAGCATCCTAGCGCTTCCTTATAAACTGCTGAAACTTACCAAGGTTTCGTTTTGTTACTGCTTCACGCTTTGTGGTTCGCTAATGGCATTGTTCTTTTTCGAAGCGGTTCGAAATTCTTCATTATCTTCAAAGTTAAAGAAGCATTCTGCATGCTATAACACAATGGCAATGACACGAATCTGTACGATGCGATCTATAGGTCCAGTACTATGCTGATGGATCCAACTGCCAATTTTCGCAGACTTGTTAACACATCTTGTTAAGTTGGTCTAACCAACAAAGAAGGACCTTGTAGTACTTATTTGGATGGTCACTAATCCCACATACCCAACATATCTATTATTGACGTAGCTAGGGAAAATGATTATCAGGTTGGTGCGTCGTTTGGTTGAGCATACATGTGCGCAAGAGTCTGAAATTCGAGTCTGCCCATTTCATAACTGAAGAATCCGCAACTGATGTTGCAACGCCATTTGCAGTACCAAGGTCTAGTAGCGCCACCTCCAACGGCCCCGCAAGTTGTAACCACCACTTTGATGGCTGCTTCGCCACTGCCATTCTTTAAGCCTACATCGAAGTGGGTGTAGTAAGGCTGTTGCTGGCACTTCGTCTCCGTACAAAGCCAGGCTAGGCTATTGTCACCGGAGAAAAAATCTACCAACCTTACTGAATCCAAAGACGGTCAAGCAAAGGATGGCAAAGGAAAAAAAAATTTTGTAAAACGTTCGAACCAAAAATAGGAGATAATAAATCAGAAGAAGCATTTGATAAAGACAAAATCCAAGCCTCTCAGAAAAATCCAGATGTGGGAGTAGCTAAAGATCTTCTTAAAGCTACCAAAAAAAATTTTTCCCAACAGAAAGACAAAGACTGACTCTGCAGAGTCTGAATTCTAATTCATTCAAGAATATGTCAGCTAACAGAGGAGACAGAGCAGAACTCACCGCCAAACTTGAAGGCATTTGTTGGTTTGTTTATGAAACACCCTTAGCTTAGAAAGTTAGCTCTGGCTGTGTAATATGACTTAGGACCTTGTACTATAAATCTTAACACAATAAATATTTTCCTCTGGAAAGCCAGTTTTCTTTCTTGAAGATAAAAGGCATGGCAGGTGTTCCTCATTTTATCATCGACTTCCGTTGAATAATAAATAATTCGTGCCAATGAAAGTCCGTTGGCGAACGTTGTAAATTATCCACCTTCTTACCAGTAATTAATTTAAAAATATTGACGTTACCTTTCGGCAAACAAACGATGTCGAGAATAGCCGGCAGCTAACAACTCCATTTCTTCGAGATGCGCCCGGGAAATCCTCACGGAATGTTTACCCAACGAGAATTTATTATGGGAAATGCATATTTTATAATAACATTAAAATTTGATTGGCATATTTTCGCTTGTAACTCCTACCATCACGAGACGCTGCGAAAAGAACAAGAGGAATATCTTACAATGGGGTCTACAGCGGTACGATGCTATTTATCCATCTCCTTCTATATCCCTTGCGTTCTTTTCGACATTTCAACGTTCCGCGAAGATAATTTATTCCCAATAACGTCTGTTTGTTAGAAGTGGTGGGGTTCTTGCTCTTGCTCCAAATCTTGTAGGAGGCGAAAAGATAAAATTTGAAATCCAAATTCTGGCAAGAGGACGACCAGCCGGCACAAGCGCGAGCGAAAGCATGCCCTTTTGTATCGAGCCATGCAAATGATTGTAGTTGGTGCGTTACACGATATACGAGGGGGAAGAGGAATCATCCAAAGCAAAATTCCTTTACCAATTTCGATGTTGTACCTTTATATTCACCGCATTCCTTCAATATTGCGTAAAATCAAGCGAATTTCGAGAACGATGTTCAAACGATGAGGATGGAAATGAGATATGCGGTTTGTCCAAAGAATTAGGAATAAAATTCAGGAATCATTTGCTAATAATTGACTCTAAAAATAGAATATTTGACGTTGATGAATATTGGATCTATTTAAACTAGCAAATAGGAGATGTTAGGTTCGATTGCTTACATGGAACTTTTGTTCTATGTCATCCAATGAGCGAGGAGTATCGAAATGTGGCCACCAGGTTCTAATCTTCAACAGTAATACAAAAAAAAATGCAACAGGCTTGAGCTGAATCAAATACGTGCGTCCAATATTAGCCCTTTCTTGTGAGTCCATCGAAAGTCTCCAAACTTAATAAAAAAATCGAATGCACAGTTACTCTAAACCATCATCCTTAATCATCTTCTAAGCATCTCCTATTTATATTTTATACGTCCTTTACGAACACATACGAGTTGAAATTGAAATCGATACAAGCCGTGAAACGTGACTCTCCTACCTAACGAGCTTCAGGCTCGCAGACGCCGGCAAATCGCTGGAGAACAGCATGCTACGATGTCTCTTCTGCCATCCCAGCAATAATTTATTTCGTATAATTTATTTCCTTCACAGCTAGTGCAATTTCAACAAGCGAGACCGGTGTGGGAGAACAGTAAGACAGCGCGAGAAGACGAGGAGGAAATATGGGTGAAGTGAAGAATATGAGAAACGCGCCCGGGAGAAAGAAAAAGTCCGGCAATTTATTCGAGTTCAGAATTAAGAATGCTGGGGATTAATTAATTAATTATTTTCAGTACGAGAGGAAGGGACACCCACTTAAGGGATGATGCATAATTTACGGTGAGATGAAAGGAGAATCTGGTAGGTATTCATTTGTATTTTTTTTTCTGTGAAATGATGGAGGATATCTTGGAATAAGGGATTCACCTTAAGATGATATCCATTAGTCCAAAACATTTTCAGAATATATAATTAGGTAGACAGACAACTGATGTATTTTTGTATCAAAATAAACATTTAAGACCTAATTTACTCAATTAACCTATATCTAAATACAAATGCAAATTAATAGACTTAATATTAATTAAGATAAGATTATTACATCACATGTTAGACTAAGTTGCAGTAGGTGTCGACGAATCAAACGGTTCTTTCCAAGTAGTTTGTAGTGTAGTGCCGTTGACTTAAATTATTCTAATCAAGCGCTGCTGATGTGCTGCTGAAGTGATGAACACTTTTCAACGTTCGACGATCTGAATTGTCGAAAGCGATTCCTACAGCGGCAATTAATTCATCAATATTGCTCGCTGCAGTCCAATGTCGTAGAGCCTGAATAGAGTTGACGAATCCCAAGTAATTTCATTGTGAAATCTTTCATCATCAGGATTAAAATGAGGCTTAGGATTATCCCGTAGTAACCAATAAAGGAACATATTTTTGCAGCATCATTTCTTGTATTCTTCGCTACGACGTTAGGCACATTATTCATAAGCCAATGGTCAAATGTCTAACTTTCCATCAAACTAGGAGCTTCGAAAATGACTCCATTGTGGTCGCGCAGCTAGAAACATTGGTTTCGTAATAGATCCTTTGCTCCCGCAGGTACGCTGAGGTTCCTCTTCGTTTTGAGTGGGATAAAACTTGGCTGAAGCTTTTCTTAGTTAAAATCACTTTTTGTCTGCATGGATAATGTCCACCATGTTTTTTAAAATTTAATTCTTGTGACAGCGCTTTGCGGCTCAAGGATCGACAAACACTACGTAAGCCGTTTAGTTTGGTTCTCATCCGCGAGAAAAGGTTTTGTTACGCTCGAATGAGGTTCAATTAAACCTGATTTAATATGTTTATGCAGTGTAGCAATTGGAACATTAAGAGCATGACCAATAGACCGAATACTTTGTGACCTTTGGTTTTCGGGCAAATCTGCCAGCATTTTTTGATTGAAATATGCTCTAGGACACCATTGTTACTTACATGTAAATAATATTGTTGGTAAATGCCTTCTCGAATGAGATTAGGCGCCTTGGATTTTTTTCTTTTTAACGGAGTTCCCCTGACCGTTCACAGCGGAAGTCGATGTTATGACAAAATCTTCAAGAAACAAAATTGGCTTTCCAGAGGACAATATTTGTTGTGCTAAGATTTATAGTACAAAGTTCTGAGTCATATTACACAGCCAGAGCTAACTTAAAACGCTGTCTCATAAACAAATCAACAAATGCCTTCGGGTTTGGCGATGGGTTCTCCTCTATTTCCTCTGTTAGCTGACATATTCTTGAATGAATTAGAATTCAGACTTTGCAGAATCAGAGGTTTCTTTGTCTTGTTCGATGTTTCTTGTCTGTGCTTGTTTTCTGCTGGGAAAAAGTTTTCTGGCAGCTTTAAGAAGATCTTTAGCTACTTCTACATCTCGATTTTTCTGAGAGGCTTGGGTTTTGTCTTTACCAATTGCATCTTCTGATTTATTATCTCCCATTTTTGGTTCGTACTTTTTACAAACATTTTTTTCCTTTCTCTGTTTGACCATCTCTGAATTTAGGAGGATTGGTAGATTTTTTTTCCACTGACTCTACAAGCCTGGCTTTGTACGGGGAAGACGTGCCAACAACAGCCTTACCACACCCACTTTTGGCTTTCGATGATGTAGATTTAAAGAATGGCAGAGACGAAACAGCCGTCAAAGTGGAGGCTACAATTTGCGGAATCGTTGGAGGTGGCAATCCGCCACTAGATCTGAGTACTGCAGATGGCATTGCAACATCAGCTGCGGATCCTTCAGCTATGAAATCGGCAGGCTCGACTTTCAGTCTCCCAAACAGAAAAATCCCAGACTTCTTTGAAGTCGTTCATAGCAGTTTCTACTGTAGCTGCGTCCATGTATGCTCAACCAAACCACGCACCAGTGAAAGAGTGAGCATCTAACCAACTTCCTATTTCCTTTGAGTGCACTTCCCCAAATAAATTCTCGTTGGGTAAATATTCTGCGAGGATTTTTCGGGCTCGTCTCGAAGAAATGGAGTTGTTAGCTGCCGGCTATTTTCGACATCGTTAGTTGGCCGAAAGGTAACGTCAATATTTTTAAATTAAATACTGATAAGAAGAAGGCGGGGGCCTCCGTGATTGCAACGCTTTTTGGTACATTCATCTTGAGGCTCCATTTGTCGGAACACTTGATCTGTCTATATAGAGCGTTCGAACAATCTGGCGCTAAAAGAAGGGACAGCACGCAGATTCTAGCAACCGGGATGTGATACTGCAAAGACTTGCAGAAGCCTCACAGAAATGGTTTCGAAATATTCAAGGAACGAAATTTAAGCAGAGGCAGCTCTGACAAAGGTGTTAAATCTGGCGAACATAGGAAAGTTAACGCAGACGACCAACAATTGAGGAACAACCGTAGATCTAAAAAGCGTTCCATGTATTCTGGTCGAAATTCTTTCCTCTGTGATATCTCCATCGGAAACAATTCTGCATTGTGATAATTTTGCAACGTCACGAGGTAATAACACACGCACACCATCCGTTTCCACTTGCGTCCGGTTAAACAAACAAACGCTATGGAACGTAGCGAAGCATTTATGTTATGATAAAATTAAAACGAAACGATAATGCGTGCGTAATCGCGAAATTAAAGCATAATATAGCTGTACGCTCTCCGCTTGGAAATTACACCGTAATGTCCATTTATGTAACACGCCAGTAGCACATCTAGCATCCAGCATTTCATGCGACGCTTTCACATCGAATTATATGTACACATATACGCCGTTACGCAACATTGACTCCTTATCACGGGCCTGTCACTCTGTCCAGATCCGGGACGATGGCCGGTATACAATTATTGCTACAAGCTGATAATAAAAACAGCTAGCAGGTTTAATTATTCGGAAATCTGTCTCCCGATACAACGGGCGTTATCGAAGTTGACAAGTAGAAGCAATGGTGGACAGCTAAACAAATCGGTGTGTACATTAACGTCCCGTCACGTCGCAAGAATGATTGCTGCAATACAGGGTGTTAACTTACCGAATTACAACAATATTGGGTATAACTGTTTCACGGCGCGTCCCCTTTAAAAAGAATAATTCTTGAACCAATGATGATTTGACTATGAAGGCTGATTTCGATAACAAGCGTCTTTTCGATAGCTTTCAATAATATTAGAAGACTGTCGGTTGAGACGGTGTTCGAGTGTAAGACCTCCTATTAGGAATAGGAAGGATTTTAGAGGTTTTTGCCCACAATTATCGCTGAATTTATTTTATTATATGCGGTGACTTAAATATAAATAAGTTAAGTGATAATATGGAATATGAAGGATGAAATAAAGACAAAAAAATGCTAAAATAGCTCCTTATTATTAATGGAACTATCTCCGGACAAGGAATGCAAAAAACACCACCCACGAACATGTGTCCGCCTGCCCGGCGTCATCAACGTGGCTCTGAGAGTATTTTTACTCTTCCTTGTATCACTGTTTGCCCCAGAGTCTGATGACATGATAATTTTTATAATTATTTCATGTGGTGCTTCAATTATTCTTTTAAAACAATTCATAATGTAATCCAACGAGAAGAGTAATTTCTTGTTTGAACTAAACCAAAGTTTAAAAGTACTTAATTTCACTTGATAAGCACCGTAATGAAAAGCTTCTCTGATTAATGTTACAAAAAAAAAAATTGTTCGTTAACTACTCAATTAGTTGCTGATATGTAAGAATTGATGAAAAAATTATCTTCGAAAATCTTAAAAAAAAAAACTTTAAAATATCACCCCGTATACATCTATAATTTCATCGGGAAAACAAACAAAGACAATCGGATCTGTCCTCATCAATTATTTCCTTCGAAACCAGCTCCCTCTTCAAAATCACCCGAATTAAATCTACCAAATTACATTTTAATTGTTCGCCTTTTATCGCATCCGTTTACCACGAATTACCCTTGTCATAGCGACATGTCTCCCCCATCATTCGATTGAGCGGACTACCATTCCAGCCACATCCTACTGTTTAGGACGTAGAAGCCGACTTGGGGGCATCTCTTAGACGATATAACGAGGGAGACATTCATCCTATACATCTCCGTGGTTACGTATAACATCGTAGAGGGCTCTGAGGGGTGTCATTCGTTGAGAATAGGGCAAGCAAGGAATGGGGTGGTGGATGGCCTGCATACGCTTGTAGTACTCTCATTATATACGTAACTCGTCGCTTGAGAGGCTGGGCTAATTTCCAGCGAGTACATCATCAATCATGCTTCATTCTTGTCACTCGAGTCCTCTTCCGTAATGTATAGTCACGTCACTGTTGCAGCCGGCGAGCAATGGACGACCGTCTTCAAACTTCTCAATACCTACGGCTTATACATGGTCGAATCTGCGGGACGTATTAGTGATGTTCCAGGGTGAGGAGTGGCATGCCAAACGAGATTCCTCTATCGAAGTTTTATCGCTTGGAACTTATGGATCATCGCGATGCATCTGCGTGTTTGTAGATGAAATTAGTTGCAATAAAGTGTGCTGATTACGTTAAAGGGAAACTGGAAAAGTTGCCTCAGCTATGATTGATCTCCTGTTGCGCTTTACAAGACCTTAATCTATGGGATTTAATTACCGAATGCGTCAATTCAACATTTTCGAACAAAAGCTGTGGTTTATCAACATAGATTTTTTTTTAAACGCACCCATAAGAAAAAAAAATCAAGGCGCAATCTGAGGATTTGCGGGGCTACTATATTGGTCACCGCCTATAGACCCACTTCCCAGGAGAGCAGGGAACAGGACGTGCAAAATGCCGAAAATCCTGCCGAAGCCAAATATCGCCATTTAGTAAGTCAGGATTATCTTCATTTGGAAAAATTTTTGCAAGAGCAGCATCTGTTGTACCGTGAGCGATTCGTCAAAGAAGAAAGGACCAATAAATCTATTGTCAGTTGTCTATCCTTGCCCGTACATTAACTTTACGAAGGTGTTAAATATGTGCTTCGGTAAATACAGCGAGGATTTTCTCAATATACCCTTCCATTTAAGGAAATTGATGCCTTATCCGAAAATAAAATTAGGCGAATGAAGTTTGGACTAAGGTTGCATAAATCCTCAATTATATCACAAGGCTGCATTCGGCGATCAGGGTCATCTTTCTTGGGTTCTCTCTTGGGGTCTGGCATTTTGTAAGGATGATCATTTTATTGTAATACACGTAATGCTGATTGCTGAAGAACTTCATTGTCTGCTGTAATTGCTCGACGTACGCTATAAGGATTCCCATCCACACTTAATAAACATAATTAAAAATAAAAATAATCAAGTCATGTTTCCATTCATTTTCTTTGAACGCCCTGCGCTTTAAACGTGTTTGACATGCCCAGTTTTCCTAAATTTTCTCTCGACTTTCTTCACGGTGGATTGGCTGATATTTCTAGCTGAATATTTTGCATGTCTTCGAGAATCATCAGTATGATCATCATCTTCTTTTACCCAAAGGTGTCAAGATTCTCTTCCTCTTCAACAAACTTACATAATTTTTTGCGGTGTCTGCGGCCCATACATTTTCTACTTATCTTGTATTGTCCCTGTCCACTTTAACTTCTTTTCCTCTATTTTATGATTTCGTTTTAACTTTTTCTCTAATGTGATCATTTCTTATTTTCTCTATTCTCCTTACCACTACTTCTATTTTACCGACATCTACTTAATACGCAATTCTCAGCAATTATACTGTTATGTATAGTGTTATTTTTGTTTCTTTTATATCCTTTCTTTGTTCAGAAAGTTCTTGCTTATTGCATCGTACGGGTTTATTGCTGTTTTGATCCCATTTCCTATTTCGGGTTTTATGTTCTTTTACTATTTATTATCATCCCACGATACTCAAATTCATCGACTTGTTTCATTATCTCTTCTCCAAGTCTAATGTTTATTTTCTCTTCCTTGTGTGACTCATATTCTACCCAGACATTAATATTCTTCTCAAGTTCATTTTCGCTTTTAGCCACCAACACCGCATCATTGCACACTTTGTTGTTTGGTTCAAGCTTTATTTTATAACTTCGTCAATGAGACTCCTTGTCGTACTTCGTATTTATTCACAAAATTTTCCGATGTTTCATTACATGCTCGGATTTTATTACTTGTTGTTTTATATACATTTATTTATATATACATTCGAATTTTCTTCAAATTATTTTCCTTCCTACTCCAAGTTCCTTCTCCTCGAATAAATAAGATCACCGCAGCATTGCCTTAGTCTTATTCTTTTTGCAGCAAAGGATATATGTGAATAAAGTCGCTTCAAAGTTATAAAATGACTTTATCTCTAGTTCACAGACAGGGATATTTATAAACAACATGTAGAATCTAAATTCGGGATGGTATAAAACTAAAGCTCAAAGCTGAAGAGAAATATAAACGTCGAAGATCAGGTTTCCAAAATTCTATTCGCTCATTTACGAAATATCATTTCCCTATTCCTCAGGTTGCGGCTCGAAGCTGCAGTGCAGGAAATTGCATGGAAGGCAACGTTTAAAGGCGGAATATTTTATGTTCTACCCCAGAGGCGCCGGAAAGTTTTGTAGCGTAGAGATAGCAAATATGTTACAGGCTGGTTTGGAAGGAAAACTGTATTTTACTAAAGACTTATTTCCTTATTTCCGCGACGTTTCATTGTACGGATAGATAAAGGTTTTAGAGTAAATTACTGTTGAAGTCAACGGGAACGTTTCGTTTGGAAGATAACAATAGAAGACTATATAACTTAAGAGAGTGCTTTATGAAGTCTTAAGTCACTAAAAATCTTAATAATTATACAAAGATTAGCTCAAGAACTTTATTAACAAAGTGAATGTGAGGATAGCTAATCCTAATAATATATCGCATTCTAGAAAGTATATGGAATTAAATAAATAGGGGTAAATAAGTAAATTACCTTTATTAAAGCAATCGTAATATTTTATTTTTTCTAATACACAGGCCATTGGACTGATAACGTACTTCACGGAGTAACTTGGCAAGCTTCTAAAACGGCTCAAGTCTGTTTCATGAGGCTCGTGCTCAGGAGATGGTTTCGAATCCATTTATTTGCAACCAATTTCTCGCATACCTGGAGACGTGGTATCTGACGTTATCTTACTGCAGCCTCCAGTCCTTTGGGTTGGAAGGGATTGGTTGTTTGCGGAAGTCGTTCATTTAGAATGGTCTTTGTTGAATCTGCTCCATTGTAAAAGCTGGGCATTCTTACTTTGTAGCCACTGCGATGAATGCTTGCCGAATGGTTTTGCACCACACGTGCGTTCGCTGTTGTTTAGGAAATCTATTAGGCAATTTTCGGAATTCTAGATGGGGATTTCTCCTATTCACCATGCACCATGTTCCATCTCATTGCCATTCTTTAGTCACTTCAGCCAATTGTATACAGCCCAGCTCAACCTAACTAACAAGTTCAAGCACTTTGCGAACCCCTTTTTTAAATAAGTATTGAAATAGACGCCATTTTGCTCCCTGCACCATCTTTAATGCTCTTGGCTCATTTTAATCAATTGCTTCTATGGATTTGTTCAGAATATGTTCCTTTCAATATCTTCCTCAAGTTAAAGAATTTTAAAAATTAGCTTGAAATTAATGAAGCCTTTGATCGTGGACGATGAGTAACACTAAATGGCGAATCACCTCAATTCTAAACACTAGGTTTTGGTGTGCCCGAACATGCAGTCCTAGGACCTATCCTCTTTTTACTTTATATTGGCGGGATAGTCGTTTCTTGTTCAGACCTGCATCTCATTTTGTATCCGGGTTCAAGGTTCAAGCTTCAGATCTTAATTTGAATTTCTGGATGAGACGTTGGAGTGTCTTTTACTGACGTACTACTAATAGCATGGCCTTTAATGACCGGACATTTCGGCACACAAAATTATCTCAGATGCTAAATGGCTTTATCCCTAATTTAAGTTTCATCCTCATAAAGTTTCTGCAATTTCCAAGAATTATCCTTTAAATTTTTTATGAGAAACAAACTACGTTTACCCTGCGAGAATGACAAATAATATGCCTGGTACTACGTGAATATTAACCCACTAGACCCAACATGTAACTCATGCAATTTCCCCACGAGGATAGCTGCCAAACAAATAAGTAACATCTCTTGCTTCTTCGCAACAGAAGACGGTACGAAGCAGACAGTTGGAAATTTCGCAACGCCGACATTTCCCAAGCGACCAGCGGTTCATTTGTCATACAAGCACATCTTTTGCGATCTCATATGTTTACCACCAGCGATATATCGCTCAGGGCAACCTCGTTTTCCGATATACAGCGTGGAGTAATATTACGTCGATAATTCCGTTTTCCGTTTCGCATACGGTCTGTATATTACGATAAATATTAACACTGAAGGTGCAATCGATTCAACCTCTTATCCATACTGTATCCCGTACGCTGGTAAT
The DNA here is from genome assembly GCA_902655005.2 of Marronus borbonicus. Classification (NCBI taxonomy): domain Eukaryota; kingdom Metazoa; phylum Arthropoda; class Insecta; order Coleoptera; family Scarabaeidae; genus Marronus; species Marronus borbonicus. The sequence continues at coordinate 1,632,609 of LR737407.1, forward strand.
CCAGACCTTACGGAACAAATAAAAACATTCAGCCGTGCATGCGAGATTTATGAGTTGCTGGCAGCTGCCCTTGTGCGGCGTTGCGTCAGCTTTCCGACCGTGAAACATGTGCCGGTATAAAATATTTGCCAGCTATGGATAGCTTGCATGCCCTTCGGTGTCGGGGAACGTCATATATCTGCCCTGGCAGCCAGTGCTGGTTAAAGTGAGGATATACAATGGATTTTGTAGGTTTAGGATCATTGAAGGGAGATGCTTTTTCGATATATGTAGATAATTTTAACATGGCGGTTAACTTATTCTTGTTGTGTGATGATTCTGGAGTTAGGACGATGAGTTTTTAGTATTACAAGATTAATTCAGCTAAAATATGGATTTTGGCGGAAGTTAACGAAAGTAAAGGATTAAGTAAGGTGAAGAATATAAGCAGTTACACAGTGCTAATAACTCTGTATGTCTGTTTTTGGCGAACTGCTTGAAGTCGAAGTCACAGCTAGTGCGCGGGTTGCGATTTCCAGCTGCAAAATTATCTCTGCTAGAAATTCCCGCTAAAGCTGCTACTTTTTTCTTCAATGTCGATTTTATTATTTTTCTCCAAAGCAGAAAATGTCCCTAAACCTTTCCCACTATATGTGGCAAGTATCTATAGCCGATGCTATCTTAAAAGCCACGTGTGTGCAACTATAGTCGACACGTGCGACCAACTCTAATATAGAAACTTTACTCGACTCAATTCGAAAATTCATATTTTTATTATTATTTCTCCTTCCTGCACGCCCTATTACCTTTCACCACATAGCAACATTCAATCCCCAATCAAATCTTTAACCCTCCAATGTCACTCTACAGCCCTCTTTCTTCCGGGTTCCTCTCTCACACAGGAGCACCCTTCATTTCCAGAATGCATGCTTGTCGTGTTCTTGCACAAAACGCCTTTAAGTTCTCGTCGCTGCAACGCTATCACCTTAATTATAATCTTGAAGCTTGTTCGCGCGGTTGCTAGTATGATGCGGTGGTGTAGGGGAACACTCGCTGCAGTAATGACGTCGTTTATTACGAAGTAAATGCGACCGCCTAGTGCCAGATGAGATGGTAAAATGTGCCTATCCACGCGTTACAGAAGATTTGGTTCTCGTGCATGCGAGTACTGCAATAGATGCAATCTGCGGAAAGCATCTGTGTTTAACTTTACAGGAGATTGCGTACTTATGGCGTCGTTTGCTGCAAACTAATTACGTAGTCATGTGGCGTCTGTGATGGAGGGATGGGCTTTTAATGGTTGATATAGTTTGCGATTAAGAAATCTCTCATATATCATTGGATATCTTTGGAACCAGACTACCCAGAAGAAAAACCTATGCCCATATGGTGCCTTAAAATAATATCGGCCATAGCTTAGCGACATGAGATTTTTATGAGAAAATGAAGTCTGCTGTTCATTTTCTCAGCGGTACCAACTCCTGAAAAAAGGATTACAGTTGCGTGCAAGGCGTTTGAAGTCAAGTCTTTACTTTCTAGACTTTCCGGATTTCTTCGGAGCAACATGAATAACTTTTGTATTTGAGGAAAGATTGATGGCTAAATGTGATATTCCTACCAAGAATCCTTTTTCAAATATTACTTTCCATGACCAACTTGGTTAGAGTCAGAAAAGGAAGAAACCAAAATCTGCTAATTTCTTTTCGTTGCCGTAACTTTTTCATTAATTAGGAGCTGCAACTAATTTCTCTCTTTCTTCATTATCCTTCTTCGATCTTGCTGCAGCAAGCGACCCTGAATTCTTTAAATTCCGTTTTACGATCATCTTTCAAGATGTTGAGCTTGTATGCTTGACGACGTGAAAGATACATTAAATGTTGTCGGGAAGCTTGAAAAGTATTCACTTTAGGGAATTTCCTGGTCAATTTGAAATTTCAAGAGTAACGTTAAGAAAACACTTCGGCAACGGAGGTAAATGTGCCAGTCATGCAATTAAGAAGATGGCAACCGAAATCTTTTAACTTTAAAGAAGAACACGTTTGGTATGGCCATCTAACCATTTAAATCAACCAATAAGATCTATTGTAGGGTCGACTATAATTCTTTGAGATTCGTCTAGTCTTTGTAGTAAATTCCAGAAGGTCACTGAGCGAGCTCTTTTCCAGATGCTAGGACCCCAGCAAACAAAGAAAATCTGCCTACAGCGAGACAATGACAAAATTTCCTGGAGTTTCCCTATTTGCAGGAAATTATATGAAAAGTTGGTTCAATTCAGGCACATCTTTCCTATTTGATAGGCGCTACCAAATCATCTTCCCCGTTCAGACAAGCAAAGCTTATGCTTTCAGTCCGACCTAATGGCTAATTTTCCTTCGTAAATATATTCGCTTCCAATTTTTCATATCGCCACGATTCCAATTTAAGGCAAATACAAACATGGTACATTTACCAGCGCTAAAAGCCGCCCTTCATCCCTTTTTTTCGGACATCAAACCTCTCCTAAAAATGATGTAGGTGCTTCAGACTGAGTTCGTTAACGTCCGAAATGTCCTCTTTCTCAAATACCCATGCTTTCGGAAAAAAGTGATATTTGCCGCGATCTCGGGAAAAATAAAACTCCAAGTTCGTTTTAATAAATCCAAAATAATTCCCCATATTTTTCGCGGGCAAAACATGGATACCGTTAAGCCGGGACGCTTTAGGCACCGCTCCGGTTCGAAAACCGGAAAGGGATGAGAGAGATGGGATGCATATCTGCGTTAAATCCGGGCTTTTAGTACGTTGAGAAGTAATTCCCTCAAAACGTTAACAATGGAATAACGAAACAAGGCTAAAACGCACAGATAACTGTACGTTTCGTAGGACCCCTTTTCGAAAATAAATACAGTGGAACGGGATAACTTTTCGGGATGTCCATTCCACCCTCAGGAACGCAATTTTATTATCTCATCAAATAAACTTTATGGGCTTTTAAAATAAAAAAGAAATGAAGGAGGCAAGTGGAGGATCCTGCAGTCCTTCGTTTGTTCGGGTTTATATCGATGTTCTACGTTTTTTTTTATTACAATTTTACCCCCCCAGCAAGAAAGTAGAAAAGGAGGGCGGGTACTAAAGGCTTCTTTTTAGAAATAGAAACTTTTTGCTTGTTAACCTTTATTCATCGACATTACCAGGTTAATGCAGTAACATAAGAATAAAGGTAGCGATGCTACGTAGAAAATACAGCACAAAGGCCGTAATATAGATGGGAGATGCCCGGGCATAAGAAACCTATTAAGCCAAGCAAGTTTATTTCTTTCTTTTTGTCAAGGAATTTATTAAACAGAAAACAAGAGGAGATAGATTTATATTTAAATACATACTCTGCATGGCCGGTTATTATGTTTAAAGGGACCAGAGCTATCTGTATGATGTTCTGATCCATCGTTCCATCCAACTTTTAAAGAAATATAATATTTTGCAAGATTTTCAACGCGGTTTTACTAAGACGAGGAGTATAATTATCGTGACTTTTTCTCAACTCTGTTGTCTCTGGAATTGATCGCAATCAGGTATCTGCTGGATTGTTTGTTGATCTCTCTAAGGCGTTTGACGGTGTTGATCACCAGATCTTATTCGCAAAGTTGGAAATGTTGACGCGAGGTTCCCTGTGCTGGGTTGGTTTGAATCATTTCGGTGTGGCAGAGATCATGGGTGAATCTTTAACATGGATTGGCCATATCGACAATCTGCCAAACAAATTCGCAGATCAACTACGCCATTTGTAATTTAACTAGTTATCGCGGAATGGATATTTTAAAAACTGTCTACTTTGCGTGCTTTCAGCCTGTTCTGAGGTGTTCGCTGGGGACACATTGCCGGTATGCGGGGAATTTTTGCGCAGCAGAAGCGCGTGATAGGCGTGGATACGGACGAAGTTTTATCGATTTACACATTTTTACCGTCCGATCTATAAATATTTCTATAAATTCTTACGTTTTACATGCCGAGAAAACAATTTGGCAACTCTATAAACTATAATTATAACACAAGAAGTAATCAAGTTGCGCTGTTACCAGAATAGCATGTAACTGACGTGCAATATAATACATAATAGCTTGCCATAGGAGCGAAGGACGAGTAGCTTTCATAAATGAAATAGAAGGGTCTTTATTACAAAGGGCAATATGTAGTATGCATGAATAATTTGTTCTCTGTCGCTCGCGCGAATTTTAATTATAGAAATATCCGTTTTGTTTGTCCACCTTTTTATTAGTTTGCTTTTTTATATTGCTTCACCAGTGCTTTAGATTTTACTTTTGACCTTCAAGTACTTCTATGGTTTTGTTGATTTTTGGTGTAGTGGTCAGATGTCAAGAAAAGAAAAAAAAACAGTCGTTTTCTCTAATAATATAGTACTGCTACGTTTCGTTGGATCCTTTCCAACTTTTCAATCATTCTAAAAATAATGATAAGCTTTTTTGATAAGCTTAGCTATGATTCTGCTGTATTATTCATATGAATCAACCAATTTGGTTCCGCGAATTTTTCTTAATTCTCCGTAGTACTTCGCGTTGTCGGCTATACTCTTTCACCCTACCAAGTTTAATGCTTTAGATTTTATTTTTGAACTTTTGAGCAAGCATTTCTTCTATGATTTTATTGATTTTGGATTCAGCGGTAAGATGCCAAGAAAAAAAA
>LR737407.1:1637277-1650867 GCA_902655005.2 Marronus borbonicus
CTAAATTTTGTCGTATTATCTTTATTTCTTCCGATAAAAATAATTTTTTGTTCTTTATTTTTGTAATAGTCTATCTAAATTTTGTCGTATTATCTTTATTTTTTCTGAAAAAATTAATTTTTTGTTCTTTATTTTTGTGATACAAGTAATTTAAATTTTTGTTTAATATTTTCGTGATGTAATTAAATTCAGTGCTTTTATTTAATAGAAAAATATATGTTTATACTACAATGTTCAAGTATACATTGTTCTATTTTAACCAAAAACAATTCGAATTATCTATCCTCTCGTTTCAACATCTTCTCGATAATTCTTTTTCATAATTTTGATGATTTACTTGGCGCACAGGTAAATTTTTTTCCAAACAATTGCATCCACTATCAAAAAATTCCCTTTTACTTCTCCGTAATTCATTGACAATATGGAATGAAGCTTCAGCCTTAAGATACGTCGTTAAAATTTTGTATATTTCTTCTACTGCATGACCTATGTGCGGTTAGTTCGTAGGAGATGGAAAAGGTTTTTCGATACAAATTTTTAGTAACCGCCATTGGTAAAAAAAAAAGCAAAACAGCTAAAATTCTTTGATGAAACGGAACTCTCATTTTTCTAATGTCTAATTACATAAATATCGAAAAGAATCTTTATTTAATCTATGAAAATTCTTAAATATTTCATCCTCCAATAAAGAGAGATTACTTGCATCTCTCAAAATCCTCCTAAGAACATTCTCTAATTTGTCTCTAAAATTAAAAAAAATTGTATTCTTTACTCCATAATTAGGTATTGCATTTATTTTACATGTTATTTGAGCAAAATGTTTCCTGTCCTAAATTTTGTTTTTTATCTTACCTTTTTTTTAACATTTATGACACCAACCATTACGACGCGAAAAAACAGTAAATTATGATGACTTAAGAAAAATAACCTTTTAAATTTAACGACCGTAAAAGGCATAAAATAGAAGTCGTTTAGAAAGGACAGTTTTTAATAATAGCATAACGATTTTGTTACACAGTTTTTGTTTACTTACAAAATCGGCATAACGATATTTTTAAGTAACGACTCCTGAACGGTTCGTTAAAGTTTTATGGTTCGTTAAAGTTTCCCGTTTCTTATGAGCTCGCAGAATGGATTATGAAATGCCAATTCAAAAATTTTCGATCAGACGACACGTTCTTTCTACTTGATAGTAAGAATTTCGTCTTTTACGATATTGTCAATTCATTGGGCAAGCGTATGGTCGCCACTTTAGTCTATCTAGTCTTCAGCAGAGCACGTCATACTCCCCAATCATGAATGGCTCCATTCTTCATGATGTTTTTCAGATAACGTCGTTGAACTTCTTCGCACTTACATTTCCCTTCGATCCTGGACAAAATATCTTAAAATTCAGCGATGTCACTTCTGGCGTTCCTCCTGATTTTTATATTGTTGATGTCATTCTTATACTGATGATACACATCACAGTTTACATTGCTTGTCTTCCAGGTAAACTTGATTTAATATTTGGTTTACCAAATCAAGACCTTAGCAAGCCTAAGCACTCTACTCATGCCCATTTCACCATTGTATTCTTCCATTTTAAAAGCCTGAGAATTTTATTTCTTTCTCAACCATTGGCACTAGTTACTATCTAAAATTTTCGCTGATCTTTAGCACACGTCGACGCTCAATCTTGTCCACCTAAAATAAACATGCCTCTTAGTTGTAACCAATCATGTTACTCCATAGATCGAGTAGCATAGATGAGGTTCGCTTCGACCAATCCAGCGATCTTGGTGTGTTGCGTTCAGAAACTTGCGCTGGTGCTGCATTATCAATGCATCACGGTATATTCCTGATCAGTGGCATATTATTTAGCAATTGAGGTAGGTAGAATTTCGATCTGCCTCACCGGTAAGTCTTCTTGATAGGAACTAGGACCACTAAGCCACAATTTCAACCCAAAAGTTCAATGACGAATGATGTTAGAAACTATCTTTTTGTTTTGGGCTCCCTTCAGCTCAGATATGTTTATTGTTACATCACCCTCATCATTATACGGAACTGGTGAGAATAGTTGAGGGACTTGAGTCAAAGTGCAATAAGTATGAGAAAACGAGGAATAAGTGCTTGAACGCGTTGAATGCAGTATGGATATATGTAGCTATCGTTGTCCGAAAGCTCTCCTTACAGTCGTATTGTTTACATCTAAAGTACTGGACATTTTTTTACATTTTTTTCCGTAGTTTTAACCAAATTTCCTTCTACTTCCGCTGTTTTTAATAACAATGTCTCCTGAAGATGACGAGGAATACTTTGGACAATTTTGCTTCGAGGAACACGAAATCCGTAAAGTAATAATTTTTAAGCTATACTAAGATTTTGAGCAAATTCTCTGAAAAAATATTTACTCTAACCTGATACGTTCAAAGCTTGAAATCGTCGTAACATAAATGATTTTCCCTTCACCCTAGAATGAGTAGCTTAACCAATTTAATCAGCGTAAACTCAATTCAAACATCACCTGTAACACTCCATCAGATAAGCGGTCCCGCCTAAACTCTTCTCTCATTAAGTAAATACGTCGGAGCTCTTAGCAAATTACATGCTCAAGACCTCAAAAACACTAGTTGCTTATTCCGGAGTTTCCCCCGTCTCCCGTTCACCGCACTCTCCGCTTGATAAATTGCACGAACTTATTCAAACTAAAACCTGATAAAACTGTTTAGTGCTGCATATTGCTCCGTCTACGTTATTGCTACAACTCGAGATATAACAAATACGCTTAAGCGCTAACTTTAAACTTACACTTAATTGCAGGGCTTAGCGAGCTGAAACTTGTGCATCCGAAACGATATTAAATGTAATAACGATAATAATAATAATAATAATAATATAGAAAAGTAATAATAATGAAGAAAAGTAAGGTTATTAAAGTATGAAACGAACGGCAATCCCAAATAATTAATTTATATAAATTTGTTGATCTTCCATTAATTATTTCCTACTTAAGTTTTTTCTTAAGCTTGTCTCCTCCTCACTACCAATATAGGGTCTCCAGATTTCTCCATGTAAGGTTATTTTAAACACAGAGCCTATCGAAACTCACGAACACCAAATGATATGAAGGACCGAATAAGAGAAGCATTTCGTGGAAATGAATGTAAGGTGGATGCTACAGCTGCTGTTGAGGAATACCGTTAAAGGTCTGAATATCATACAACACCGTATAAGAATGTATTTTGCAAAGTCTTCAGTACACTATGTGAGATAGAAATGTGTCCCACAACGTCTGCACGTGCATCTGGACTATGTTTGGACGAAATGGGAAAAGATTCTAAATCTAGTAGAAGATATTCCGACGATATCAGGAAGATGTAACACTTGTTCACCATGCTCACCATGACCATTTGCAAGGATTCCTTGCATCCAAATGGTCATGGTCAGCCTGTTACTTAGCCTTCAAGACCTCGGGACCTTTCACCGTTGGGCTGTTCTTTCCGAGGTTGGTTCGAAGAAGAGATAGAAGCACAACATACTTGTCAATGGCTGGTATTTTTGAGTATATAATGATTAGAACAATGTACGAATAAGGGAATTTTGTTACGGCGTTATAACTTCATAGAAAACCCAAACAAAGGAATCGTACATATGACAGTAATTCCATTAAGACATCATCTTCGGAGAAATCCAATATAATTCGTATTAGATCAGCACACCATCCACTCCCCAAATTAAATAAGAGAAATAATTAGAGCCCATTGGCCCTCGTCCTTTCATCATCTTCGTCAAGAACAAATTTCATTACTTAAAACGATTTACGCCAAGCTGACCGCGTCAATCGAATATCCTCCTTTCCGAGGGAAAAAGATTCTCCCGTCTCTTTCCTATTCTTCTAGATCGTCGTTCTTTTCAATGATAGAGAAAAATATTTTATATATTACGAAATAATCTTTTATTATCCCGGCCGTGAAAGGGAAAGAAGAGGTACCAATCGACATAATACAATTCCTTCTGCTAACTTTCGACAATAGACCGCGCAATATTTTTCCTCAATTCGGCTGGCGCCTTGAGGCGAAGTATATACGAGATCCAGTCACCGGATAAGCTTACGAGTGACATAGGCTACTAGATAGATGGACCAGTGAATAGGAGATCGGTTGACTGAAAAGAAAATGATAAAAATATCACGAGCGACAGGAAAGCAGGAAGCGGACGAAAAAAATGTTTTCATTTCGTCTTCAAGCCGATAGAAGTTTTGAATGGAAGTTTGTATAAGAATGCGGTTTATACTTTTACGTTTGAAGCTACGTATAGGCGTTTGTTCTATTTGTTTTTTGTTGTTGTCTGCTCTGAGGAGTCTCTTTCAAATGTGCTTTAAGTTATACAATACTAACGTTTGCGATATGAAAACTTATTGGGTTCATATGTAAAGGAGCTTTTAGCCGATGAGCGTTAATGATAATTTAGCGAGAAGAGAACATAAGCGAACAGATTGGACGGTATTGCCCGCAGATGAAATAGGATGAAGTAATGAAGACAACTGTAACAATAAGTGCCTGCATAAAGAAGATTTAAATGTTTGAGAAGACGGAAGTTTCAAACAAGTCAAGACGGAAGTCCTAAAAAGCGGTAACTTGTGAATAGGCGGTATTACCAAACCTTTAAACCTCAAATTAAGTCGAAATTTTGTACGAAACTACTTTTAATTAAGCCAGTTAGCATCCTTCAAATTATGTTTAATTTTAACATATTTTCTAATTCCCAAATTATTGAGCTGTGGTAAAACAAGAGAATCACATAGATCTCTTTCAATACTAAGGCGAAGAACATGTCGGTGGGGATAAATCATTTTAATCCATCCAGGAACACCCAAACAGTTGATTGCTGTTTTCCCTTTTCAATTTTTTTAGCATTTCCTTACATCAATTGAGACGAGCCATTTTTCTACCACTTTTATCTCACGATAGGACATACACCGATTCTCTTGAATTATGTTGTGCATAGCATCGATGCTTCTCGGAACAATTCATCATTGATGGAAGCATGACCATGACGAAGTTCTGGTAATCAGTTGTAAACGTTCTTTTCCAATGATGGTTCATACCGAAAGTTTTACTTACATTAGAGGAACCATTGTTTGATTTTGATAAAGAAAACAGTTCGCAGGAGCAAGGAGTGTAGCTATAATTTGTATTTGAAAGAAACATTGAATTTGTTTAAGTCAACAAAATTATTTGTTTTAAACAACATTTGTTTGTGTAATATTCATGCGGTAAATACATCGTGATTCTTGAAGATCCTTACAACCCTGTGTCTTCGAAACAAAGCGAACTCGGCAAGAACGTTGTATCGGTTAACTTCGGCTTAAACTGTGCAGTTCAATTTAACGGAAATATTAAATTCGTTAGAGTTGGTTTAGAAGTCACTTATCTAATAGATATCAGTGTAAAAAGATTGGTGAAGCAACATCCAGTAAGAGGCGAGTCGACTACGATGTACCCTGGGGTTCAGTGTTGGGACCCTTGTTGTTTCTGATTTACATTAACAATATAATTGGGTATCCTAGAAAATAAATAAATTTATTTGCGTAGGGTACATTGCTGACTACTACATAGTCATGCTTTAAACGAACACAATACAGCCTATGCAAACATAAGCATGTTTTTCATTATTTACTCCAATCACAAGTCGGACGTAAAATGATTTACCCCTGCACTATCTAAACCTTGACTATATGGAAAAAGTAATTAAGAAGAAAATAAAATGTGCATAACGTAACCCTGAATGCTAAAGTAAAGTCAAATGTAGAAATAAACAAAGCTATACCTAGTTTAGGAAATAGAAAAAGTGTTCCGAGAGTTCAACGGAAGGAACGCAGGTATTATGATTTAATTTTCTTTTACATCTGTAAGACCCTCGACGTCAGGAAATATATAATTTTTTTGAGCTGATTTTCACACCAAACTACAAGTAAACACTAAACCTACATCTATTGCCAATAAACATCTTCAAAATTTTTGACTTGTAAGGAACCTCATAAGGATATTGCACCAAAATAATGTCGTCAATTCTTAGGTCCGACGCAATGATCATATACAACGTTTCCAGGGCTGTCGTGCGACAATTGATCGCTTGAAGAATCCAGATCTTTATTTTTGCTTTTTTTGGCGATTACAGATTATTTCTCTTTTTTCCTCTATTTTTCTTTTTTATTTGTCTTTTTTCAGGCTCAATTTGAATTTTCTGTTCTCGATCTTATCGTTATTTCTTTTGATGAGAGGGAGTTACTATCTATTGAAACGATAGCTGCTTTTTCGTTCAGTACCATCTCCAAGTTTTGTGACAATTTTTCAAGCACTCTTTGCCAATTGATTGACGGATGTTCTGTTTTCTGCAGGAAGGTGGTCCAAACATTTCTTCAACAATCTAGGGAACGTACCACTCCACGATATTTCAATTTCCAGTTTAACAGAACATCCCTTCGTGTACTTTTCAAAAGCCTAAAGTATGACGTCTAGAGACTGGCAGATATGTATGCTATTTGAAGCCAGAAGAATGAGGCTGGCTAGATTGTCGTCAATGCTCAAAAAGAGCTTCATTTGACAAAGAACTCTTTGACCTATTGTATAGGACGCTGATACCATGAACATTATGGAATGACTAGATCTAAAATTGTCTATTGTACGGTGCGCATGTTTAGAACCCGTTCTGATAGTTACCTTGCTTTTCTTTGAATCGTCAGTAATGTTAATTTCATCGTGATTTATGATGGTATTAGGTTCAATTCCTCCCAAGCTTACTTCCAATTTTCTCCTGCTGGCTTACGCCAGTATTTGCACCTGCTCGTAGTCTTTCCCATGAACGGAGGTGAGTTTCGTCAAATTTCGACATACGTCGTCCAGAACTAGAACTAGAACTAGAACTAGACTTAGTCAAGTATCCCACATCAATTGACGTTAAAGGGAACCACCGCTCACTAGCTAACTGAATGTTTTCTATTATTCTTTATTCTTCTTCTGTCGTTGGGGGCCGGCTTTAAAGAAATACGATTTTTCATTCTTCTGTCTATTGTATTTTTACCTTTCTTCTTTTCAGCTAATGCAAGTTCTAATTTTGATTCATCATAATGTTTATAATTTGGTCCCTCTTTCCTCTTACAACAGGCCATCGTTCAAGGTACCAACCTATAAAGACAACTTGAAGGAAATACGGCCACTCAAGATTTGAAACATGTCTCAAGATATGTCTCAAATCATCAACAAAAATTGCATTAATTTTCGTGTAAAATTAAAATATTGTTAATTTTTGTCTAATCGAGGTGTATTTATGCGATAATCTAAATTCCATACAATTCCTTCTTTAAGCTACATAAGCAAAGACTTTCGGAGCAGCAATGAATCCTTCTAAGCTTACTTAACACAAACAATAATTATTTTCTTCAAGCATGGCTAAAAACAATGACAACAAACCACGCCAACCTGTTGTCGGCGAGTACCACGTGCATGATATGTACCGCGATCGTATGCTTTGTTGCCAAAGGTTATAATAACATAAGCTTCTATGGCTAGACCTAAACGAAAACTCGACGTTCCGCCCCACAATCATATGGGGCTTCTTCAGGCCAAGAGTTAGTAGGGGTAACTCAGTGTGTAAACCACGCCAGCGGCGAAACTGACTGACCTGGAAGCAACTGATTACGGTGACTCAGAACGTGAACCATCTCAGAGGCGAAAATCAACTGCAAATGATACGGAAGCGCAGCTTGCTTTTAGACCGGCCATTGCTTATTAGCTTGGTGTCGCAGTCAGTATCAGTCCCTAAAAGATGACGGGCTTCGATATGCTTAATATCGGGAAGTATCACAAAGTAATGAAATACCACTGAATAATATCTGGTGACCAGTGTCCAGATGATGTTCTGCGATAACTGAATTCGAGGGAAGGCGTGTTTTTTTTGTTTTGTTTGTTTTTTTTGACAGAGCACGAACACACGGACAAAAGATCCCATAAACACCTTTACTCGCTAAGGGAGGAATGTTGTCTTTGGGAGACGGAAGGATTTCTGAAGCCTTTGATAGGGATTTGGCAGTGACATCGTTCGCTAATTTACTGGTTGCATGAAGAGGTCTGTTGATGATTCTGTTAATGACCTTATTATGAAAACCATTGTTCAGAAGGTTCTTCAGCTCGATGGGAAGATGTTGAGCTCAAAGACTGTGACCGCCCGGTGAACTAAGAACTTTTGTGCTGGGCGATGATGTGAGGTGGCATTGAGACACTTGTCCGTATATGTGTGTGGGTTTTCGATAAACGGAATAACGTAAACCACTATCGTGCGTCAACGAACGAGGGCATTATTCCTACTATTATTGTTATTATTAACAACTTTTGGATTGGACCATTTTAACGGTGAGCTACCGGCTCTATCAAATTGGCTTTAGTGCAATTAATTAATGCCTTTGTATTTCATACCCAACTTCTGATTGTACGAATACCTCCGCGATTATTCGACGTTTCAAAAGGTCCCTTTATATTTCGCGGGCTTCTACACTACCCAACAAAAACATAGACGCGGTATCGTTTCTATTTACGAAACAAAGTTTATAGACATTATATACAATGTAAATGAGGGTTATTAATACTTGTTATGTAAATACTCCATTTATAGATATTTCTGGGTATTTATTGCTTTACGAGGGGTAATTGAGATTTTCCCAGATCGAAATAGGAATTTTAAATGCGACGAAAATTTAGAGCCTGCGCATTTATTGCATTAATATAAGCGAAAATGCTTTAATTTGATACTTCTCTTTATATGCAGCGGTTGTGCTGGTAAAGTGTACACATTTCACCGCGAGAAATTATATTTTATAAAGTGTTTGCAATATGGGTAGAAAAAAGCAATTATCCTCGATAGAAAGGGGTCAAGTTCTAGCCTGGCACCAGGATGGTGTTAGTAAGAAGGAAATTGCTCGTCGGTTACGAAGAAGCGATCATTCCGTTAGAAATTTCCTAAAAGATCCGGAAAATTACGGCAAACCAAAAGGCCAGGGGCGACCGAAAGCTGTAAGTGAGCGGGATAAACGCATGATATTGCGGTGTGCATCCAATTCTTCTGCGTCGGCGAGAGTTATTGCAGAACAGGCGGTGGTACAAACGCACGTGCGTAATGTTCAAAGGATTTTAAAGGGGTCACCGGTAATATCACGGAAGAAAAGGTTGAGAAAACCGCCACTTTCGGCGAAACACAAAGAAGCGAGGTTGAGATTTGCTGAAGAACACATATCCTGGAAGAAATAATGGGAAAAAGTTATATTTTCCGATGAGAAACGTTTTAATTTGGACGGACTGGATGGGTACTCGCATTATTATCATGATCTGAGAAAGGAACCAAAAGTGAAAATGACCAGACAATTAGGGGGTGGATCTGTGATGAGATGGGCAGCGAGTGAATTCCCCGATAAAAGTGGAATATTGTTTTGCACAAACAAAATGACATCTGTGACATATAAAGGCTTATGGCATGACAATCTTCTATGTTTTGGAAACCAATGGGCCGGGCGCAATTTTATTTTTCACCAAGATAACGCGCCAATTCATAAAGCAAAAACCATTACTGAATGGTTTAAAGAGAAAAAGATTAAAACTTTACAGTGGCCGGCACGGTCACCAGACTTAAACATTATTGAAAACATGTGGGCTGAATTGGCACGTCGCGTTTATGGCGGAGGCCGTCAATATTTCACGGTACAGGAACTGAAGACTTCAATAGTGACCGAATGGCAGAATATCCCTCAAAATTATGCGTTAAATTTATATAAATCTATTAATAACAGACTATTGGAAGTGATTAAGAACAATGCAGGATCTACGCATTACCGATCACTCATTTGTTGATTTTTGTTTTACATTTGCAACAGAGCGTCTAAATTTTTGTCGCAGAAATTGCTTAAACATTGGAGTAATAATTTATTATTTAGTTCATATTATACTGGAGGAGATATGTTTAAGTTTATTTTACTTTTACGAATAAAAACTTAATTAGATATCTTGCTAGTTTCCCAAAGAAATGTTGTAACCCTTAAAACATCTTACCGCGTCTAAGTTTTTGTCGGGGAGTATATTTCGAAGCGTATGCTTTACTAACTTTATGGAACATCATAAAGGCTCTCAAACTATTAACCGAGTATGATTTCATGTTAACCAAACTATCCTATTTGCAATTTCAATAAAATTCCTCTACAGAGCCCATTATCGTCACAGCCTAAGTAATCTTCCGCATCCACCCTTCGAAATCTAATAGCGTCAGGATCCTCGACTAACCGTGCGGGTTATATGATGAAAATTTGGCTTTTAGACTGCTTAATATTTAGTTATTTCGCTATTACCTGCCCGAAATTCCGTTATTGAACAGCGTCCGCAATAAAGCTACTTCAACTAATTGTAATAAGCTGGCGAAGCTACGGGAGAGGATTTCAATGTTACGGCCCATATTTCCTCTTCGTATTTCAACGGTTTTAGCCCGGGATTTTGCCCCCAACGGGGTGGTAAAATCGCACAATTAAATCTGGACGACTATCGCGAAAGGTTCCCGGTCATTCCCGCATTCGGGGATAATAAACCGGCAACTATTACTCGGGAAACAGCAAAAAGGTCATCGTTCCATCCTTCCAAGTATCCAGCGCTGTAAAAAGCGCCCTCTAAACCGCTGTCTCTCATTAAAATCCATAATTAGGTCGAAATACTGGACGGAATGGATGTTGCTAAGAGTTCCAAGCTTCCGTTGACCCGTGCGACATCTGCGGTGAAGTTTTCGAGCTAATATGTAACCCTCCCTCTTCCACACCCAACCCATCTAACGCTGTTTCGCGAGGATTTTCGAGCGGATTTAAGTTGTTACGGTGTATTTTGCACTACCCTCTGCAGATTGTATATACATATATATAAATAGGGAGGGTTGTCCTTCAGCTTTTTTGGGACTGAAGATTCCCTACTTTGCCGACCGAAACATCGAGCTAAGCAGTGATGGGGTTAGAATACCATAGATAAAGCGGGTAGGAGATTTGTACTTTTTAAACTTCCTGCAACGTAGCAGTACGGCTTACGGCTTATACGAGCCTGGATAAATTGAAAAATGAACAGCAGGAATTAGACCGAGTTTGGTGACTTTTAGAAGGATATCCTAACACCCGCTCTTAGAGAAATTAAAAATGAAACACTCTAAAAGATGTATTTATAAAGGAAGTTCGTGGCTGTAGCGGCTTAGTTATTTAAATAAAACGTTTCGGCCGTCCCCTTCAGAAATTATAAACGGTCTCATAGTAAAAATAACAATTTCTGTTAATGAACATAAAATATAAAGATATAAATAACACATACAATGCCAACACAAGTTATACAATTACAATATTGGTATGAAAGATTTTGGCGGAGTTCAGGTTTTCCTTGAAGCAAGAACAGCTGATCTTCCACTCAACCAGCCAACAAACTAAACTAAAACTATAGAGAGAGTATACATCTATGTATACAAGCACATATGCACATACACAGCATTCCTATGAACCATATTTAACGAATTGTACCGTGTCCCTGTTGACTCGAGAGTAATAGACGAGAGAAATTCTTTTTGAAATTGGAGATTTTGCAGGTTTTATTTGAGACGGTACGGAGAGTTATATACGTGAGTTATTTGATGTGAAAAGCTTTTTTTAAATTGCTTTAGTCTATGCATTGGAGGAGTGAACGTGCCTTATGTTAAAATTATGTACACTGCCGTTCAGTGAAGTTCGGTCATACAATAAAAATCTATTATATCACACTGTATACAATTATTAATACATAAAATTAGAAAAATATTAAGCATGCACTCTTTTCTAAGGGATTAAAGCCATAAATTATTATGTAAAGTAGAAATATTGCGACAACCACAATAAAGTCCCTTTTATTATCATTCCAAGAATTTCTCGGAAGTGCCGATCTTTTGAAACGGGTCGTTTGGGGATTATTAACGAACAATACATTTAGGAAATATACCGCAGTATCATTGTTGTTTATTTATCACAGGCGTAAAGATATAAATTTGCTTCATTTTACTGTTAAACGTGTGTTGGTGTGCATCTGTCGTTTTTGCGCGAAAGTTTTAAGAAAATTTACTTCAAAATGGCACGTAGCAAGCCTACCAGTGTAGAAAAACGTTCACGCGTTATTACGCTGTTTGAGGAAGGATATTCGGGGCGACAAATTGCTGAAAAAATAAATATGAGAAGTTCAACAGTAAATGACATCATAAAGCGATATCGGACAACTGGAACTATAGAAAATCGTGTTCGTCCCGGAGCATCTAGGAAAACAACAAAAGCTGAAGATTTGAGAATTGTATTATTAACCCTCAAGTACTATCGTGTTTTCAGGTAACACAACTGCTATCGTGGGGTGTTTTACACCCCACTCTTTAAATTTAGCTTTTTTTTGTTAGTTATCTTTTTTTTTCACTTTTAAACCCACAGTGTAATAACTAGACCTTTATCTTGCGATTGTTGTAAGGAAAAACAAAACTTTATTTAAAGCAAAACAGAAAATTAGGAGGAAATGTTACATTCATAAAAATTATGTAAAAAGTATTTCTTCGTAAAATTTTTTCTTTTTACAAAATTGTGTTCTGTATTGTTAAGATGTCTTGGTTTTTTCTGTTACTGGAAACTATGGTCTTACTCCCTGTAAAAGAAAATGCCATTAGCATTTCACATAAAAATTCTGACAATGACGTTGTGAGGCGTACATTTTATTTGACAAAAAACATGTAATGTGTTATTTCATGTAATCAGATTTTTATAAATTTCTTACAATTTACCTTTGTAAGCATTCTGCGCATTTTACAACACTTACACAGAAATCAGGGGAAATGCCACTATTTGATTTGTAAAAAATCACCGAAGTCGAACATAAATGAGTGAATCCCCTGTACATGTAGGTACTATAATAAAAATCGCCGAATTGGAACGTATATAAGTGAATCCCCTATACTTACATGCACAACAACATCTGTGATTTCCCCAAAAGAGGACGAGGGCTATTATCACTATAAAATTCTAAATCATTGGTTAGAATACACTACGCTATTTTTGAAAAAAACAAACGTAATTGCTATCGTGGGGTGTTGAGACACCCCAAAAGCTATTTTTTGCTAAAACTGTAGAATATGGTAAATAATAAATTACACTATATTACATATCTCATTTGCATAGGCGAATACCTGGAACCTTAGAAATGTGACAAAAATAGTTTTAGAAAAAATTTAAAAAAAATGACCTCTGGGGTTCCGAAACACCCCACGATAGCACTTGAGGGTTAAGCAAACGCAATAGAAAATTAACAGAGCCACAAATAGCAGCCGAAATCAATCGCGGCCGTGAGGAACAAGTTTCGGCGAGTACGGTAAAACGTCGACTTCAACAAGCGGACCTTCATGGACGCATTGCCATTCGAAAACCCTTATTACGTCGGGGCAACAGAGCAAAACGGCTACAGTAGGCCCGTTCTCATCTAGATTGGTCGTTAGATGATTGGAAACACGTGCTTTGGAGTGACGAGTCAAAGTTTGAGG
>LR737407.1:1655867-1667618 GCA_902655005.2 Marronus borbonicus
GTTTCCAAAGAAGCGCTGTTAGCACTGTTATTGTTAACCTCAGAGTGTATCTGCTATGTTTACCGTATGTTTGGGTTCATGCAGCAACTTTTATCAAGAATAAAATTTTTTGAGAAACGTATAATAAAAAAGTTTCCAATTTGTTGCCAACTTTTACAGACACACAGTATATGTCCCATACAAAATGGCGGACTTTTTTTTCGAATAACATTTTAAGGTGTTTATTTCACTTACCTTCATCTTGTTGTTGTTTAAAAAAATTACAATCTAATCAGGATTTAATAATAAAAAATCCGGCTCGAAAGGGTTAACTAACAACGCTAAGTTAATACTGCCGCTAACATTATTTCTATTCTCTTATATAGGTGTAAAGAATACTTACTTTAGATACTGTTGTTATCTTTTGCAAGACGCTCCTATTGTTTGCAGAAATTAATGCAAACTAAATGCAAGGCGTAAATCGTTCACAGTTATTACTTATCAGAGGATATAACTTACGAATACCGATGATTTTCACGTAATTTTGAACTAAGAGCCGCCTGATACGATGAAAATTTCTTTTTATCAAATTTGATACACACAACAAATATTGTTTTGTTAGACCACCCTGACCGATAGATATATATGAATTTGAAAAAGTCTAAAGCTTTTGGACAAAAAGCTATTCCGAGCGATTCCCAGCGGATTCAAATACTTTTGCATAGAGGGAACAAGAATACTAAACGGATGCCCGTCATACATCACTAATTTGATTGAAACCTGCTTTAATGAAAATGTTCCCGTGCATACATGTTAATCAACAAGCTTTATTCTATTTATTCCTCTAAATCCATTCTTGCTCCGGAAAAGCCGTCTTTTATCCATAGAATAATAGGATTTAATAATAAGTAAAATACAAAGCAATATTCACGGCAATCCCAATTATCCTTTCAGGATTACCCATTTTAAAGCTGCAAACAGACGAAAGAGGTTATTTTCCGGTTTTCCTCCTTCGCAGCGCTGTTTATCCAACCATATGACCATATATCTGTACCTGCATTTATGCATCCGTACCAACGATGCACAGATTTAACAATGCGCTTTCCAGCCGGCCCAGTGATGCAGATTTACGTGCAATTAAACTTTATTGCGTCAGTATTCGTGAAACATGCATCTCTGATGCCGCGAGTGGCATTGATATTCCACTTGCTCGAGGAGATTCTCTGCTGGTCCACTTTTATTACGCTATTGGCGAATGTTATTTCCTTATGCTAAAAGAAGCTTCTTTGTGGTTGAGTTAAATTATATGGAGTCTATCAGGAGCAGATTTTTTTTCAGCATACCTAAATGATGTACAGGATTTGCCATCTGTGACTGAGTTTTTCCAACTATCAACAGTATACACTGCGTGAACTCTATGTAATTGGTTGCCAAGATTGTGCCATCTATAGTCATAAAATGTACAAATCGATTGGTAGCAATGTCCTTCCAATTTTAAGCATTTCTGCTTTCATTAGACATTTTTATTTTCAATTAAAAACTTATTTTATGCTTCCATCCGTTCTCGATGCCTTTCCTCGCAGTCTTCTTCCAAATGTTTGAACCAAATTGGTTCCCTATCTTTGTTTTAAATGCTTTTCTTTCTTCGGATTATAGCATCTGAGGGAAGTGAAACTGGGGTTGATGTCCCACTGTCAGGAATTTCTGAGGGCCCAAAGTCCTCCTAAAAACAAGTTTGTCCTTTATGTCGTTCTTCCGGGTTTCGCCATGTGTCAAAACTTTCGCTCGAAGTTTCATCAGTCATACTGACGCCTTCTTCAGGGTAATTGAACTGATTCTCGGTTGTTGAATATTCTTCTTATATACGCCGTTGGTGCATTTGACCGTGAAGTTTCCGCTCCATTGAGCGTAACGGTTCTGCGTAATAGACTCTTTCACGTGTTGCTAAAGTGGTACCCTTCTTCTCTGTTGTTCTCTGTCTTGTTCTTTTCTATTTCTATGGCTTCCATGAAGAGTCCTTTTCCGTAGTTCTCGGTGGTGGCTTTCACTTTCACGTTGTTGAAATACATTTAATGTCCAGTCTCGTATATATGTTCTGCCACTACCGATTGCCCGATTCTTTTAAATCTTGCGTCCCTTTCGTGTTCCTTTATTATTACCGCGACAGCTCTTTCTGCTTGTTCGACGTAGCACTGCCCACATTGACATGTTATCTTGTAGATTCCAAACGTCGAAGCAGAAGAATTGCGACAAGAAGTAAGTAGGGCATTGAAGAAGTCAAAAACACCGGAACGTGACCTTTCTAGGGAGGAAGAAGCAGTATTAACAAATTTGAAAACAGAAAAAAAATATCGTCATCCTCAAAGCAGACAAAGGCAATGCCACCGTACTGCTGAATAAAGGGGAGTACCGGAAGAAGATTAGTAAATTACTTGACGAAAACACCTACAAGGAATTCATCCATACCCGAAGAGATACAGAACAAGGACCAATAGACCACCCAGGTTGTACGGAATACCAAAAATACATGAAAAAGGAGTGCCACTAAGACCTATTGTAAGCAATATCACCGACCTATGATTAAACAAGTACGTTTATCTACGACGTATTTTTTTGTACAACGGAAAGTACTACAAGCACAAGAGTGGAACAGCGATGAGAAACCCTCTATCTCTTGTAGTATCCAATTTGTTTATGGAAGCATTTGAAGAAGGGGCCATAAGCTCGAGCGAAACGAAACCGAAGTGCTGGCTACGATATGTCGACGATACGTTTGTAATATGACAACGCGAAGAAGAGAAATTACAACAATTCTTGGAACATCTCGATTCGCAGCACGCAGCCACCAAATTCACCATGGAGAAAGAAGAAAATGGAAATCTGCCCTTCCTGGATATAATGGTGAAGAAAACGGAAGAGGGAATACTACAACACGCAGTATTTAGAAAGAAGACGAACACCGATAAATACCTACATGCGAAATTTCACCATCATCTGATGCAGAAGACGACTAGTAATTAAAACTGTACTATCCAGAGTCGAAAACATCAGTGATGAGCTACATCTAGGCCAGTGAGAAGATTCATCTTCAGAAAGCGCTTCAGAAAAAAGAATGGTTACACAGACATTGACGTAAAAAGAGCCACTAGGAAAAAGGTGCCTCTAAAGGCGACTACAGAACCACAAAGAGAAATGGCGTGTTTACCGTACGTAGCAGCAGTCGCCGAAAAAGTAGGACGAATCCTGAAGAAACAAGATATACAAGTACGTTTCGGGACTACAAAATCAATCCAGCAGCATCTACCGACCGCTAAGGACAGGACGGGCGGTGCTACGTCGGACAAACAGGAAGAGCTATCGCGGTAAGAATACAGAAACACGAAAGGGATGCAAGATTTAAATGAATCGAACGATTTGTAGAATCTGGTACTTGAACGCGGCCTTAAGAGTCTGAAATTCGCCACGTTGCTAATCCTTTTGCCTTCGTAGCCGTGAAATAATAAGTAAGGGAGTGTTCACGATAATTCAAAGACATCAACCAGACACTGTTCTCAATAATTGAGCGTTACACGAACCATCCTGCGGCGCATTTTACACGTTGCCATGCAATCGTGCAAAATCCAATTAACACAGCAATTAAAATCATTTGCGACGTCGTATATGACATATGCGCCCCTCTTCCCCTCTACCCCAGCCCACCTCAATTTCCGCAATTCCACATTTTCACATATTTATATGTACTGGGTGGCGAAATAAGAATGGCAGCAGGCTAGATCTCAGAAGAAAGATTTCACCCGAAAACTATGCGATTATTAAAGAATTTAGGTTTCTGGGTTGAAACAGCATAAGTCTGTGATACAGCCGCTTGCCATTATTATTTTACCACTCGGTATACATGCATCACTACGTTTTGCCGCATCACGTCAATATTAACGAAATAAAACGACGTGGGTGCGTCACTTTGCCAACATGTCAGATGGGAAAAGGATGGCAAAATTGGACAATTTCGTATATCTCGTTACGTTACCCTCAATTGCCCTGTCTCTCTTTTCGATCTGACGCGTGCTCTCTCTTCTCGAACGCACCGATGGGAAAAAAGCGTATCGCGAAATTTGGGTATTCCTCTCACGTTTCCAGATTCCGCCAGAGGTCGTCACCACGGTATGTTTCCGTTAATACCGGAGAATAAAATAAAATTTTGCGCGTCCACGCAAGTTAAGAGAGAAAAGAATGCCTTTGAAGGTGTATTGGTGAATGCTCTAGGCTTGTACGTAGCTTATAAGTGGACAATTCTTATCACAGAGCTGTGTTAAGAGGTTACACGTTAGTTAAATGCAAAAGTTAATTATTCGAGAGCTTTCTTGAGAAACAGAGGCAAAGCATTGTGTAGTAGCTTAAGCAAGTCTTGATTATGTTTGGTACATCGTCATGGTGCTTTAATAATATCTTTGTTCGTTTCTCCTATCTTTTATGCAGTCAATTAGCAAGATGCTCGATAAAAGGATGGTTTCCGTAAAAGCGCTTCTTGAAATACCGAAAATCATTTTTGGAATTTTGGTATTTTCAAAAAACCAGGTTGGAACCAGGAGGTAAATTGTTTTAAATTTGGAGGAACGAAGCAACATACAATTAAAACAGTGCACAGAATGCTGCAGGGATAAACGAAGCTATTTTGAGGATATACTCTACAGGGTGATTGATCAAGACCATTTCCTTTGAAAATTTGGACTTAAGCTAATTGAACACAATGTGAAATAAAGAATGAGTTACTGTATTTAGAAGAAATTCGGCTTGAATTTGTGCTAAATTGGAGCTTTATTTAAACCACTATGTACATAATAAATATGATCCAGAATGCAAAAGGCAAACTGAACTTCGCATGAATCAAAATCGTTTTCAAGTAGCGGCCAAGCGCAGTGAACAATTCACAGCTCCCTTTGTTTTTTAATATTTTTTCTCGAGAGTAGGTTTCTCGGTTGCTACGGTTGAAAATGAGGATCGACGAATTCTCGTCCCGGATTATTTAATTAAACTTGCGTGGCGCGGAGTGTACCGATACTTTAGGGTTGTTTGCCATACTGTCCCACAGTTCTTGGTATCATTATTTATATTTATTATTTAACACCACTCAATGGTACTCCTAAAAGCAGCTCAAATACCCATACTTACTTTTTAAAAATGACTGCCATACATGATTTCAAAAGTTCTTGTGCTGATGGAAAACATTTAATATTAAAAAAAAACTTAAATTTTACCTAAAATAAAATAGAAAATGTAGAAATGAAACGTGCAATAAAATAGGCACCAAGTCCAACTTTTCAGAAAGAAAGGCTTCCTACAGCTCATAATACTTTTAAGGAACACTTTCAATTAATCACTCAGTATACTGGAATATATTTTTAATAATGCGGTTACTCTAGAGTTAACAATTGGTACCAAAGCAGTTTATAAGCGATGCAGATAACCTAATTAGGGTGGGCAATGATGGTTTTCAAATATTCTTTAAGTTTGAAGCAACATCTTTTTTTATGGGTACCCTTCTTATGAGCAAATTCGAAATAGGCCTTAAGAATACTTTGGTTTATATTCTTCGGCTTTGGATCAGACAATTCGATGAGATATTTTGCACCTTCGACACCAGCGAATGTTAAATTCTTAAATTTAGAATTTCCCTTAATTAAATTTATCCAGGAAGAACAAAAAGACAACGGGATTAATTATTATTGATAGTTATGTCATAAAAAGATTTTTTGGTATTGGTGTTAATAATAATAACCCTGTTGGCGTAGAATGGTAAACAATACATAAGCTCAGCAACCTCCGCACCACTCGAGTTGAATTAATTAATCCGGGAGGCCCGTTTCGAGGACACGAATAGTCCACATTCTCAACCGGTGACCGAATGATGATGATTAAACGTTACATCGCCGGTGTTCCTGCAAGAAAATGATTAAATCAATATTTTCTTCTCAATCTGACACTATATTCCCCCACGCGTGTGCTAGTAACCAATCAATCTCATTTGAATACAACAAGGATAAATCGAAATACATCAAAATAACTACATTTTCCTGCAAAACTCTCTTCCTTACTTCCGATGAATGTTTTACTTCCAGATCCTTTTTGTTAACGTCCTTGCTACAAACTCGAAATATTTCCCAAGAGTTCGTTCTATTTTTCCATCGGAATTACAGTTTTCTGCACCGTAAAAAGCGGGAAAAAAAACATTTTTGGATGATTTATCTCTTCACTCGCCAACAAAAGTCCTTCGCCTTAATAACAAGCATAAAAACAATACGCGGAAGACTATCAATAGTAGAGCGTTTAGCAGTTGCCGAAACGAACAAAAATTCGACGGGCGGAGAAGCTAAAAAAATGCGAAGTTGCGACTGCTGGCATCACGGAAGCTTACAAAATGCGAATTTCAATTAAGATTTATTTCACCGTCCATTAGCTACGGTTTTCCCCGTTTTAACGACCGCGATGGCGGTGGAAAAAAATTAAATTCCCGGTCGGACGAGGTTTTCTCTGGAGCCGCAACCGGGCTAATAAAAAAAGGTCCGAAATAAATTAACGACATTATAAAAATGGACGGAGAAAAGGAAAAAGAAAGTATTGGAAACGGAGTTTAAGTGGTGAAGAAATAGGAAATTGTGGTATTCTAGAGTGTGTAGGATACATCTTCTAGGAAAAAAAAGGAAAAAAGTTCCAATCGAAGTCGGGAAGAAAATTTTTTATTTTGTTTTGTATTAAAGTAAAGAAGTATAAATAAATGCAAAGATTTCATTCTTTTAAATTCCATCCTCTAGTGTAGAACAACAACTCGTAGCACCATCGTTGGTGCTTGCTTAAGTAACACGATAGTCGATTTTTTCTAATAGCAGTGCCCCGTTAAATAATAGAAAGTTAATTGAAAAAATCGAGGATACGAGGTATCTAGTCCGCCTTTATTTACGGCCTTCAAGCATTACTTGTATTTAATTCTAAATGAAGTACTGTGAAAAATGAAGCAATGCGTTAAACCATTTAGCACAGATACTAACAAACCGTTGTATTTCCTGCAGAAGACAAACCGCTTCTGCATCTTTGGAAAGCGCATCGTATATTCCCGACGAGGGCTTTTCCTATCGTGCTAATATCGTTATATTTTTGATCTAATTAGATCCCGAAGGACCCCACAATGGAAAATAATATCGCGTTCGCCTTACGGATGCGGCATTTTTGTTCCTTAGAAAGATGGAGCCGGCATACTAATGGGCCTTTGTTCTTCGTTAAAAGTAACCGAAGCGTAATATTAATAATAATAATGTGATCTTACTAGTAAGCATCTTGGACTTCCCGTCCTATGAAGTTTTTATAAATTTAATAGGACGTGGTCTCTCAGGCTAAGTTTTATCTTTGCGGTTGCGATGGAAAGGATTAAAAATGTATAGTTACACAAGCTGATTTTCCTTTTACGTTAGTTTTAAATCCAACATTCTTATTCGCCTCCGAAGCATCTTATACAATGTTTTCAGTTCTTTGGGACACCTACAGGGTGAACTTAACATTAAATTAGATTTTTATTTTTTTATTTCAAGATTACTCAAAGGTGTGGGAAGTGTGTGTAAAAATATACAAGGCGTTCTATTTGAAAAGAACTACTCCAATTAATATTACCTTTCGGCAACACTGCACAAATAAATGAGACATGAAATATCTATACTTCGAAACAATTTTCCATCACAGATCACTTGATTTTAAGCAGCGTTTATTGCCAATATTTTTCCAACAAAGATACATGCAAAATAGTTACCGCACTCGGTATATGTAAATAACGCATGTTACCAGAAAGTGCATTTAACACCGCATGGGAGCTGTGGATCCGCGTACTTGGTTGTCATTACCACCAACAGTGTACCAGCACTTGCAATACACCTGCTGCATCCAGGAAGTGCACTTCGCGTACAAGGAAATGGTGTTTACTTTAAAAACCTTTGCATCTTGCATAAAATGCGAATATTCTGATCGTCGCACATATGTACGAAGTCAGAATTCGAGATCAGGATAAATCCTGGGCACCTCAAGGAAAGCTCTTTTCTTTGGAATATCGCTGATGTGGAGAGACCTCAATCACCGTACGGATGATTGCTGTTTTCGCCTTTGCGGCATTAACATATTGTAATGAATTTTATTGACTTGCATTGTACTGTAATGCAGAGCAAAAATAGATTTGATGTTAAGTCTTGGGGTAATTAGTGATATAAAAAAATTAGGAGATAATTAAAAAAATACGCGTTGCTTGCTAAAGCAAATTGGCGATGACAAGAAGTCGTTATTGTGGAAAATTTATAAACAATACTACCACAAAGCAAGAAAAATCCTTCAATATCAGTTCGATACTTGCGGAAGCTGTTCTGGATGGATCCCCGGATAACCAATCTGATTTAGAGGACTCAGATTCGGATTTAGATGTCACAGGAACACCGCCTCCTTTAGATTGTTCTTCCAAAGCCGTGCCGGAAGATTCTAAAGATGATAGCAAGGATGAAAAGAAGCCTAACGATAAGCCACCCTATAGTTATAATGCTTTAATTATGATGGCAATTCGGAATAGTCCTGAGAAACTTTGAATGGAATCTATGAGTATATTATGAAGAACTTTCCTTATTACCGGGAAAATAAGCAGGGTTGGCAGAATTCTATCAGGCATAATTTAAGCCTAAATAAGTGCTTCGTTACAGTCCCCAGGCATTACGATGACCCTGGCAAAGGTAATTATTGGATGTTGGATCCTTCAGCCGAAGATGTCTTCATCGGTGGTACAACTGGGAAACTCTGGAGACGTTCAACAGTCGCTTCTAGATCACGTCTAGCCGCCTTTAAAAGGTCCGTGTTCCTAGGAGGATATCCTTTAGCATTTCCAGGATATAACCATTCACTAATGACGATGTATCCAAATCCAGCGCTTCTAGCTTCGATGTATCAGAGGTATAACCCTTGCCTGCCCATGCTTCCCAAACCAACACCAGTAGCACCACCTCACGGCTTCGGAATGGAAAGACTTCTGCAACCTGGTGATGCCACCGCGGCAATTTTGGGACACCCCACTATCACTTTTTAAATTAAGAACGTGGCGAAGCTACTAACAATTAGGAAACCTGTTTAAGAATTAATAACGTAAGCTTCTGACCAAAACATAGTGGCTACTACGTTTGATGAATATTTTGCTAAATCAGCACAAGGTATTGTTAATACAAATTACATATATACTTTTGTGCGTTTTAATCTTTTATTTACATCCTTATTTTGTTATATATTTTATTTATTTATTTACATTGTTTATGTATCAATTTTCAATATTGTATCGACGTATTCAACTGGATAAACAAATTGTTTTATTCTAGTCTGCTCTAATCTAAGAGCCATATTGAGTTTACGATAAAACCAATACTTCTTGGTGTCGATATCCCTATACCTATGGCACCAAAGGTGTTGTGACGATAAGGATAATGATGAAACCTTAGCTCGGGACTGATGTGTTCCAACCTTCATCTTAAGATCAAAATGCAGCTCAGCTATTTTCGTAAAAGGAGCTGAACGATTCAGTCAGAAATTTAAGACCTCCCAAATATCTAACTTGCATATTATAGAGATGTCGCTGTTATTTCGCTTGGTGCTGTCGAATACACAGGCCACACCATTGACTTTCGACAGATTCGTCAAAAAGAAGGTTTAAGATTGTTCTTTTACATTGCGACACCCGTCTTGCTTCTGTTCCTATTGGCCATCCAGCCCAATTGAAAGAGGATTACGGACATCTTCAACAGCTTGTCGTGAGAATAGATTACAAAAATCTAACAACCTTAGGCGTACTTTTAGGTCCGTAATTTGGATTCACGAAATATCAATGTTGTCTATATGAGCGGGATAGTTGAGCTACAGCACTAGAAGATGGAAAGTTGACCAACAAGAGAGCTGCTTGAAAGTCCAGTTGATCTTGTGAAAATATTATTGCCTCCACTCTATGTTAAACTTGGCCCAATTAAGCGTTAGACAAAGCAGGCCGATAATTCCAATTCCTGTGTTAAAAAATGCCTAGTCTACATCTTTGATGGTCCTCAAATTAGAACCCTAATTCCCGCTCCTTCTTTCCGCCTTAAAATGGAGGAGACGTTGATTGAAAAGGCTTGCTATTCAACAGACGAGTTTCTTAATTACAACTTTTAACATTGTTTTGTCTTGTTAATTTTCCATTTATATTCTTACATGTGCCTTGTAGTATCGTATTATTGCTGTAAAAGCGCAAGCCGCTGGTACTGCTTGAAAAATGAAATATATGCAATATGAATATGAAGGGAGTATAAAGAAAAATGAGAAGTAACACCACCTAATCAAAGCACACGATGGCTTCATTACTCTGAGGAAATTCCGCTCATTTATGAACATACTTCGAACCTTTAACGTCCCGTTTAAGTTCTTACTTATCTTTATCTGTCTGTTTTGGACCTATAAGTGCACTGCATTAATCCCATTACACAGTCCGCGCGACGCAAAAATCCACCGGCTGGAAGGTGGCCAAATGTCTGCACGTCGATTCGTTTGCTTTCAGGCGGTACTGCTGAAAGTAAACTCATTTGGAAAATGACTGTCCGGAGTTTTAATTAAATCGGGACTGGAGATTGCATAATATGCGTGCGCTGCAATTACATTAGTACGTGTG
The DNA here is from genome assembly GCA_902655005.2 of Marronus borbonicus. Taxonomy (NCBI): domain Eukaryota; kingdom Metazoa; phylum Arthropoda; class Insecta; order Coleoptera; family Scarabaeidae; genus Marronus; species Marronus borbonicus. The sequence goes on from LR737407.1 coordinate 1,666,549, forward strand.
TACGTGTACGGTGATGTTCAACTCGGGCGTCGAGAAAATGATGAGAGGGGTTTTCAGAATTTCAACCTTGATTCACGTGAAAAAATCAATAATTTATTCATAGTATCCTAATGAGGTGACCGAATCGTTTGTACTAGTAGAATTTTTTGATTAAGAGAGGGTAGAACGGAGAAACATAAGCGATGCAATAGTTCGGGAAGCTTTGATCTGAAAGGTTTCTCGATCACGAAAATGGTGTGGTTGATGCACCAACGCGTTTTAACCATCGAAATCTATTTTTCCCGAAAAATACGATGCGTACTTACTGCCAAATCCCTCCTTGAAATGCAGTTCCCGATCGGAAATTGATTCTATTTTGGGCGGAACACTTCTGCAGATGTGGGGATGTTGCGAAAGAAAGATTTGGCCCACAGAGGATCAGTCGAACACGGAAGAATGTAGAGCGAATGAGATAGTCGATGCTACGGTCGTCTGCTCGTAGTACAGCTGGCTAAATTCCAGCTGTACTATACGTCGAATTATTTACAACGACCTTCATTTTCCTCCTCACGAGATGATCGTTACTTAAGAACTGTTACTACGGGATTGGAATAATCGAATACGGGCATCTGCCTGATGACGCAATAATTATCTTTTCATTTATCCGATTGCGCTAATAAGCAAAACATGCGCTACTTTTTGAAGACCAGGTGTGCAAACGATACGTGAGGATGATCCAACATTTTTTTGCACCAACTTACCAACCTGCCTACACAGCCCATAATTGAATTGGCTGTTGTGAGATGGATGTTCCACCACCGCTTGACCTCCAGGTTCGGTATGGGGATACCTCAAAGCTACAAACGTCGACCCAAGAAGCTGCATGGTTTGAAATATGAGAGTGATGCGGAACTTTAATATCCGGTCGCAACAGTGTGTTGACAACCAAGACCGTCATTTGTAGGAAATTTTGTTTGGAACGTCATGAAATAAATTTTCCATGTTGCTTTTTTGAAAGAAAAGGAATTTTTCGACCGTTTCTACTTTCTCCTTTATTGATCTTTGGAGCTAGGGATGATTTCCTGCCCCAC
>LR737407.1:1667628-1859273 GCA_902655005.2 Marronus borbonicus
ATGATTTCCTGCCCCACTCGCAGTTACATTAAAATGGTTCTACATGGTATTGTGAGCGTCAACATAAATGGCGGATTGGATTTTCTCTGTTGGCAAACGACTTTCCATTATTGCGTCTACTTGTATCTACTTATATATACTACCGCAGAAGCATACAAAATGTTAAAGAAAGCATTCAGGGCGATCATTTGATTCAAAAATGGTTGAACATCAGTTGGTGGCGGCGAAAGTTCCAGACGATTGTCGGCCCCAGTATTACACAGTAAGATGTCGTTGCTGTTGCCATGCCGGATTTGAACAGGAGAATAATAACAAAGTTCGTGCCATAATTGTCACTAGATTGCAACCTTCACTGGACGACATCGTTATTTGGGCTGAGATGAGACGCCTCTGCATCGATGGAAGTAAGAGCGTTGCGGTGTTATTCTTTAAAAGAAAACTTCCAAACAAGATTTGGTAATTAATGATCAGTAGCTGGAACAGAGCTGCACTGTTAAATATTTAAGAGTAATATTATAGGCGGTTCACGTGGAGGCAGCAAATGGAGAACACAAGAGTCAAATTTGCTGTATCACATGAAGATTTAGGAGTTCTTCAAAGCTAGATAATTAGAATGATCGCTGATGCGCCAGGGTTCCTGAGGAACGTACAACTTAGAGAAGACTCCGCGTTGATACAACATTTCCGTCTGCCCCGACTGCTTGCGAGAATAATGGAAGAATCTCAAGAGGTCACGTACTACGTATTGCCGACAAGGTTCCATTGGAATAAAACATTTGAAGAACCTGGAGTAGCACAGGAAGGCGCAGCTGAAGCTGAAAACATTAGTCAACGACTGCGAAAAGATTCGTCTCCATAGGACAACAGAGTCCAAAAGCTGTCGGCCTGGTTCTGGTAAACGTCGTCAAGGATCTAAGAGAAAACCACGTCGCATTGCTGTTTGTAGAGAATTAATAGATAAGCTTCAAATTCAACCAGATATTCATTATAAGGTCGCCACAATGAAAGAGTTTTGTTGCAACCACTTCTGCTTTATCATTTTCTGGTATAACCGGTTGAAACTCTTGGATCAAATAGATACTGCTGAGCTTTCTGCCAGCGCAATGATTGAATCTTTATAGCGCTAGCGTACCTATCTTTAGCTTCGTTACAAATCATTAATGATTAATCTTTTTCGTAGTTCTCCATTTCTTACGTTTTGTATCACATTGGATGCGAACTGCTTGCAGAAGAGTCTGATAGAGATTCTCGACGTTTTGTGGGGAATCTGCAATGATTACCATCTTAAGATGACCCTATAAAAAATAATCAAATGGGGTGGGATCAGGAGATCTCGAGGACCATTACGCTGGTTGTATTGAGGTATTGCATAACAATGAAAGTATAGCTGATGCTCTATTCAACTGGAAGAAGCAGGTGTGTCGTAAGGCCACGACTTAATATATTTTGTCTGTGTTATCATTACGTGCGTAGGTGTACTTAACCTAAAAGGAACATGATAATGGAATGTACTATCGATAATAAATTATAATGAAAACAATAGAGACGTATGATCTTTACTTAAGAACCTTTCGTTTATATACAACTCGTGTGTTTTCTATTGTTACGTGAGAAACCCTTGTTAATCCAACATTTTGTGTGGCACCAACGTATATCATAATTAAAAATTAATTTCCACCCTTGTTTTTCACCCAATTACGAATTTCAAAACATCCCACACCCATGTCACCTTTACAGCGGTCATTATTCATATTCGTAACTAAAACGTGGAATTAATAGATCGTTCCGAGCGATACGTTTTGTAAAGGAAAGAATATAGGTACGGGTCACGGCCGTGGCCTAACCTTTTCCAAACGATCCGTAACGGAACAAACGCAATATCTCCAGGATGTAATCTGCGATTAATTTTCTAGCCACCACTACATAAATTATCCTCCTCCAGTTCGGCTGTCGTAAATTCTACTGACCCAGCAATTCACCCTAAACAACACTCACTTAAGAGGGTTATTGAGAGGGCTGGCTTGTAGCGGCGGTATCTAGCGGATAAATAAAACACATCTGTTTAATGGAAAGGTCACCCGCAGAACGGTGTGGAACTTGAAATCCGGGGGTGAGTCCGTCACGTCGGGAACGAATGGTGGAGTTCTTAGTGTTTAATGCGACGTAATCGTGGTGTACGCATATGAAATGGAGGACCTAGGATGCGGGATGAGTAGATAAACGAAGATATTTAGCCCTCTCGCTAGTAATTTCGCAGGCAATACGCATTAGGGATAGGTGTACGGGATTCTATTGGCGAATTATATATTATTGGCTTGTGTTAACGATTCTGGAGGTACTGAGTGAGAGATGATGATGGTTTTGCACACTAGAGCTGTAAAGAATCAATAGTTATGTTGGGAGAAAGCCAAGTAATAACTATTTGATCAAAGAGTTTTTACTTCCCATTACTTAATGGGAATTGGTAACTGGTAAATCGCCATGTTTTCTTGTTGCAAATTATATTTCTTATTTTTCGAACTCAATCAGCTCCACGCTAGCTCACATATTTAATATTCAAACCTATCTTTTAAAAGAAATTAATTGTTTTTCGATCCAAATTTCATTTATTTCAAAAAGATAGCAAGATATAATATTATTTCCACCCTCAGAAGAAAGTACAGGCCGCAGTAAAATTATTTAAGGGATAGGAAGCCCATGATACAACCCCCAGTACAGGTGGTACAGGTACTCGCTAGATTATCCGGATGCTAGCTTAAAAACACGAAATTGTAATGTGTTAACTTTTTTTTTTTTGACCCACAACATTTATACAGAAGGTACAAAACTACTTCAAAGAACTAAAACTATTTTAATCACAAAGAAAATAATCTACACCTTATCCCCTTTAATGGAACGGAATTACATTTGACCAGATAACTAAGATAATTTGTCAAATTGGAAACTTAACACTATCAGAGCAATAATTTTCTGATCAAATCGAATTAAAATCTCCGTAATTTTCATTCGATCATATCGAAAAACGAAGATGGTGCGCGAAAGAGTTCGCCAACGTAGTTAGCGATGTATTATCTGGCTCACGAACAGCCTCCGGAAAGAAGGAAATGGATGGAGCGACGTTTGACAATCGGCCCAGCGCGAATTCGGATTCTCTCAATTCCCAACGAGCGACTTTGTGATAACGAACGGCGATTAGAGCGACTCATCTGCGGCGAAATAAGCGCTTTTTAGAAGAATTATTAATGTTGACGCGATTATCGAGGGTTTTGCGGGAGATTAACGTTAAATCGTGGGCCAATTCGCCGGATTGGTCCCCTGGGAGAAGGTAGGAGTGGTATACGGGACGTTTGCGTTTCCGTCAGTTATCGAATGATTTTGTCGAAGCGGTAACTTGCGTCTTTGATCAATGGTTTTCGTTTAAGGCCATTGAGGAAAGCAGTATTAGAATTGGTCACAGGCCATGTTTGCGCAGAATATGTCGTCTGTGTTCCATTACTTCGTTACTCGTTAAAAAAAAAAGACAAATTTTGAGGGATTGAGAAATGTTTCATTTATTAATTTTTTTAACGTAATCCTCCTCACATTCATTAAAAATTTGTTTCCTCTGGTTTATATTTCATCCCAAGCTCAATATTCCAAGACTTTGGTAGATCTTCAGCTTCTTCTACGAATTTATCAATTGTAGTAACTATTGGCATAGAATCAATCTGACGCTGCTCTCTCTGCGAAAAAAAGAGAATCATTAGAATTGGTTGAAAACCGGAGATAACATACCCAAAATATTGTTGCAAAGTTCGTAAAAGGAGCCTACTCACCAATTTAGATAAATTTTAAACTGCAATCACGTCTGATCGCCATAAAGTTCGGTAAGAGAAGGGAGGAAGGAAAATTTCATTCGGTCGAACATGCGCCTGAAGCAAAGGAACTCTCAATATTGCAGCAAACTCAAAAAATCGGTGCGTATACACCGCTTTTCAAAATAAAATGGTTACAACTCTACGATGCCAATAGCTGTTCAGCTGATCCTTCAGCAATTTTTCACAAAGAAGAATAACGATTTTAGAAACGGGAGTTTCGCGAAGAGAGCCAATCAGAAAAATATCAAACTCTCATTTCAAATACACCATTTAGAACAAACGCACCGTACTCTGTATTGTAAGCAACTTCATCTGTACTAAATGACTTGGAATGCAAGCGAGTTTTTCTCGAAACAAAGCGAACTTCGTTGTTACAAAACTTCAATTCCTTCGAGCGCAATATCGCCAATCACTTCGAACTGGAAAGCATTTAAGTTAGGAAATAGATTTTCCTATCGGGAAGCAATGTGCATATATTTGTACTTTTATTGGAGGAAACATTATCCATATATAGGTTATATAAAAGGAAAATGGAAAGAAAAGATGGTATTTATTTGCTGTTTCACCTACATGCGGTAATATCTTTTTCGTTGCGAATTGGATCGATTTCCGTTTGTTGAAAGAAAAAGGCGACATCAAATGAGAAATCTTCTGCTTGCCTCTGCTTTGAAATAAGACTCCCAGCATAATCGAAGTTGTTCCAAGACGTATTTTCGTAGGTACGACAAGTCTACAGTTTCCATTTTGTAATGTTGGAAGGAAGTGTATTGATTTTGGAAATTGTGATATTAAAGTTTGCTTTAGGTAGCGATAAGAAATGTTATTACATTTTCAGCGTACCGGCTTTATTTAGTTGAATTAAGAATGTACGTAAGGAACGCTATAATGTTGCTATTATTTTTCTATGATGATTCTGGATTCTACGGAAAATGCATTTCGAAATTGCTGCAATTCAAGCAATCGCCCGAAATATACTGTTATGGGAGGGACGAATTTTAACTGGAATTCGCTCGGAAAAAGAAGCGAACCAATAACATTTAGAGAAAGGGATCTCCTTTCGTATAACATTGGGACTTTATTGGAATGCTTGCAATTGGCAGAACAATGTAAGTGCGTGTATTTTATTCATTGCCACGATTCTTGAATAATAATAGTAACAATAATTTTTCTTTACCAACTGTTCCGATGGAATATAGGGTTCGCCAAGAAAAATATCAAATACATACACAATAAATAAGCAAACCACGCCCATTCGCCCTGTATGTAAATTTAGTATCCAGCAATCACAGGTGCGTTAGGCTAAGAATTCAGAGATACTATAATAGCCATTTTTCAGTGGATGACATGAATCGCCCTTATAATCCTGTTTTGCAGCACAAATGCTTAGAGCGTATCCCAGCCAGGACGCGGTAAAACATTAGTAAGGTTTCGGAAGGGATGCGCATGCTTGAATCTACTGACCACGTATGCTAAAGAACACAACTTAGCGAAGAGCTGCAACATATGATTCTCCCAAGTTAATCTTTCATCCATCGAACACCACAAAAACTTGGTACAAGGGACCACAGGAATCATTCTGGGCGCTAGTCATACCAATAGCGATTTACTATTCGCGCTGCTGGTAGTATGGGCGTTTTGGCGCTGTTAATCGTCAAGCTATTTTTGCCACACCCCACAGACTTACTATCCAGAAATCCATTTTACCACATCCCGAAATGATGATGTAAATTGATACAAATCACCAGGAATATGGTGAAAATCATTAATAAATAATAATAATAATAAGAGGGGGCCCAGAGCAGAACCCTGCGGCACTCCCTGCACCTCACCAGCAGCTAACGCCAAGACATTACGTGTAACTATTCTTAAGTTAAGTAATAAGTTAATCTAAAAATGCGGCAGCATTTTCAGATCCTTCTGAAGTAACTGCTGCTATTATTAGTTACTTTATTTCAATTTTTTAACGACCGATGGCGGAAACGCATTTAAGAAAGCAACCTAGCTCCAATTTTCATACTGATGAACAGTATGTCCATCTGGTGCGTAATTAAACAAAATGCTTTCAAATAAAAATTATTCTGGGACAAGTTGTATACAATGCAAAATGGTGAAGACAATAAGTACATAGGGTATTCAGTTTACGTTGCATACTTTTGATTTTTGTAATAAAATACCCTGTATATGATTACGCCTTTAGATGCCCCTCTTCAATGATTCAACCTTCGATCGATTCATTAGTGGTGCTCTGGAGCAAAAGTCTTTATTAAGCGCATACTACGGTCTGCTGTACTTACAAGGCACGATCCCGAAGCCGGAAATTCAAAAAATTACGAAACTTTGGAAACTTCTTCTTGGCCGCTTAATAAAACTTTTTCTCCACCTTTTACCGTTAGCGAGTTATGACCGCGGGCACAATGAAAAGCTCCAACGTTTAAAAATTCATTTCACCCACTCAGGGTGTTTTTCGCCAGAAAGACAAGAAAACAGAAAAAAAGTTGTTCCCAAAGTATTAAATCACACTCTTCGTGATATTGCTAATTGCAGTTACTAATGAGACATCCTATACAGCAACGACAAAGGGCGATGTTACGTTGTTTATTTTAGCCGAACTTTAACCGTCTTATTGCGCCCTCCCTCGTGCATCACGGAGCCAGCTGTACAACGGCGCATCCGGTAGCGGATAGTTTTCAAATCTAAACTTACGCCATTGGGATATACCATTAGGGCAAACTGGCGGCGCTACGGAAAGCGTCAGTTTACCGCGACCGAGCGTCGAAAAAGCACGAGGATAAGGATGAAAATATAAGACCAAAGAATGGAATGGGGTAGAAGCTTTCGCCGGCGGAACTTTTCGTTTACGTTATTAACTTTGTTAAATCAATGTTAGTGCAGAGGTATGTAATGGTACGATGCGACGTCTCTCGCAATCGAGATTTGGGGCAATAGGGGAAAATGGAAGAATAGGTAAATATTGGCTCGTATATTGGTGAATCTGTTGTAGTTCGAAGGATTTATGTGTTGGTAAACTAATTTCGTACAAAGAAAGAAAAATGAAATGAACATACTTTCCGTTTCTTCTTTTCATTTTCGATTAGCTACCTTAGCAAAAGCAAGAATGTACTTTGTTGGGTAAATTTTATAAAAGAATTTTTTTGTTTTTTTTGTAAACTGCATTTGTATAAATGTTTGGAGCTTTTTTTTATTTTAATTTTGTTTTAATTAAACAGGCACAAGTTATTCTAAACTTTCATCATATCTACAGGATAACCACTGCAGAATACGTAGAAGATCGCAAACCGCTGCTATCAACGCGACGGCTTTCTTAGATAATATCCGAAGAATTTTTTAACTATTAATACCGTCAAATTTTCTTAGGAAAATCCTTTAATACGACCGAATTCTTTTAATTGGTGGAAAATTGATCAAATTCAACGAACACCTGCGCCCGGACAATATCAATTTATTTCCCAGTGGCGCCATAATCGGACATCCCATGGCATTTCGAAAAGCCATTATATTTCACTAATCGTTAATTACAGCGGCTAGCAACGGCGCGGACTTCCCAAGCAAAGCCTAAAAAGTGTGCGAACGCATGAAATAACCAGTTTCTTATATCTCCATAAGCCCAATGTAATAACGCGCCGTCCTATAGGCGACGTTGTATCGTAATTCTCGGCGTTCATACGTATAGGTAGGTATAAAGAGCTTGGCTTGCGAGGGAAGGGGGCTCCTTTTCGGAGATGATGCGGATATGGCGTACCAAACAATGAGCTTCAACCAGCTTTCATCCTTTATCCTGAAAAACGCGTGTTAGGGAGTGGAGAATGTTCGGAAATACGTTTTGTTCGCAAAAAGTAGATTTTGGCTGCTCGACTTAATATGGTAAAGTTGAGAACGCCAGTTTGGCGAGGATTCTGTTTCATGGCAATATATTTTTTTACAAGTAATTTCAACTTTATAACTGACTAGTTTGAGAACCAAAGCTTTATATTATGCTTCTTTAATAAGCAATTGAATGAAGCACGTGAGTGGGGCGAATATTACTGTGGTTACATTGGTTTCATGATTTCAGCAAAGTGTTGGACTGGTTGTAATCAGCAATCATGTAAAGTAGTCTCTTTTTTCCTCTGTAATCGGTTTACACACGGAATATTCAGCTAGTGCGTAATTGTGCCGGATTACAACAAAAATTGTTCAAGTTTACAGGGTGTTTAGTTTCCGCAGCTACGGAGATAAGTTTTTACAAAAATCCAGCGAAACCATAGAAAAAAAACCTACAATCCAGAAGACAACAATATACACGATTTAAAAAACCACTTTTCTGGTTGCTCAGCATCTGAGTCCCATGGTCTTTAAACAAGAGATCATTAAAAATGTCTGACAAAGGCCGTTTCCTGTCTTTCAAAATCGTGCATTCTCCTACCAACAAGTTGAAGCAAGTTGAAGCAAGAATCATACTAATTCCAAAAACAAATGGCGCAACTCCAAACAGTAAATTCAGGCCAATATCCATCCTACCAGTATTTGCCAAGATATTTGGAAAGGTGATCACGGGCAGGTCTTTCTTTGAAACTAACAACTTAGTGACATCAAAGCAACACGGTCATAGGAGCAACAAATCAACTTCTACCACCGTTCAAAAGTTCAAGTGAAGATGTTGGATCTAAGCAAAGCGTTCGGGTCACTAAATTACAAAGTTAAAATTAAAAGAACCTTACCTGGAGAATAGAAGCCAGGTTGCTAATTGAAATAGTGAGATTCCAGAACGCACTGCAGCTCTGCACGGATTGGTATAAGGTCCATACTGACCTTGACTGGTGCTTGTATACTGAAGATCGTAAAATACGTGCTTGCTCACAGCCATAAAAGATAAGGAAAAAGTCTGTTAACGTACGCATTGTTAACTGCCAACGTGCTCTATAACATAGATGAATCTTTAAATCATGATTTCATTAGTTCCTAGCAATTTTATGTAAATGTTTCGAACTTAGCTTTTAATATGCGTGTGTGTTTTATTATTATTTCTAGCGTCTCCTTTTCCCTGTCTTGAGAACGAATTTTATCTTTAAGGTTTGTAACAATTACTGTAGATAGCTGTTGTTGGTCCAGCAGCCCTGCATTAATTGATCATCCTGTAAATTTCGTAGTATTTTGGAAATATACACAACTGCAAATAGTAACTCTTGTTTGAAATATTGTTTTCTATCTTCTACACTAAGGTATTGGACTTCCTCACACTAATGGGCCACACTGTATTGTTTGTGTAATAGTGTGATTGACCTCATATTTAATTTATTAAACATTAAACATAATTAAGTAACGGACGTTGTTTATAAAAAAAAATTTAACAGTGTCTTTATTAGATTTCGCGGAAATATACAGGGTGTTCCATTTTATAAATTCGAAATAGCACGAATAAAGCATGGCAACAAGCCATCTTGTAGACGCCAGTTAATATAAAAAAAATCGAACACTCTGAGAAATCAATCAAATAAAATTTGAATCGCCGTTCTGGAATGTGAGACGTTTAAAAAAACAACGGCAATTTGCAAAAGTCTCTGATCATGTCACAAACTAAGTTCCTTTCCAAATTACACAGGGGTGGAATTATTTTCCACCTGCGTACTAAGTAGACACGCTGTATAACTTGCAACTTGATACTTTCTTTTTCTTAAGATTTGCATGTAATTGTACGTCAACCAAAAAAAGAAGACCAAATTAAATAAACTCAAACACGCAAGAAACAACTGTTGGTAATAAGCTCTGATTGAAGCCGCGCCAATCTTCCGTGCCTTCCCAAATATTTGGATTAGAATCCAGCAGCGCAATAACTCGCCTACTTAATCCCCAGTTGGAAATCCCATCGGACCGTTTCTCCCCTACCAAAAAGACCTACCAAACCTAATACGATACGCTTGCCGTAATGGAACAACAAACGTCACAGCTCGTAGTATGCTTTGATCGAAATCAGAGTACGCGCCAAACAAATAGGGGTGCCGCGGCGTTTTCTTCTATTTTTTTTTTCTCCCTTTTGTTCGGCGCGCTAACGAGCAAAGCCGCTTTGATATTATCGGGAACGAATGCCGATGCCGGGTTTGCGTTTGGACGCCAAACTTTCACCGATATTGTGATTTATGGAGGTGATGTAAAAAGACGGAGGATGGTGAAGGCGACGGCGGTGGTTTGTAGGGGGAGGATTTATGATCTTTACGTTTGTCACTTCTAATACGTGGGTCACGTAACACTCGGATTTTTTTTGTTTGTTTCCTTTTTGATTTACAAGTTTGCTTGTAAACAGAAAAGTGCTGATGTGTATCTGGCCATCACATGGCACTGGGAAAAGACGTAATTTTTAGTCAACAGATAATATTTCCATGTATCATATCTTGCGTGCTCGCACCCAATACAAAAAAATTGATGTTATCTTTAAATTTGTACCCGCGGTTCCGAATTGTCTGCAATTAAGTTGGTGAAAGTATTGCAGCCAAAACCAAAGGATTATTTTAGTGGATCCTGCAGCATCCCCATTTAATTTTTATCGCAATTGATAAGTCTTATGATGAGTTCTTCATCAGTGCAATCACCAACAAATGGACTTCTTGAAATTTGGGGATGGGCACGAAGACCAAAATTTCTTTTAAGATTAAAAGAGGACACACGAGCAGTTCATTTCAGAATTCCCCGCTCAGCTTCAACACTTCCAAGCAATAATAAAGCCACTCTGACTTTAAGGCCTGCCGCTTTCACTTCTAAAATTTGAACTTAGGAACTTTACAGGCTGCTCAAATCCAAAAATGTAAAAAAAAAGCTTTTGTGTGAAACATGCAATAAATTCGTTTGCATTACAACCCAATATAAGAAATATATTTATGCTGCAGATAGAGACCTAGTGTCCTCTTAAATTGACATTTTTATTTCAAAAAACAATTGAGTAAAAATGTTGAAAAACTATTTTGTATTTAGATGCCTACCTCGACCCACAATGCACAAAGAGAATGTCGAATTTATCGCTTTTCCGAGCAGGTTACAAGAGAACAGAGGAGATTAGGCCGTAGAAGTATCACAGGGCATAGACGACACCAAAGTATGGTACTTGAACTATTTAGAAAAACAAGAAATTGTAGCAAAGGAATAATGGTTATGGCTGGATTTTGTCTTATTAAACAATATATTTCACAATCCATTATTTTCAAAAAGCATGCTTGAGGTAACTTAGCAAAAGAGATTTTTTTTGGACGGTGTAACAGTAGCAATAATATCGCCTTCATCGGATTGAGTGGTTAACTACAAATTTGAAAGATATCTTTCATTAACGGAATCTTTATGTAGATGCATGTTGAGAGGTCGCGACGTTTTTCTGGATTTCCTTTGGTAATGGAATAATGATGTAAAGACGTGCGTCCTTCGCCCACGAAATAGGTTAAGTAGTGGAAAGCCCTATCAGAGAGGGGGTTGAAAAAAAAATGTGATTATTATTATTATACCACGTTTAATAATACATGTTTCTTCTAAAATGATAGACTTTATTAATTAGCTTCCAAATAACGTAATCTGCGAGTGAGAAAATGATAAAAGGGACCACAAACTGTAGAAATCCCCCCAATATATAAGTTTTTAACAAAATAATACATTTGCTGGGAGAATGTAGACAAAATGTAGACTGCTTCGATATTCTCATTGATTCATAGACTCTTAATTAATACCAGCTAAAGCTGTTGAATGCACAGCCATACGAAGTCCATTCATTTGCTTAATCCGTCGATGCACTATTATATCAACATTCGGTGTCGCTTTGTCTGTAACGCGGCCGTGTATCCATTGCAAGCGTTATCGTTACCATTACGGAGATAAATGCACTTAGATTGGTTTTCCACGAGCTAAGCAGTCGCAATTACAATCGTACGATTGTATCATCCTCGGCGCTTAACACAACGGACTTCGACAGGAAATTGCCGACTCGTAGGTTCGTTCGATTTGCGCCCCGATCATGGGATGGCAAGCGTAGAATAACATGTTTTAACTGTTAGAGTAGGTGAATACGGCGTTGCATCTGCCTCAGGAACGGCGATACTTATCTGGGCCGAACTAACCGGATTATTTCGATTGTGAAGTTTAGCTGGTTGTTAACGGGTCAAACGGACGATAGAGTACGGTCGGTTTAAAGTGAGCCATTGTCAATAGGTAGTGTGTGTTTGCAGTCGATATTTTAGTCTGAAGGTGTTGATTTAAAGGAATCCGCAACAAAAGTTCGATGTTCTCTTCACGTGAAACGCAGGGTTAAGATTTTAAAATGCTAGAACACATTTTTATTTATTTAATTGTTTATTTAATTCTTTATTTAATTGTTTATTTAATTGTACCTCTTTCATATAGTTATTTCTTTCATGACCTTGTGTCTAGAAACATTTCATTGGGCAATTTTCTAGCTACATTAAGCTTTATAAACGATGCGTTAATGACATTGTGCTGGTTTGGCCGGAGGATTTGGAGAAGTTACATAACTTCTTAGATTACATAAGTGGTTTTGCAATAATGAAACCTTGTACATACCCAATCTCCGTTTTACACAAACATTTACCTGAGAGAAGAAGAAAATTGTACTAAATCGGAAAAAACTTACATATTGTATAAACATATAAACAGAACGACCGTCAGCTATGACTCTCCCCGATTCACCAAATCGTCCTTGACATTTACATTCTTACAGTAACTTACTTGAAGGTCATTATTACCGTCATCTCTTCCGAAAGTTGCTAAAGCAATTTTCTACCTCGAGCCAATAAACGGAGACGATATTTTCTGGAATTTCTCTCAAATTAAATCTCTTCAACGAAGAATTTTCCCGAGCTGCTGCTATTTCCTTATGCGGAGATTCTGCCCCAGTCCTCATCCAGTTCTATCGAAGAAGATTCGTTCGGTACCCAAACTTGCTCGGCCGATTTCCTCTCTTTCGCGGAAGACAACTCAGGAGGAAGTAAACACCCAAAAAGACAAGTTTTCTTACTTGTTTATTATTACTTTCGTAGGTGTCTTATTTATCTGTTCCTTCCTATATTCTACTGAATCATAAAATCGTCATTATTTATTTATAAATATACCGAATTAAACAAATCAACAAAATTCGACCGAATACTAACTTACGCAGAGAGGGGGGATTTCGAAATATTTCTCTTAAAATTGGTTTATGTGCTAACCCAGTCGTAGTTTCTAGTTGGCCCCCAGAAAGCATCTTGCATTTGTCAACTTTTTATTATTTATTATTTATTAGAATTTTATAATTGTATTTATCTGTTATTGTTAATGGTTACTCTTCTATCCATGTCGACGGTATGCTTAAGAAAGTCCAACATAGGCATTATGTGAAAAATTCCACAACCTTGACCCAGGCAGAAACTAGCTGTAAGAAACTCCTCTTTCTTCACAGCATATCAGAAGGTATTAGTAATGTTTTTCGAGGTATGAACGTATGTTTCAGTTTGCGAAGTTTTTGCTACTGTTGTCTACTACCCTTCCCGAAGAAGCTTCATGTGAGTGTTGGCGAAACGTTGAGTTTTCGTTTAACCATGACGCGGTCCGAACCCGGAACACAAAACTTTAGTTTTAATAGTTTCGACTCTTGCTGTTATTTTAAACTAACAGTTAAAAATAACAGGAGGTTGTTATTTTTTTTTTACAATAGACTGCTTTTTAGGTTACAGAATGGTATATGACGGGTTGCGTGCTTTTTATTATTCCAATTTGGAAGATTAAGCAAATAGTTGGCAAAGAACTGAGTTCTTTTTGGAAATATAGTGCTTCCAAATAAACTATAGTTTGTCCCTGTATATTACTTTTAGAGGAAACAGCAGTTTTGCCATTGAAAAGAAAAGAGTGCTCTATAACAAAATCAACAGCTGTTTGTCATATATTCTTGTAAAAAATCAAAATACAAAAGGAAGCAAAAGAATGATATAATAAATTAAAAATTAGAATAAAATTGATGGCAATGTAAAAAGGTACTAAAATTTTTACTTGATTAAAAAAAGATGTTATAATGAAGGTGTTATTAATAACACTTTCGTCATAATTGTGAAGTAAATACAATAAAAAAAAATTACTTGCTTCACAATTTATTTTGTTTTCTATTGTTTCATTTTCAAGTCAAAAAAATTCGACATTGAATATTTAAATTAAGACAAAAATTATGCTGTAGAGGAAACCCCTACAAAATTCGATCAATCTTTTTCATGAAATGATAAGGTTATAATTAATATTCTAATATTTCTAGATGGTTGTACAGAATAAAATTTGCTGGTGCTTCAATACCACAATTTTAGCGAGTTGTGCACGAAATACATTATTTTATAAACAAAACTTATTACTCTAGGCTGTTATTAAAGTTATTGTTGCTATATTCTGCTGCGACGATGGGTTACTGCTTATCCGTTGATAATTCGACAGCTGTACAGCCTTAACAGCAGCAGAATAAAATAACAGAAGCTATTATTTGTGTCCAGGCGCAGCAGTTGGTGTACAACAGTTGCAAAATAACAGATTGTTAAATAACAACCCACAATTAGTTAGAATTAGAGTCATTTCTCATATTAATCGGTTATGCGGTTTCCAATGAGGATAGACGCATCCTTGAAACAGTTGCACCGATTTGTTTAATTAAACTAATGCGGTGCGGAGTATGCGGATAATCTACTGTTGTTAGCTATCTTTATATACTGGTCAATGTTCCATTCTCCCATCAATCCTTTATGAAAGCATTCCAACCACTTCTATAATAATGATAGCAAGGACCTCTGCACTTGTATAATAATTAATCCGGGACGGCCATTTCGAGGATACATCATCAACCGGATTAAACTTGCCGATACTTATAATCGATAAAATATGAACTAGAATACGAAATAAAATTAGGGAGAAATACACATAAATTTGGGAGGAGACAAGTTCTTAACACATTCAACACAACATTCCTCTAATTGGACCTACATTATGCCAACAAAACGATACTAATGTTCTAAAACCTTGTATCCTTAAAAAAATTGCATCTTAAAAAGATTTCATAGGTAGATATGCATCGATCTTTGGATGTTAGACTCAAAGGACGCGCCTATTGTCTGGAATTGAAGGTTGGAGCTTCAATTCCAGGCTTCCCACGTTCCTTCCTAGTGGTTTCGAATTATGCACAAGTCAGCCTGAAACCAGTTGAAATGTTTATTTTTGAAATTATGTTTATCATCTTGTTAATTAATTGTATATATATATATTTAAAAAAAAGCGGTGTTGTTATAATTGTGGCCAACCCGGGCATGGTGGGTTTGTGGTAACAAACCCCGCCCATTGAGGGGTCTCGGAGAACCCCATGAAAAAGGAAGAAAAAAAATTCCAATGTAATGTTACCTTGCTTTCCTCTCTGTGCGGGTTCTTGTTGTAGGTCCTTGCTTATGGAAGGTACTTTTAAATGAAACGAGATGGACACTCTAAGTTTATTAAATAAGGTTAAAATACGTGAACAGCAGCAAAAATCGATAAATTTGAGATATACATAATTACAAAAACAAATGTATAGAAAGTTATATAAAAATTTTCTTTCAACTATTTAGACATGGACCTACTAGTCTTATTTTACTTCTTACTTCCTTTATTCCGTACAACCGTCCGCGTCGACTCCTTGTACACTCTTACTCACAATTAACTTTTTGCCTTTCTACGTTGAAGTTCAGAGGAACTATTCTCTTAGAAAAGATTTTATGTTATTCTGAAGAAAATTTCCGGAGATGCTGCCCCGAAGAAACAGTCTTACGAAGAAAGTGTTCGACGGTACGAACTTCTCAATGGTCTTCTCGACGTAAACTATTACTGGGAGGATTTGGGGTAGCACTGTGTTGGATGCATCATGTAGCCGATCGTAATTGGCTCCCTCTCGAAGTAATAATCCCGTCAGCATCTTCAAATTCGGTTTTTTTGGTTTATTTTCAACGTCGACGTCATAAGCGATTAAGTGCACTGACTAACAAACAGCAATTTGCTTTATTAACTATCTCCTGTCTTTGACTTGAGAGATTACCATTCCCTTTTCCTCGTTACTGAGAATATAAATATTAAGTTTGTAATTGGAGATATTTTTCTTCGCCGTTCTCGGAATCCGTTGTTTTCATCCATAAAATTGCTGCTTGTCAGTACAATCTGTCTCGAGACATTGTCTAAGAGACACGCTGGGTGGCATTTTATTTATCTTCCTCCCAAGAGGATTGCTTCCTTTTCTCCGAATGGTTATATTTCTTTTTCCAGCGTTGTGTATAATTACTTTATTGCGAGTTTGGAAGGTACAAGAAGCGGCGCACAATGTCTGGCGGATTCGCTTCTTTTAAAGTTAAAAGTTGACACAAAAAGTTTCTGTCAACGGTAAGTAGTTGTTCAATTATTGAATTTGTTAATTATTAACTCCTGGTCCTTGGCCTGACGATGTGTTAATTACACAAAAAAGTCCTTCTTCATTTCTTCGTATTTAATACCGATTTTGTAGCCACCCAACATTTCCCTTAATTCGCCTTATTCACATAATACTTCCAGAACTAAGCACCCATATTTGATAGTCGATAAATTTGAAATCCAGCCGTCTAAATTGACATGGGATAGTGAGGTTAAAATAACAAATTACAAGGATCCAGTCGTGTTTACAAACCTTCTGATCCTATTTTATGCGTTAGAGCTTGATTGACGGAGTGAGGAAGTAGCGGTAAGGTCCATGACAATAAATATAGACAACCCGGAAACTCTTTCCTATACCATCCGAATTTGGCGATTTTCGCTTGTCAGGATCCTCGGAAATTTCGTGTCCGAATCTCCATCCTACCAGAATCGCCTACTTCCATCCGCTTGTTCATCCGGTCGGATGGGCCAGATACGGGCGCGCAAACCGCCAATAAAGTAACGACGTCCAATTTCCTTACCGGCCCTCTCGAAGATTCCGCCTGTCTTGTGGGTCAATTGGCGTTCTCGTTCTCGAGAAAAAAAAGGAATAACGAGAAAACTAGGAAACAGGAGGAAAAAAAAATACTGTTGCTAAGGGTTGATTGACTGCCCTCTATCGCTTGCTCATCACGATAAAGTAAACAAGTTTTAAAGGGTATTCGCTTGGATGTTTATTGGTCCTGTAATGGGGACCAAAATAACCCAAACAATACATTAATTATTAACGAATTAAATGAAAATAGAGTTCTTGACAAAATATATTTATTATTGCGTGCTGCTGAACTGAAAAACAGAAGAGCTACGATGAATTTCGTATAGAGAACTTTGTTATAAATCAAGCAATCGATTAAAGTATTAAACGTAATCAGCTTTTCTCACTGGAATATCCAAACATCTCCTGCTGATTTTAATCGGATGCCTGCTTTGAACTAATGTTGGTGTACAGGGATTTGTGTTAAAATATTTGGAAGGCTTTGAAAATTTGTAATTTCCTAGAGTATGAATCCTTTAAAGTCTCGTACTTGTACGTCAAAGCTATAAACACTCATTTAAAAATATCCAAAAGGCGAAGATTTGCTAATAATGCAACGGGATATTGCGAGGGCCAATTGGTTGGTACCAATCAATCTACTCCTATGGATTTGCCTCAATATCTCCGCTATACGTACGGAACTATGCCCAGGAGCCGCATCTTGTAAAAAAATAGAAAAGCGGCCTCTCTTCCAAATCCAAGTTACTCAAAGACTCGCCTAGAACTTCAGCAAAAGTGTTCTTGAGGAGACCTTCGTGGAAATATAAGTTCGACAATTCTACAAAATAAGATTTGCAAAAACTTGGGAAGAACGCGTAAAAATTGTCCAAGTGCCATTCGCTTCCGTCACCTTCAAATTGCTTTCATTCGAAGTGCAAAAACTGATCCCACCGCTTTTGCCAACGATTGCATTCTGGAGTTCTCGTTCTGTTAGCCTATCCAGCCATGCCCATTGTCGTGGTGGAAAACCCTGTATCACTTCTCTAGTCGCTTCCTCTTAACCTCCCGTGGCCGCATTAGGTCCTCACGAAAAAGCTCTGCAAAGGTCTGTCTTATTTCAAAAATGCGCGTTCTGTTACGAACATTATTCGTCGACTTCTTGTTCTTTCCGTTTAAAATCATATGGCTGCAATTATGAGTCTAATTCCAAAATCTGAATGGGTTGGTTCTATTCTTGATACCAAGTGACCATTTCGTTCAGCTGAAAATACAGCTAAAATGAAGGAACGTGTAATCGAAAGTCTAATGTTCTCAATGTCCGCCATCGTTCACAGCAATTGAGTATTTAAAAAGCATCCCTGCAATGAATTATGACAAAAGGCCTTCGTCTACATGCATAAAGGATTCAAGAACTGAAGTCTATGGACCATCAAAATCGCCGTCTGTTTGCTGATTTAGTCCTAGAGCAGACTGCAGTTGATAACGAGCTTTGCTTTGGGTACTTTCTTGAAAATGATAATGGAAGACAGCAACCTTTAATGATGAACGATTAAATGCTTAAAGTATTCTAGTGCTTAATTTTACTTTCGGTTACTAAAATAAACGCGAGGTTTTCGCTGCGTGAAGTAGGCTATTCATCATGGGTAAACATCAACATGGAATCCAAGACGTACAAAGAGGTAATAAGCCATATGAGAATACAACAGGAGGAAACCAGGTTCTGGACAAAGATTGATTTAAGACAAGGCATTCCACACACAAGACTATTGGAGAGACAGTGCTGGCTGCATCCAAGATCCTAGACTTGATCATAAGTCCATCAGAAATTACATACGTAACTATAAACCCTGCAACAGTATTTCGAAAAGAAGGAAAAATAGATAGGGACCAAGCAGAGATAGAGTAGGTGAATACTTTGAAGCAGCACCGCATTATATTAGCAAAAAAGAGAACGGCGGAAATGAGGAAAATATGATACACCTCGAACAATTTTGAGGTAAGAATGGGCGTTATTGTCTTTAACTACCTATCTAGAATGTACCGGATGAAACGGACATGAGACAGAAGTAGCACAAAGAGCACTTGTCCCAGAGCCAAAGAATATGAAAGATACCCAAAAGAACTACAAAGATCAAAGGAGAAATTTTTGCGATAGGGAATTGCAAGAAAAAAGCTTGCCAACGTATGCATGTAGATGATATAGCCATAAAAAGCTCACAGTCCACAATTCAAAGTTTTAAGTGAAAAAATAAAGGAAATTGATTGAGCGTGAAAGAAAATAAATTAAGCCTGTGTATGACAAGCGCAGCAGATCTTGATTGAAGGAAAAACAATGGATATAAGATGGTGTGTACAGTGGTAGTACTTAGAAACAATTATTTTCCACCCACAATTAGAAAAGAGTGTTAATAATAATTTAACGAACCTTAAATTCAAAAGAACTCTACCAAATTCCTGCCATAGAAATAAAATAATTGCAATATTCTGTTACGTAGCTCTTTTCATATCTCGATTAGATTCGAAACGTAATACTTATAATTCGTATTCATAAAACGCGATTAACTCTTCCAGAAATTACGAACCGGTGTTCGGTTATATAATCGCCTACAATTATTTCCCGATCCAATTTGCAACTTCTATAACGTGTTATGTATATTACCTTGTAATTGCCTTCAATTCGGATAGGAACTTTAATTTAAGCACCTTCAAAGCCGAAACCGACTCCCTTTCAGAAGTTAAAATCCACGAGTTTCGCTTTTGATATTCAGCATAGGCGAATGCGACGTCGCGCGAATAATCCTTTTTCAAATCTTAAATGTACGCGTCTCACGTATTATATAGATGTCGCACCTACGCTCCGAGGCATTTCCGAGAGACCTCAGACACATCTCGTTCACATTTAGCTTTTTTTCTCCCGAGTAGGAGGGGATTTAATCTCACCGGTCGGAAGGAGCAAAAAGGGATGTAGCCGACGGCAACGAATGCCACAGTCATTATCAACATCAGCATTAGCGCGACGCAGTCGGTGGTATATGCTGGAGTGCGTGTTTTATATTTTATTGATGTTGGACCTCTCCGGACGGGTTGGTTCGTTTTTGATGTGGGTTAGATTTTTGGACGGCGTCGAAGAAATATATAGATGTAACGTCATGTTGTTAGCGGAAGAAAATGCTAAGCGCTTCTCGTGATTGGAATTTCAAGAATGGGGTTGATATCGGTACTGACGTATGATTTATATTCTGCGCTGTGTTTTATTTGCTTTCGTTGACTTGCTTTGAAGACTTTTAAAATACTGTTTTAATGCTCAAATATGCTTGGAAACTGATGAGGAACTTCCTTTCTAATTATTAAGTTCTTATTATTAAATAGTAGCCATGATTACCCATATTAGAAGATGAAAAATCTGTCTTGCGACTAAACTAGCTTTCAACCTCAAGGAAGGCCAAATTCAAGTTTTCCAAGTGCAGAATTCTATAAATGTGGTGCTTAAATTTTCTCCTCAGAAGTTGCCCGGAGAGTCTTCTTCTTCTCAATTCCGACTTAATGGGCCATTTCCATCATAACTGCCGATATTATATTCATCCTCGTGGGTTCTTCACACTTTTCAAAGACTAGCGTATCATTCTCTGGCGGTGCTGGGTGCATAGTTTTGGGAATAGATCCCTTCTTAGTGCGATTGATTGGTTTATTTCTCGCGCTGTGTTGCAGGACGCGGTGATTTTCTTCTTTCCTGGACCTATAAACTATTTCCAACGTGCTAAAAAGATCTCTTGTAGAAGTCACAAAAACATGCGATGAGAGAGGCTCTACAGGCAAGCTGCGAGTGATAAATTGACCAAATCAATACATTTTTCCTGACATCGTTGCTTTTCCAAAAGAACAAAGCAAACAAAGAAACATCGCGAACATCTCGCTGCTTCCAAATCAGTCCCCGTAAGATTTCCATTCAACGCAAATCCAGTCATAATAATAATAATGACAACGCTGGAAATTCAAGGAAAAATAACCATAGCCGTAGGCGGACCATGCGACGACAATAAATATTTTCGACGTATCTCGATATATCACTGCTGTCTTTGATCATTACGTCGCCTACGATCCATCAACAGATGCCAGGTTCGTCTCCTTTCTCCCCGCATGCCCCTGCGATCTTACGCAATCTTTCCTTTCTTGTAGGACGCTCGTTTGAACCCGTATCTCCTTTCTCGGGTGGATTCCCTTTGCTCTAGAAAACGAACACGGCGTGTATGAGCGATAACAGATCATCCATCGGATTTCTATTATTCAGTATTTCCCGATTTATACGGTGAGCTTCTAAAGTCTCGAACCGACCTTTTTCAAATAATATAAAAAGGAAAAATACTTAATAATAAAACTACAAAAATTGAGAAATCAGCAAAGGCCACAGACGGATAAGCCTGTGAGGTCGGCTCGTGCATACATTTGGCTAATTTTCTTTTCTGAAGTGATAATAAAGTTTAAAGTTCTGGAGTAAATAATTGCGCTTGGGGGCCCAAAACGCAATGGCCAAAAAGAAGTAACCTTACTCCTGGTTTCAAGAATGTCATTTGTAAGCACCTGTTCACATGTAATTGAGGTCGATGCAAAACTTCGCAAAGATGATGAACAACGATGGTAAAAGTTCTCTTTATTTAAAAAAATAAATTTTCCAGAATAAATGAAGCTAAAATAAAAAAAATGGATATTTGGGAAGGAAAGGTGTCACTTTTGGCAATACCTTAGATGAAAATTGATAGTCCTTCAGAGCTGTGCTGACAAACTTCCTCGGGGATAAAAGAGCTGTACAGCTAGTTGGCCGAGCTGGTGCAAAATTACAAATGCTTGAAATAAAGATTCATTTCCTCCATTTCCTGGATTTACTTCCAGATAATATTGATGATATGAGCGATAAACATGTGAACACACATTCGATCGGGCTACAAGGGAAAATGGAAGGAAACTATACTTGCGGACTACCATCGTGGCCCTAAAGGAGACAAGCTATCAATGAGATATAGGCTCCTTACGCGCCAGAAAAATTTGGAAAGCAGATTCGAAATTAGCAGGAAAGATTCTTTGCATTTGTGTTATTTACTTCCAACACTGCTCCTCCATATTACCAACGTAAACCTAAAAACTCTATTATTATTATTAAAATTGTAAGCCAAGAGCTTCCTTACAGCCCTAGATCCAAACCGAATTAACTACTCATTTTCCAGCAATTCAGTCTAGCGTTTAAGCCTCACTTACTTACAAAACAATTTCAGCGCCAAATCCTGAAATTAACTTAAAGGTCAGCTCCTTCTTGTGTTGGGATCTTTCTTCGGTGCTAGTTCCAGCTGGATTTCGTGGGATTTATTTTTCGAGCGACATGCTGTCGCTCTAAATTAAACAATTAATTTGCAAACGACTCCGGCGTCTTATTTGGAAGTCGCCTCTATAGATTGATAAATGGTGGCGCTCCGGTTTTCTTGAATCGCGTGATAAACAGATAGTTTGCATTAGGGCAATCGGTTTTAATTGGTCCCGATAAACGAATAATTGAATGATGCGAGCACAGGGAAATTTAGATCGAGATAAATGATCCTTGGTGTAGGATCGGCGCATATTATACGAGATAGTTAGGTACGATGTAAGACGGGGAAGTGCGCAGGGTGAATTCGAAATAAGGTTTTGGAATTGAGTCGTTTCATTTCCCGGTTTAGATAAAAGTCCTTCCAAAGTAAAAGCAGCCAGTCGAAAATATTTTGTGATTTAATTGACTCTAAATTCGTCGTCTTATTGATTTCTTGTGTTTCGAGAAACGCACGTGAAACAGTTAAACTTTTTGTTAAAAAAAATTATTATAATTTATTTGCTTCGGTTTTTCCCAACGGTTACCATCAGATCCTAGGCCTCGCTAATATTACAGATCCTTCAATTGAATAGGTCGATCAGCAGCTTAGGTCCCCAAGAGCCGATTGAGTTCTGCGTAGTCGTTAATCGGCGCTGTGGTACCCTTAGCTGTTAGTGGTTGCGTGTACTTACAGCCATCTTCCGGGAACTATTTTGGTGAATTTGTGTTACGGAATCTAAGATGAAGATGGACGTTCGATGTTGGACGAAACTTTGTAACTTTTCTTTGTAGCGTGAAAGTTCAGGATGGTTCGCTGGTATTTCCCCAAAAGACTACTCCCTAGCTCAGAAGCGAATGAAAGGTAGCAAACCACGGCGTTGTGTGTTGCTCTCCTTTTCAGCCTTCTGAAGGCGTAAAAGTGTCTGGCCATGACAACCTTATACGTATTGGTGTTTGTGTTTTTCCATTATTGATCGTCATTTTGCTTGCAGCAAACCAGTCTTCCGTCTCAGCCTTTAGACCTATCAGGTTTTCTCACCATCAAAGATGTATCGTCCGCATATAAAAGAAATCCAGCGTCATGTACGTTTGCAAGTAAGTCGCCCGCATAAAGTATAAACAAGAAGGGCCTAGGATCGACCTTTGTGCGACGCTTATTTCTTTGATGGAGGAAGTAGAGTTATTCCATAGTGCGACGTACTTCTTGTCACTAACGTAAGATTACAACAGGTCTGTTTTCTTATACCAAAGCGAAAGACTTTGATAGGTGCAGCATACTCAGTTTGGCGTAAACGTTGTCTTTAGAACCTCACTGACCATCTCCAAAACGCTGGAAGATACGAATCATCCATTCCTGTATTCTTGATGTTTCACTGATAGAAAACCGTTCTTGTCAAGATTTTACTGATGGATTTGTATCGCTATCTATATCTGAGGAAACAAGAGCTGTTCACAGACCAATCAATGAAGCGGTAAATTTGTCACCAGTACTCCTGTTCAGCGGACCACCACACAGTAAACAATATGGGGTCATGCAGAAACCCAGTTGAACTTTTACGAAACGTAAAGTTGAAGAACGAAAGCTCCATCTTTTTTAGCCCTATAACACACGAGGAAATTAAAAAGGTTAACAGCAGCTAGTCATGAAAAACGCTACATATGAAATTAGCTTTAAATCTCCAAAGAAAATATGGAGAATATAAAAATTATGAAATCTCGGCAGACTCTTAAATCTTCTTCTTCTTCATTCTTTACATGATTCCATGTTAAGTTTCTTTAATCCTCCTTTTCGCAGTTTCTATAATAATCTGGAAAAATCAAGAAGTTGTTAATAATGAATATACCTAAAAAATTATTAAGTTAAATTATTAAGTTGGCGGCTAAAATGGAATGAAATAAATTGTTAAAGTATAAAAATGATTAAAAAGCGTTCATTTTAAGTAGAATTGAATTTCCCTGAAGATAATATGGCAGGTGTGATTTTTATATTGGGCGAAGCAGAAAGAATTTGCAGTGAAAGAGACATCGAGACGAAATTCGTTCAAGCGGGAAATGTCGTTTACAAAAAATCCGAAAGAACGAAAACGCCAACAAATCAAGAAAATGAATGTTCTGTTGACAGCTACTGAAGCTTCTCTATTCTGGGAATATTAACAAAAAGCCACAATCAAGCACTTGGTTAATATTTTGCATTTTTTTTCAACGCAAAAAATATTTTCTTTTGGAATTTGTAATTTTTCCATTTTTTTAGCAAGTTCTAACTCGAAAAACACAAAACAGGTTGCTTTTCTAATCTGGATTTTAGGGATCCTTAATAATGTAAAAATAACTTGGTGAAGGTGTTTCAGTATAACTTTTTTTAATTAAACCACCCTTGTAGAGACTCTCGTAATTACAAAAGCCTCCAAGAAAAATCTTCCCACTTATGATGCAAGCATATACAGGATGTTCCATTTAAAAAACTTACTTTTTACTCCGTCACCTTTTCTATTAAACACCCAATAGTAGTAGTATAAAACTAGTGTCTAGTACACAGTCCCAATAATAAAAGATTGTAACGGTGCTGGTCCCACGTGCTCATGCCCCAAATAATAAAGGAATTGATTTAAAAAATGTATTTTATTACAAAAAATTGTAAATATTAAGAGCTTTACAAAAGGTAAATATATAAATATAAACTACACAAAATTATGATTTAGTACTGAAAGCCCACGAAAATAGGTTAATAAAAATAATTAAAAGAATATATGTGCGACTTATGAGATGCCGTTGGCGGGAAATGGGCAGCGTGTTCTCGCTTTCCTGGTGATTACCCTGGCGATTTTCCTGGCGATGGTCACCAGCTTCGCTTTAGGCACTTTTATAACTCACTAAAACTACTATTTTGGATGCGGTTAACCCTTTTACTACGTGGGGCACCTTTCCACGTTATACTATGGTGGAAAACCACGCAATCTCTATTACTCTCTTCGGGCCATGGCGATACACCAACTATGTTTTCTTCCGCAAGATAAAGAGGATTTCTTCGGCTGTTGGGGTTTCATACAGCCAACGGCCTATATTTGGACGCATGTTACACGTCCTGCCACTTTGATCGCTGGGAGAAGATTTTTTTATGACGTTCTCATCTAAATTGGAGTGATCTTGTATCAATCACAAGGCGCGTAAATGTGGGAATGGGAAAAAACCAATACTTTTCTCAGGAAAATAAATGAGTCCTGTCGTATGAAAATAAATAAATATTAATTTAAATAGTGCTGAGAAATGGGCGTCCTGTTACAAGACTTACGTGCTATTATTACATTAAGAGAGATACTTAAGTGAAGACTGAAAGGGGAGATAAGTCGATGACTTGCAGAGGAGATAATTTCGTAGATTTCGTCAAATAATAAGACACTTACTAAAAATGGTGATATATTCCAGTTTCTGGGCTCAATCCACTTACGGGCTGCATTAATATTATCTTCACATCAACGCAATTGGTAGTTCCTTAAACGGGACCGTGTGATAGATTTATTACCTATCTAGCGGCCATGCATAGTATACAGGTTAGGCTATCAATCAAGGCAACAATGATCGTGATTAGCAGCAGCTAATTAATCGACTGATATGACGGGTAAACGGGATATCGAAATTTACTCACCGGAAACAGACGTCGTCGCTCCGGTTATTAGTTCAGCGCATAGATACCTTTCCAAGATAACAACGAACAATAGGAAGTTTGAATCTAATTATGTAATAGCGAAATGGAAATTAATATCCGCTAGAATCGATTGTAACGGTTACAATGTTAATCCAAAGCTTCTTTACCGATCGCTGACTTTGAAATGGAAATCTTTCTAAATTCAAAGTTATGCAAAATGCTCCGATCAAATCATCGCGCGTTTAAAACCGACTCTCTCGCATATTGGGGGACTTCCACAAATTAAATTGAATAAAGTTTACGAGAGACGGCGGCAGAAAACCGCCCGGCAACTAGAGGTGAAAGATTACCTTCCCTATAAGGAAAGAGCGTCGTCGTAACTCACATGCAACTAAAGCGCACACGCCAAGTCGTAAACTTTGATTCATTTTTGAAGTTGTCGTTTCTTTTATGATCCCTTTTACTTGCCGTTTTCCGCCACAGACTTCTACGATCTCTAAAAGATGTGCGCGCGTAAAAATCGAAACGATGTTATTTAGTAGGCGAGGCTAGGTTGATGAGAATTGATTTCTGAGGCGCCTAAAAGGGGGAAGAGAAGCGGTAAAGGTACACGTAGAGGAGCATGCATGTTTCGTGGTCCTAATTAAATATAAATAATGAACTCAAGAAGATTTTGGTAATTCAGTGTTTGTGGTAAGCACGCTATTTACTTATTACTTAAGGAGCTTATTCGGTATTTAAGTTAATATATTCCTTAATTATTCGTTGATGTTCGGCGATAGGCGGCGGAATCTGGTTTCTCAGATGGCGAGGATCTTCAAACAATAAGTAATCGTTTACTGCAGCAATCCTGCAAAGGCGAAGAGGCAACTATGTAACAGAAAGTATCTCCACGACCAAACCCACGTATACGATCTGACGAGCTGAAAGTATTAGTTTTGAATCACCTGAATCTCTGCCATGCTTTCATATGCTGAAAAATATTGTTATCAATTTGGGGATTTATGCTGGAAAAGAGTTAGCTGGGCTCTATTCAATCAGTAACAAATCATTTGATGCCGTTACTCGCCTAGTGTACCCGATCTCGAAAAGTCGTCAAAATTGTACTGCTCAACAATATAAATGTTTCAGGCACAAAAATAGCCTATTTTCACGTGTTTGCACCTGCTGGATTCAACAATTACCGTGAAAATAATCAATTAGCCCTTATTCTGGAGATAAAGTAACATGCCATTTTTTTAACAAATTTTCAATTTGGAGGAAACTTCGTGTTTGGAAGTTCTCAGGCCTATCAAAATATAAGGTTCCCAGCTATTTGTAGGTTATAAACACTATTACCGTTGCTATGTCTATAAGTATCTCATTGTTTCTGTTGAAATTATTGTATTATTTATGGTTTTGGAGTGCTTTTGGAGCAAAACGTTTGTTAAGTCGAAATGCCACCAAAATGTATAAATTCAGTGAATAGGAAGGCAATCTGACTCCTCTTATGAAAACGGGTTACCAGCATTATTTTGTTATGAAGGTAGGGGACGAGGATTTGTTATGGGCTCCAGATATATGTTGCAACTCATGTTCGGTTATACTTTGAGAATAGCTGAAAAATAAAAAACGATCTATGACTTTTGGTGTGCCTGTCGTTTGGCGAGGCCTATACCATGTGCGTGACTGCTATTTCTTCAATGAAGAAAGGAGGAACAGTTCAGTACGGGTACCTCGAGGATCTGCTAATCGACCTACTCCACACTCAGATAGTTCACTCCACCCCGAATGTTAGGAGCTTGAAGTAGACGAAGAAGAACGAAATAAGCCTTACATATTCCATAACCCTGATTTTGAGGTAAAGGATGATAATCCGCAGAGGCTGAGTCAAGCGAAATTGAGTTATCTCAATCAAAACCTTAACTTGTCGAAGGATCAGGTAGAACTTCTAGGTTCAAGACGATCTTTTCACAGGAATCTGCTTGCTTTTCTTGCGAAGAAAAACAAACAGATGTTGTTTGCCGCGACATTAATGGCTTGATGGGATGTTTGAAATTGAACCATGATCCAACTGAATGGAGGCTATTCGTAAGCTATTCCCAGCTTAGCTTGAAAGCTGTATTCCTCCACAACGGCAACAGTTTTCCTTCGACTCTTGCTGATCATGTAATTCACACAAACGTGACAGCCCTGCTCGACTCAATCAAATATGCTGAACACAAATGGCGCAATAGTCTCTAGCGAGAAAATTATCGTTGCCGAGCCTCTCGTGTCCTTCTTTCACTCTTGCATTTGGAGCTGGGTTTGATGAAAAACTTTGTCAATGGTACGAACCAAGAAGGACAGGCTCTCAAGTAAATATCCTAGATTAAATAATGGAAAAGTTAAGAAACCTACTTTTGCTCGGCCACAAATTCGATAACTTGTAAAGGATCCTGCGTTTGCTCGAGTTTTGGAGGCGAAGGAAGCTTGGGAAGCCTTGGATATTTAGGCAACAAAAGAAATGAGAGTTGTGGGGTTGTCCGTGATAAGCACCAAGAAAGATTAGAATGAACGCTTGTGATTACTGTTGGTCTGTGTACTGGTACTCACTTACGAGAGGCAAGCCAAAAGGTGATGATCTCAGGAAGCCACCACAGGATTCCCCTCAAACCCAACCATCTGCCAGGTGTTCTTCCATCAATTTAGAATGTAACTGTTATTAAAAAAAAAAATTTTTTGTTGGCATAGACCTGATTTCGTAGTATGAAAGTTGACTGAATGATTGCGATTCTTTTATAACATTTTAAGATAATCTTTATTGTAATTTATCAAAGAATATAATTAAATTTAGTTACCCGTTCATTTACGAAATTGGATAGAATACTAGAAAAATTGTTGATCTTACATACCATAGCTTGAAACAACCAAATTCTATTAGCGCACGACAATTAGATTTAAAGCGCATTTTTTTCTGTGGGGGACTCGATCTAATCTCGTAAAAATTATACCGCCATAAAGTTGGATTTAGCGGTTTTCCGCTTCATCAATTTTAAATTTTCAAATGTCTGCCATTCGTCTTGGACGCCCTGTTCCGCTTGTTTATAACTTAATCCGAAAGTTTTGTCGCGGTGGAGGGGCGTGGGTGGCACGAGAGGATTTGTTTGGTGTCGGGGTATTGGTGGTCTAACGCAAAACGGGGTTGAGAATTGCGTTAAAAAGTTTCCGCAATTACGACCCGGAGTTATTGCCCCGTTGCCGAATAAATTCCGCGAAAATATGTGCTTTCTTTTTTCGAATTCAAAGTGGAATGGCGTTATGGCGGAAGGAATGATGGTGAAAGAAAACTTAGGTATTGTTACGTTGTATTATAATAAATAATAATTTTTGATAAATTCCAATATAAAACCAAAATTTGTATCTTATGGTTTACTCTAAATCCCCTTGAGGACCTTTCAGCGCAATTCAAAGGCTTCAGTTACATGTTTCTGAGTAAAATCGGATTCGAAGAATCGATTCCCGCCACCCCCATTTACCTATCTCGCTTATTTTTCGAATTATAACCCGAGAAAGGCTAAAGATAGGGATCAAAGTTTTCCAATTTTCTAAAACTTATAGCTCGCTTACCGTAAGAGATAGAAAATCGGGGTAACTTTTAATGGATCCAGAGTATCGTAGTCCATAAATTAAGTTGTTAGTTGGAGATATATAAAAAAATTAAGAGAATGATAAAAAAATCTCTCTTTGGAAATTCGAGCGGTTTGACGATTTCAAAAATGTTTCCAAATATTTATTTTGGTGATGGTTCCTTATGCAGATTGACATGCTGATTACAGGGCTTACAATCATTTTGCGGTATCTTCAAAGGTTTTTGAGAAATTTGAATTTGAATGTCATCATTTTGTAACAAATTAATTTTGGTAAATTAAAGAATGTCTCTGTGATTTTGGTGCTTTTATATGTAAAATAATCGATGCTATCTTTACCCGCAACCCGGATTTATCAATCTTAAAATTGTTGTGTAACGCAAGTAACGAAATCATCGCTACTAAAACACAATTTTCGCTGCGGTCCTCTCAGAAGTTGTGATGTGGCAAGAAGCTTTTCTATATTTAGAAATATTCTAACAGATAAGCGAACACATTTCAGAGCAGAAAATTATAGCCTTAGACATTATTTATCTTTGTTTAATGTTTTTGCGATGTTAGGAATTAAATCAGGCTTTACGTTGGAGGCATCTATGCCTCTAATATTTCACTTTTCCTAACGCATATGCACGCCATGATTGGAAGAATGTATCGTGCCCCACTGTGACTCAACCGCGCCCGCGCTCCCTTCCCTGAAGTTGCCTTAGACAAACCCACATGCTTTACAAATTAAGATCAGTTCGCTGTTTGATACGTTGGTTAGTAGAGCTGATTTTTAAGAAATACGCACGTGTTATTTGATAATTTTTATCCTATTGAGGAACTCCAACGATTATTGACTATTTAATAATAAAAAGGAATATTTTGCTTACATGTAATGCTGTGAATGAAAAGAACGACATACTCGCAGCCAATACGAGAAAAATAAGCGAGCATGTTACTAAACAAATTCAATCTGATAAATAGAGAGATTCTAAAAATAACTAAAATTAATAAAATTACAATTTTTAATGTACAATCTGGAGACCTGGGACCTATCAGAACTTATGAGACGATTAGGAAGTGTGGCGTTTGAAAATGTTTTGACGCCTTGACGAAACGAAGATTCGTCCGACAACAAGATGTTTCTTATAAAGTTAGTCATTTGTTTAAAAAATGATGTTATCGTCAGGAAAAATTTCTTGGTCTGTCGATACCTTATGACTTTTGCAGCCACGCCTTTTGAAGATATTTCGGACTGCTCCCGGTACAATACTGCAACATGGGGCATTTTGATCAATCTTTAACGATAAATAAAATTACATCAGTTTTGCCTTCTCTGCAAAGCATACAATTTTTCGAGAGAAACATGATCAAAGTTAGTTGGGGATTTGGCCATCCTCAATTTTTCGATGAAATTGTAAAGTAACCTCATCTGGCATGCATAAAAAATTAGAAAAATACCACCTTTAAGTTGAGTACAGAAGCTGGCTTAAATGCTGCGATTACTTTGATTCAAGGAAGAAATTGTTTTGTAATCAAAAATTCAATTTAATTTCTGTTTTCTGCAATAAGAAGATGCATGTTTCTATATCTTTAGAGACATCGTAAGTACTGTTGAGACCTTCCAATACAAACAAACAAGAATTAAATACAAAAGCCAACCTAAATTTGAACCTTCAAGAACTTGAACTTCGATGTTCCTTTCGCAGTCTAATTGAATGAAACGATTTGCCAGGATCTTAATTATGTCCTTCTCTTGTACACGTTCATCGCACTACCCATAGTTTTGTACCTACGAACTTATAGTTGGAAAATTAACAACATCGCCTGCTTATTCTGGCGGTCGCTTACATTGGGACTTTCAAAAAATGACACCGGGGCAAAAGCCTGGTAATAATTTCATAAAAGGCGTGTGCAGTGATTTATGAAAATTAAGTTTTGGGATTCTATAAACGCATACTTACATTAGTACGATAGAAGTAGTTTCATCAGCATGAAACTGAACAGCTGCCTATTACAACATAGAACATTTGCTTAACTTTAACGCAGTGCAACTTGAACTTGTAGAATGAGAATAATACAGGAAGTAGTTCTTGATCTATCCCACTGCGACCTTTTCCGAAATATAATGTGATTCCCCTATCATTAAATCATCTACATTATCTTTGCTTTCTTCACCAGACCTGGTAGCATTGTGACTGATCCTTCTACGTGGGTTTCAGCTTTTAGATATTCTAAGCCAATTTCTGAGAGTACTATTTCTACCAGTGATGTGTACATAGAGGGCAATCTCAGCTTCTGCTTGACAGAATCTACGTGCTGTTTCCCACTTCATCAGGTGTAGGCTGCTCGTGTGCTTCTTGAGCATAAAGTGTCGTGCTAGCAGGCCTGCTGTTGTTTTGTGTGGAGATAGATCGATAATAAACTTGCATGTCCAATGCTTCAATATACACCAGGACCGCTGATATTTCGGCTTGAAATACTGTGGCGCTCTGAACTAGACTCCCTGATTCAGGTATCTTTGCTCTAATCCCACAAATTCCGGCTGCGGCTCCAGTTTCTGTCCTTAAGCTGCCTCTGTATCAAATAAGTTCGACTTCATTTAATAGACGGACGTTCCTTCCCTTCTTCTCTATCTAATATTGCTCTTTTCTATTTCTCGTCGAAGCTACATTTTGTACTGATGGCATCGCTGGGTCTGGTTGCAATCGGCTCTGCCTTGAGTTCCCTTAACAGTTTCTGATTATTCTGATTATAGGAGGTTGAGCGTTCATTAGTTTGTAGGTTGTCACTCTGGCCTCTATTTGAATGTGTACATGTAGTGGTTTCAGGTTAAGGCTGACTTCCAGAGCAGCTCCCGGCGTGATTTTCATGGTCCCCGTGACATGCCAGTTTTTGTGTGCCTCTGCCTGTCATGTTTTTTCGTTCACTTCATCAATTTCGGGCTTAATCCCCACATTTGTTCACACAACCTTCGACATCTGCCTAGCTTCTACAATAGTAGATTTGTTGGTGGTTTTATTGATGTGAGAGTTCCACGTATATCTTTGATCGAACCTACATTTATCGTTTCTTTGGCAAATAGAATTTCCATTGCTCTTGGCATAATTGGCCTTAAGCTTCGAATTATACGTTTCTTTCCGAATACGATAATTTGCGTGTTTTTGGCATTGAGCAGCAGTAACTTGCTACAACTACGCTATAAATGTTGTAAACATGGTTCTGCCGTTTTGGATATTTTAAAATGGCTTTAAATCTAAATTTAAATTGCTTGCAACTGCAATACCATTACGGATATTACAACAAAGCATCTCTCCAACCATTTCAAGAAACAGGGCATCCACATAAAGGCTTATACAAATCCTCAAAAGGATGACATTGAAATACTGAAAATTACAGCAATAGTACGACATGGCTTGGATAAAATCCACAAATAATTAAACAATTAATTAAACAATAACAATAATGATTTATTGCCGTCATTCAAGTTGGACATGGTCGGTGTCAGTGTATAGTACATCTTTACATAGTTACGGGTGTGAATATTCCGCAGTATAGCATGTACACTGCCGTTCAGAGAAGTTCGGTCGGTTATTAAAAAACATGAAAAGGTTACAGAAACAAACGAAACTAAAAACAAATTCAAATTTTTTTTTTCATCGGAAAAACCTCCTTTGTTGTTAATTACCGCTCGAACTATTCTAGGTATTCTTTCGATAAGTTTTGTTAAAACGGATTGTGGAATATTAATCCGTTCATGTTGCAGAATATTCCGTAAATGTTCTTGTGAAGTTGGGCATATTTTTCGGATCCTCCTGTCCAGTTCATCCCACGACAACTCTATCGGGTTCAAATCTGGGCTTTGTGGGGGCAATGTCATTACTTTCAGGGTGTGCTGTTCTTCTTGCTCCTTTAGATAGTTCTTACACACTAACGCAGTGTGTTTTGCGTCGTTGTCATGCATGAATGTAAAGTTACGGCCGATTATACGCAATCCTGATAGCACTGCATGATTCTGGAGTATTGCAAAATAATTTTCCTTCCTCGTTACACCCTGCACTCTGCATAAATCTCCCGTCCCAGTAAAGGAGAAATATCCCCACACTAACACATAATTACGCCCTTGCTTCACTGTAGGCACAATGCAGTTCGGGATCACTTTTCGGTTTTAGATCTTCGGACATAAACTCGTCGATTTTGCCCAAAAACCTCAAGTTTTGACTCCTCACTCCAAAGCACGTGTTTTCAATCGTCTAACGACCAATCTAGATGAAACCGGGCCTACTGTAGCCGTTTTGTTGCCCCGACGTAATAAGGGTTTTCGAATGGCAATGCGTCCATGAAGGTCCGTTTGTTGAAGTCGATGTTTTACCGTACTCGCCGAAACTTGTTCTTCACGGCCGCGATTGACTTCGGCTGCTATTTGTGGCGCTGTTAATTCTCTATTGCGTTTGCTTAATAATACAATTCTCAAATCTTCAGCTTTTGTTGTTTTCCTAGATGCTCCGGGACGAACACGATTTTCTATAGTTCCAGTTGTACGATATCGCTTTATGATGTCATTTACTGTTGAGCTTCTCATATTTATTTTTTCAGCAATTTGTCGCCCCGAATATCCTTCTTCAAACAGCGTAATAATGCGTGAACGTTTTTCTACACTGGTAGGCTTGCTACGTGCCATTTTGAAGTAAATTTTCTTAAAACTTTCGCGCAAAAACGACAGATGCGCACCAACACACGTTCAACAGTAAAATGAAGCAAATTTATATCTTTACGCCTGCGATAAATAAACAAGAATAATACTGCGGTATATTTCCTAAATGTTCGTTAATAATCCCCAAACGACCCGAGAAATTCTTGGAATGATAATAAAAGGGACTTTATTGTGGTCGTCGCAATATTTCTACTTTACATAATAATTTATGGCTTTAATCCCTTAGAAAAGAGTGTATGCTTAATATTTTTCCAATTTTATTTATTAATAATTGTATACAGTGTGACATAATAGATTTTTACTGTATGACCGAACTTCACTGAACGGCAGTGTACATGCATAGCATAACCCATACGATTCCCAATTTAAAATAAGCCCACTCACTCTCCATCTAAAATACGAGAAAGAAGCATTAAATGCGAGTAGAGTACAACATCAATCCCGCATCCGCAGCTGCCCAACCCCTAGCTACCGTTCGGGAGCGTTTTCATTTATTTTGATGCAACTCTATTGATTGCCGAAACTAAATTAAGACCGAATTAAAGCGTTCGAAGCTTCCAAGCGTACCGTTTTCTCGAAAAGCGCACGCTTTATGCTACTTGGCGTTCAGGAGCATGTTTGCTTCGCATCTCAAACGCTCAGCCGGATGGATATAACGAAAGGGTTGAAATCGTGCCGAGTATCTGAGCGTAAAGCGGGTGTAACTTGCTATCGCGCTTTTAAAATTTCCATAATTTCTGCAGCGGTAGTCGCAATATTATCAAGTTTATTGACAGAGTTGTTGGGTCTTTCGATTATAGAGGAAATGTTCTCTCATTTGGGTACTTCCTAATCGATACTGAAGACTTTCGTTTCGTTACCAGTTTTATTTTTCAATAATCGGACTATTTAAATCATGTTCTTAAAACTGTGGCACCGATACATGGAGCTATGCGAGAAGGATTGTTATTCTCGCAGCAGCGATACAATGCGCAGAAGTTCAGAAGAAGCTCCACACAAGTGAGAGCGAAACGTCGGCAAACTCTTGCAATTATGACACGGTTTCAACCCGGAAAGCTAAATTCTTTCAAAGGACGGCCTACCTAATTTAATAAGATTTGAACCTAAATACACTCAAGTAGTTTAGAGTTAATTGATACATTAAAAAATATCAATGCTATTTATTCAGCTAAATTAGTTTGATGATGTAAGAAAGTCATTCCTATTCTCGAATTGAAATAAAAAAAATTATTAAGAATAGAGCTACGGAATATTGCGAGGATAAAGCATAAGAAGTAGAGGAAATGCTAATTATACGCCTGGACCAACATTATTTTTAGATTGATAATAACCTTGACAAACAAAAAGATGGTTCGTCTACGGGATCACCTCCTGTGGCTTAGATACGTGGACGATGTTTTCGTCATATGGTCAAGCTCTGAGAGACAATTATAGATAATTAGATAATTTTTCAATTTCACTCAAAAAAATTAATAACTTAATTCACAATCTAAGAGAAGTTGCCTAATCGTTCATTAAATTTTCTAGACTTAACATTTTAGATCTCCAATAATGCTTTGGACTTTAGCATTTATAAGAAACCATCCCTTTGTGACGCTTAAGACATCCAACCATTGCAACATAAAACTTGCTGCTTTTAATTCTACGCGTTATTAATTATTAATCGACAATTACTTAATTGGCTCATTTCAATTGCTCAATTGATTGACAAGGACCTCTGTGTGATAAACACTTTATTAAAAAAATGTAATGGTGCGCCAGCTCACTTTTCTCAAGGAGCAAGGGAATTTTTGCAAAGATAATTTGGAAATAGGAGGATAAGTCATGGGGGCCCTATACCTAGCAGTCGCGATCTTTGTCCTCTCGATATTTTATTTTAGGGGTTTATGAATGGTGAAACGCAGGCCGTAGCATTAAATAATAAAGAGTTATTATGGAATCTTCTCATAGATTTCCAGGCTTCCAGCTTCCTAAGGATTTCCTAAGATTGGAAAAGTGTATCCAAGAACAAGGAGCGCCTTCTTTAAAGCATAAAATACCTCAAACAAGTTTTAAATTTAATCATTGTTTCTCTTTGTTATCTTACGTCGTTATCTTTAGCGCTAATGTCAACCAAATGCTATTTTTTTTTGATATTGAGAGAAAGAGAAATAAATTCAAATTTTCAATCCTGCGTCTTGAAAACCTCCTCTATCGCGTGGTACTATGCATTGCTGTCCTTTAAATGTCGCCCTGTATATGCTAAAGTTATAAACGCTGTTCACAATGACCCCGGTTAACTCTAAAAACAATAATTCGTATAAATGGGATGAGAAAGCTAATAAGCTAGCGCCCACTCACTCACTCTTAAATTGTTTGCGCCGTTTTTTCATATTCATCTACAGTACCGTCTTTACTTGTATAAATGCAAGGCAACTATTATTTGATTTTGTTATTTTATAATTTGTTTAATGCACTTTGTTAAAAATGAGTTGTCCTACCGCTTGCGCTTTTGCTGTTGGACAATAAAGAAATTATTATTAAAAGAAAAGTTATATACTCCGTTGGGCCGTCACCATACCTGCAAGAATTATAATTATTGTTATAAATAAATTTGTCCACAAAGAGATTAACCATAAAAAACTCCCAGGAACGTCGACCTCGGCCTTCAGCTAGAAAACCGCAACCATAATTTTTGATTACCACAGCGTCAGCATTAATGCAAGCATCAGACGCAGACGCAGCAAAATAACGCGAGCATTATGAATTTATTCGTCTCGATTTTAGCGGTGAATTCGGCGCCCCGGAAAATGGCGGGATTCCCGCGCTCATTCAGAAATTCTCCCGGTGTTTTAATTAAGTACGTCGGGCGTTGGTTCTGTTTTTCGCAGCGTGAGACGTGTCTGTCGCAATGCAGCTTTGTTTTGCGCTTCGACGGTTACTGCACGGTCTGAAATTGGAGGAAGAGCGGGACCCATTCGAAACGTAATTCGGTGCCAAAATCGTTGTCCGAAATGTTCTTTGTAACGCCCCAGTTGCCGGTCCTTTGTTTTGTCTTGCTAAAGAGAGATGTTCTTTGTTTCGTTTCCTAGGCGGATTAGCGGTCGGCGGTCCGAAAGTTCTTTGTCGAGTTAAGTTGGTGAAAAGTTCCAGTACGTAAGTGAAATAGAATAGAAAATATCGTCTACAGTCTAGATAATGGAGGATTACATAGCAAGGATGACAATTATGGTGAATATCGACCAGTAGCAAAATTAAAGGGCTTCTAAGGCTGCGACAAGCTTTAAAAGCTTATGCACTTCGTTGGGCTATCGCCACACTAAAACAAAAAAAATACTTAGCGTTTCTATTAATAAAAAAAAAATTCTAACATTATTGTTCAGTGTTGCCAGCTTTTTCCATCGATAAACACAAGTTTTGATTATAATATCAAAACTACAAAAAAAAAGTTTCTGATGAAGATGAACATGGTTTTGTACACTGTTGCACAATAAAGTTGTATTATTATTATTATTACAATATTGGAACATTTCTTTTGATTTGACTCCAGCTCTTTATCTTTATTAGAATCCGAATGTACACGAGAAAAAAAATGGAAGAACCTACGCTTCGGGGTAACAGCAATCCCAACTCGACCAAAACCACACAATACATCCTTTTTTCTCCTTCACTTTATCTCATTTCGTTTCACCCTGCGTATGTATAATTACAAGGCACACATATACCTCTACCAACCCGAACTTTATGGGCGCAACCTTCCGGACAACCTTTCCTCCAAAAAAGATGGGGAAACGTCGGACAGAATAAAACGTAGAGGAGTGCAAATAAAAGCAACTGTCCCTCCGATTTATTTCTGGCCGTCTCCGGACGAACGAGTCCCGGATAAATGTTAGTTTAAAATATTAACTCCGGAAGCCGTAAAAAACCGGCCTAGCACGTCCGACCGGAAACTTGACCGCCTCGGCTGGCGCAACCGGCAAAAGCCGTTTATATATAAGCTTGCGAATCGGGGAGAGGAGCATTTTATCAAGCTCGTAGCCATGCATTTATACAGGAGCGTTATATACAGATTTACACTACACCGAAGGGAAAAGATTCGTAAGGACAATAAAGAAGTTAATTGATGTAATATTTTTTTATATAAAATTAATAATTACTGCATTGGTGGAAAAGCAAATGTTAAGTCAAGCCATTTTACTGGCGCAAGTGAAAGTCCAAATAATCTTTAAATTTTAATTAAAACAAGCTCTGTACTTATAAAAATAGTTGAAAATTAAAAAATTGAAAGTCCGATCCATACCTACTACGAAGCTGACAGGTCTTTAAATAAACACAGCTGAAAAGGCAATATTCATAAGAAGTATCGCTGCCCATGCAGTAGTAAAGCCAGTTTTCAAAGTTCTGCCTCGTTTCTTGAAAAGTTCCTTGTGGTATGTTTCTACACACATTGTTAGTTCCCTGACGCAAGTGTTTTAAATCTATTTGTTTTGCCTGATTTCGAAGGGCCACAAAGAAAGAAGTCGAGACTTGCGAAGTCCGATGATCGTGGAGGTTCCACGACTCTACCAATTCTTCAGATTCAAATAAACGTTCCCACTACCGAATCACCCTGCTATTCTTGTTCAAACATAATTTTTTGTGGCTTCTTCTGTGTATGTCTTTCTTATAAAATTATAAGGATTTACGTACTTATGCTCCATATTCTTATTCGATTGTCTTTTATTGAAAAACAAGACAGAGCACGTTGCTCGCTACATGAGAATAATTTCCACTCCTTCGGCACAATACAATTTTTATAGGAAGCAATAGAGGCGAAGTTCAGGAAATGAGGGAATATTAATGGCAGTTTCTAAGGCAAAATGACTTTCGGGAAACAAGCATTTTAGGAAAAGTTAGGTACCACTAATTGTTATCATATTTTCTGCGCTTCCTGCTGTCTACGTTCTTTAACATTTTAATGCTATCTTGAATATTTAATTAATTCTCTTGATTATGTATATCGCTGCTCCGCAACAAAACGATATTCACAATTGCCAGCAAGCCATCCATTTCTGAACCAACATCGTCCGTTTCCTGTACCCATGTACCAGTTGCTGTTGTCAAGTAATGATTGCTGCAAAACTCAATGGTTCCCCATGTATACGCGCTGTAATACAAAAAACGTTTGTTTTCCTTTTTAAAAGATAAAAAAGACAATTAAGCAACTGGAGCTCATCCGAAAAAATAACGCGACGCAGAAGAAATACCAAAAGAAGCCTAATGCTATGCATGTTTTCTCTTCGTGTCCATTTGTCGCTGAATATTAAAGCGGTTCACTATTACCTTGATGTGGTTGTATGCAAATAAAAGCGTCGGTAACATAGGCAGGTTCCATCCATCTTCCACAAAATAATTTCAATTTAATCAATAGAAATAAAAAAAATAAATATTTTAGAGCACAAATCACAAGATTAAAAGGGATAAAAGTAATTCTTATATTTCCTTGAATTAAGCTGACAAGGCTTACGCAAGCCATTATAACTGGTTACTCATTTTGTCAATTTTAACATGCTTTGTATTTTAGGGACACTTGTACACTATGAAAATAATTTCAAAATGTACCTCTAATAGTCTCCTATCGACTCCAAGAGTAGAAAGAAAATTGCCAACATTAATTAATTTAGTCGCAATACTCCACGTCGAATAACGCGAATAATCCCTGCATATAACTAAAGTAGCTTTATTTTAATGGAATTCGTGGGGCTCATAGTTCTTGAAATGCGAGGAAAAGTTTCGCATAAAAGTCTCTCCGCCTGTCTGTCAAGTTATCAACGTTCAATTTCAAAATTTCACTTCATCTATAGCCGTAGCTTGTATTTCCAAGTACTCCTCTAAGAATTCCACGCTAAATGTGTAGTCTGAAGAACACGATTTGTCTCCGGTAGAAGGATTATCCAGCGTCGCTCGAATAGCGCGCAATATCCAATATACTTCACTGGAAACATATGCCTTTCTCCGTCCTATTTCTACAAACCCCATCGTACTTCGCCTTCGCGAAAGAGGAAGTCATTTATTGAAATACTTCAATCGGAGTTCAAAATGAAAAGCTACCCTTAGACTTCTGTGTATTTGTATGAACATATACATATACACTGCCGTTCAGTGAAGTTCGGTCGTACAATAAAAATCTATTATATCACACTGTATACAATTATTAATACATAAAATTAGAAAAATATTAAGCAGACACTCTTTTCTAAGGGATTAAAGCCATAAATTATTATGTAAAGTAGAAACATTGCGACAACCACAATAAAGTCCCTTTTATTATCATTCCAAGAATTTCTCGGAAGTACGGATCTTTCGAAACGGGTCGTTTCGGGATTATTAATGAACAATACATTTAGGAAATATACCGCAGCATCATTCTTGTTTATTTATCATGGGCGTAAAGATATAAATTTGCTTCATTTTACTGTTAAACGTGTGTTAGTGTGCATTTGTCGTTTTTGCGCGAAAGTTTTAAGAAAATTTACTTCAAAATGGCACGTGGCAAGCCTACCAGTGTAGAAAAACGTTCACGCATTATTACGCTGTTTGAAGAAGGATATTCGGGGCGACAAAGTGCCGAAAAAATAAATATGAGAAGTTCAACAGTAAATGACATCATAAAGCGATATCGGACAATTGGAACTATAGAAAATCGTGTTCGTCCTGGAGCATCTAGGAAAACAACAAAAGCTGAAAATTTGAGAATTGTGTTATTAAGCAAACACAATAGAAGATTAACAGCGCCACAAATAGCAGCCGAAGTCAATCGCGGTCCTGAAGAACAAGTTTCGGCGAGTACGGTAAAACGTCTACTTCAACAAGCGGACCTTCATGGACGCATTGCCATTCGAAAACCCTCATTACGCCGGGGCAACAGAGCAAAACGGCTACAGTGGCCCCCTTCTCATCTAGATGGGTCGCTAGATGATTGGAGACACGTGCTTTGGAGTGACGAGTCAAAGTTTGAGGTTTTTGGGCAAAATCGGCGAGTTTATGTCCGAAGATCTAAAACCGAAAAGTAATCCCGAACTGCATTGTGCCTACAGTGAAGCAAGGGCGTAGTTCTGCGTTAGTGTGGGGATGTTTCCCCTTTGCTGGGACGGGAGATTTATGCAGAGTGCAGGGTGTAATGAGGAAGGAAAATTATTTTGCAATACTCCAGAATCATGCAGCGCCTTCAGGATTGCGTATAATAGGCCGTAACTTTACATTCATGCTTGACAACGATCCAAAACACACTGCGTTAGTGTGTAAGAACTATCTAAAGCAGCAAGAAGAACACCACACCCTGAAAGTAACGACATGGCCCCCACAAAGCCCAGATTTGAACCCGATAGAGTTGTTGTGGGATGAACAGGACAGGAAGATCCGAAAAAATGCCCAACTTCACAAGAACATTTACAGAATATTCTGCAACATGAACGGATTAATATTCCACAATCCGTTTTAACAAAACTTATCGAAAGAATGCCTAGAATAGTTCGAGCGGCGATTAACAGCAAAGGAGGTTTTTTCGACGAAAAAAAAAATAATGTTCAGTATGTTATATTAGGCCAGAATAACTTTTTATTTATTTATTTTTGTCTTTTTTACCTGTACATACAATAAAATTGCATTTTGTTTTTAGTTTCGTTTGTTTCTGTAACCTTTTCATGTTTTTTAATAACCGACAGAACTTCTCTGAACGGCAGTGTACACAGAGGCGAGGTTCTAAGGTGTCTCCCCACCGACGAAAACACTGGAAACCCTAAAAGAAAATTAAATTATAAATAATTTAAATTTTAATCAATCAAGATTTGCTTGATATTAAAATTAATATTTATTACATTTGTGAACTAAATACAAAACTAAATAAAATAATTAAGAACAAAAATAATAAAAACTGCTGAAAATATTCGCGATTTGGGCTAGGTTGCTGGATTCTCTGGAAAATAGATAAAAAAAAGGCTGTGCTCCTTATTTCGTATTCCTCTTTCTAAATAAATAAAATCTTACGACCAATCATTGCCCATTTACATTCCCAGAGGCTATAATAGAATAATAGAAGAAGAAGAATAATAGAAATGTTACGTAACTTTACACAGTATAAGCATTCCTTCTTGATTAACAAACTTCGATTCCCAACTTCACAAGAAGAAACCATAGGAAGAACCGAAAAGTTTGAATTTTACTGCTGAGGATATTAAAAATTTACTTTTGTTCTTTCCTCTAGTTTCCAGTTTCGTCTCTCGTGAGCATATAGAACTCTTATCGATATTAACGGACTTCCACCGTTCAACTAATAGTTTCAATATTTACAATTCGTTACGAACTGTTAGAGCTATACTTACTGCAGTCTAGATTCCCAACGCTATCGAACTAGAATAGAACTACTTAATTGGCCCTGTTCTGATGCTGTCCGTCGCTAGAGTTGAATAATTTATGGAACGCGCCGGTGGTAGCCCTGTGAGGTTACCGCTCCGCAAGTTTGAAACTGGAACAAACGCTCGACAGCGTCGACCCAACCGCAGTAGCCAACTCACCTGTACAATATTAAATTAAGCTTTGCTCGCTTTATCGAGTCGATAGCTTGAAATATTTAAAGTGTAACATTATTGTCTGCTTTATTAGAAATAAAAATTTTAATTGAAGATTAATACAGGGTGTGTATTATTTTGTAAGAGGTCTTTCGTTCTACACTTGAAGAATTGATGGCCGATTTTTGCATAAAAAGGTCTGTTTCTCTGAACAGCTGGAAGTTAGATCATATTGTGCCTTGCTGAGAATCTAAACTTTTAATCATTTGATAACATTGCGTAGGCTTTCATGGCCGGTGTAACTGTTACTGCTATTAAAATCTTCTTTCGCCGTTCATGTGGACGGTTTTCTTCTTTTCTATTTCTGTAACTGCCCTAGTGAGTATTTTTCTGTAGCTCTTGGTCGTGGCTATCACTTTTACGTTGTTGAAATCTTGTAATGTCCAGCCTCGTGTATATGTTCTGCCACCGCTGATGCTCGATTCTTTAAAATCTTGCGTCCCTTTCGTGTTCCTTTATTTTTATCGCGATAGCTATTCGTATTTGTCCGATGTAGCACTGCTCGCATCGACATGTTATCTTGTAAGATACCTTCCGTGCGATTTTTGTCTGTCGTGTCCGTAGCGGTCGGTAAATGTTGCCGGATTGACTTTGCTCACGATTTGTCCTACTTCTTCGGTAACTTCTGCTACGTAAACGGCAAACACGCCATCCCTCTCTATGGTTTTGTGGTGGTCTTTAGAGGCAGTGTAACCATTCTTCTTCAGCGCTTTCTCCAAGTGTATCTTCTCACTGGCTAGATGTAACTCATCATTAATGGTTTCGGCTCTGGGTAGTAAGGTTTTAATTACCGTCGTCTTCTGCATCTTCTTTCTAAATACTGCGTGTTGTAGTATTCCCGCTTCCGTTCGCTTTACCATTACGTTCAGGAAAGGCAGATTTCCATTTTCTTCTTTCTCCATGGTGAATTTGGTGGCTGCGTGCTGCGAATCGAGATGTTCCAAGAATTGTTGTAATTTCTCTTCTTCGCGTTGCCATATTACAAACGTATCGTCGACATATCGTAGCCAGCACTTCGGTTTCGTTTCGCTCGAGCTTATGGCCTCTTCTTCAAATGCTTCCACAAACAAATTGGCTATTAGAGG
Organism: Marronus borbonicus; assembly: GCA_902655005.2. NCBI lineage: Eukaryota > Metazoa > Arthropoda > Insecta > Coleoptera > Scarabaeidae > Marronus > Marronus borbonicus. The sequence continues at coordinate 1,711,375 of LR737407.1, forward strand.
AGACAAAGGGGTTCCCAGCGTTGTTCCACTCTTCTGCTCGTACTAACAAAAAATATGTAATTAGTCTTTAATCTTTTGGGCTACGTTAAAAAAAACATACGCCTACCTGGAGGTATCTGCTCTCTTACACTGAACGATTGGTTCTTCTTAAAAAATGTGAAACGAAATTGGAAGGAAATGTCCCTAAAACAAAGTGGCGCGCAGCGTTTACTAATTGTGGCAAAACAGATCACCTAACAACAATGTACCTACGTGATTTCTACAAACTAAACTCCCATCGAATTTAAAGACCTCCAACTTATTCTTTTGCTGGTATTATCAAAGATCTTGAAGAAAGCTCTAAATGCCTAATTTTAAGAATTCTTGAAAATCCATTGTACTGATAGTCCCCCTCTCTCTCTTCCTGTTTTTAGGCTGGGGGCTAAATTTGAAATCTTAAGGGAGAACCCCTGTATTTACGTTTGCAATAATAAAAACGCCACGATTTTTCTTCCATTCGTCTTTTTGGTAACTGCCAAACACAAAATAAACATACAGAAGAAAGAAATATCTTTAAGAAACAACTTATTTTACTCATTTCGAAGATTATTTCGAGAAAAAAGGACCTGTTTAACGAACACTGTATGCTTACTTCCATTTACAACAATATTTGAAAAAAATTCAAAGATTTCTCTGGTTAAACATAATATTTATAAAGACATTGTTTAATTAAAAGAATCTCTGAATGTATTTTTAATTTTTCTATTTAATTTCGTCACAAATCTCCCGTAGGTTTTCCTTCGTCGAAGACTTAAATGTTTCATTCTATACATGAGAGCGCTTAAAAATTGACGGGTGTAGGGCGAGCAGCATATTACTTTAAATACCACATCTAAATAAACGTGTTAATGATACTGCAGCACTTCCTTTGAATAAAAGATTTCCCTGAAAGATTTTCAAAAATATTATAATGTAATAGGCGGTTGCTTCGTATTGATTTTGCAGTAAACACCCATCATCCACAACGTGTCAACTTCGCCGCAAACTCGAGGTACGAAAAGTTTTGTTTCAAGTTGTCGACGAGCTGTTTCGATATAGTTGGCGTCGCTGTCGTTTACTTTCCCCTTCGCCTGCTTACATCGTAAGACGTTGTACGAAGCACGGCGGTTGACGTTCGCGTCAACAACGTCGCTCAACCGCGGATGCCGCCGAGAGCGGTGCACCTGCGGGAATTCTCTTTGACAGCCCGATAAATCGCACCATGATCGAGTAGGCAAACTGCTTGCCGACGTGTTTGCCTGCAACAGCTGTCGAGTTCCACTGTTATTTCTAACAAGCAGGAACTAAGTCGGCCCTAAGCGTGTGTTGTAGGTAATTAGAATATATCTAATCTGGGTGAAAGTTCTAAGACATTTCTATTTTTTTGGGTGGAGAGAAAAATATGTATAAAGGATGTTATTTGTAGATAACAACATGCAATTTTATCATTTATTCATCTTTCCTTGAAGTTGATTTGATTTGAATGGGTTAACTTCTAAGTGAGTCGTCTAGCCATCCTTAAAGATCTTCTTCAACGTTTCCACCTAACATTGCATTTGGACTGGAGTAATGGAGATGACGAAAATCTTAGTCTGTCGTTGTTTGAAATTGACTCCCTTTATCAGTTCGTTTGGCGTACCGCATTCACAGATAAGCGAGATTTACTAAAATATCTAAACCAACCAAAGCTTAGATCTATCTTATCTTACCATTGGTTTATTCTTCTTTAAGAGAAAGAATGGAGGATCGTAATTTTGACATTTGAATTTTGTGAACAGAATCTGCTAATGCAAAAAGACAAATCGATATTGAGAAGGAGTTTAAGGAAAGTACATAGCTAACCTCATACTAACCACATGCGCGTCAAGAAAACCAGAAACGGTTAATAAATAATTAAAAGCTGGTGGAAGCGGCTGTGGAGAAAGCGACTTTAAATTGGAGGTATTATGGATGGAAGGGAAGCAGAGCAATCTTGGGTTAATTTTCAATCAAAATGAGATACAATTGGCTGGTGCCTTATGGTGACAATTGCTTTTCCTTTTGGAATTTTATGGTCAGACAAGATCGTATCTACGTGGCTTATTTTCTGGTTATAAGGTATGATTATCTCATAACACTGTAGCCACCCAAAGAAACTTTGATAACTCTGAAGTGCTTAAAAACAATGGTAACTTATGATAGTTTGCCTTAGGATGTAACGAGGATCCAAGAAATGCTCTAACAAAGTTGTGGGTTGTCCAAGGTCTCAATATATCTAACTTTACACCTTGTCCAGAATCAGGACTTACAATAATAATAAAAAAAAAGTCGTTTTTAAAAATCTCCATTCACAAATGCATAATTTTCCGAACACATAGCGATGAGCCGCGCTGTACATATAATACCTGTTTGTTGAAGTTTTTTTTTTTTGTACCAAAAGAGTGAAAAGTAGAGGAGAATATGTATTAAAAAAAGTAGTTCATAATTGAGAAGATAACAAATAGGCGCTTTTCTCACAAGCCTCCGCAGGTCCACAGGAATACGCTTCTAGACGAAGGAATATTTTGGCTTAAGAAGCTAAGATGATAGATTTTGTGCCCAGCGGTGGTACCACGATTTCATTCACATGTGTTAACTTCAAACTCCCCTTGAGAGTGCAAACACCAATCCCAGCGCCTTTGCCATGAAAGAAGTGCATTCTAGAAGCTTGAAACGGAAGCGTTCGGTTGAACGACAACTTGTCATTAAAATTTTGAAGTGAAAAAAAACATAAAATCTCATTGTTTAAACATTAACCGAGACTAAACAAGTACTCTAACTCTGTAGTATTGGAACACGGGAACGCTGCGATACTTCACTCGCACTAGACGCACGTTTCAATAGCTAAGCTATCATCATCAGCGCTAAAACCGAAGTGAGCTCAATTTTACTGTTGTTTATTGTACCTTCTTGCTTATTTGAACGAAAAACGCCAACCCAGCAAGTTAATCTGCTATTCAACGTCCCAATCAAACACCAACCATTGAAAGTTACTCTATTTATCCACGAATTTCAAAGAAAGATTCAATCATTTTCCACAGCAAAGTTTCAATCCCTATTAAATGGCTCATTCGACGCTGTTCGATCCAAATTTATCCACTTCCGTAGGAGTATAATCTTATATATGATGCTTTACCGATGGGGAACAAATAAAATTACTTTGTAAACACGACCCCAAGTGGCTCTCCGTTATTAGGGTCCGTACGAAGTGCGGTGGTTGGTGTTCTACATGTAGAACATGGATCCTTCCATAAACAAATCGCGAACGCGAATATTATAGCCGCGGAGCTAGTCGATATCAGCTGTTGTAGTTGGAGATAAAGTGTATGTTAACCATCTCTCGAACTCGCCAGCGCTCCATCTGGTTATAAATCTGTGTATCTTGATACGAAGCAACGTGTGTACCCATTACCAATATGAATATCGATGTTACGTTCTAGGAAGTCGTTATGTCTATATGTATAGAGTTTCCATTTACGTGGATTATGGAAGTATTTTGTAGCGATCAGAGTGCTTGTTACCGGATAGATGGTAAACAGTTGCGGCGGAAGTAAAGTTGGGAGTTGGATTTTGCGGAAAAGTTTCTAGGGCAATGCCAGTTTGGAAATTACCAGGACGCACACTATCACTTTATGTAGGAAACATAAGTTTAATCGATTGTACGCATTCATCTAAATTAAAACTGAATTTTCCAACGTCACATTCTACCTTCAGTACTGAACGTCTCCGCTTCCAATGGAAAGGTAGCTTGGAGATGGGGAAGATAAAGGCTGGCGATCAAGAGAAACCGTAATTACCCATAAGCGATCCGAAATCTGAATCTAAGTTGGTAACCTTGTATCGAAATATTCAAAGCATCAGCAATAAAATTGAGGAATTAGATATGCTCTTAACTAAAAGGTTGTCCGACAACACTGTACACTGATCCCCATTCGTTGCCAATTTTTAGGAATTTCGAGAGATAAATTTAAATGTTATTAATTAATTGAACCAACCTTTGCTAATTAGGGCTGCTACTAGAATTATTATATCTATCTCCTCTTGTTCTGACGTTCATAATGGTCTTATGATTATTCTGCAAAAGAGTTTGAACTAACAACACAGTGAGCGACATTGTGATCTGATATATTGTGGAAACTTTAATGCAGCGAACTAGAGATTTCTCATTCAGAGAATATTGGTTTGAAGTAGCATTTACGGCGCCGAAGAAAGTTTTCAAAGTTTTGACCAGCCCTCTGCAGTATTATACAGATTTAGCATTGCCATTACAAACAAGAGCCGCATCATCGACCAGGAGGCTTTGGATTACACCGACATTAGCAGATCTTCAAAAACTTTGGCGTTCTCAAATATAAATACCCTCAAACTGAAAAACTATGGCTTCTGCTATTAACTTCTTCCTCGACGTTTCGCTGTTCATGCTGATGACTTCTTCAGGATAACTGAACTGATTCTCCGATCCTTCTTATATACCTCATTGGTACATTTAACCGTGAAGTTTCGGCTCCACTGGGCGTGACGGTTCTGCGTAGTAGACTCTTCCACGTGTTGTTAAGGTTGTACGCCTCGTTTCTATTGACGGTCTTGTTCTTTTCTATTTCTATGGCTGTCCTGATGACTCTTTTTGCGTAGTTCTTAGTGGTGGCTATCACTTTAACGTTCTTGAAGTCCATTTTATGTCTAATCTCGTGTACCATATACGTTCTGCCGCTGCTGACTGCTCGATTCTTTTAAATCTCGCGTCCCTGTCATGTTCCCTTATTCTTACCGGGATAGCTCTCTCTGTTTGTCCGACGTATCACTGTCCGCATTGACATGTTATCTTGTGCGATTTTTGTCTGTTCCGTCTTTAGCGATCGGCAGGTGCTGTTGGATTGACGTTGCAGCCCCGAAACGTACTTCTATGTCGCGATTCCGAAGGATTCGTCCTACTTTGAAGTCGAATAGAGGACTATTCTATCGCCAAGCCTTTTCACTTTTCCTCTCTGTTCCTAATATTCCCAGCAAAGTTACTGATCTCTTGTTTCACTGAGATTTGCTCTCCATAATTTCATTTTAACCTCTTCCCTTATATTATTTTTCCACCAAGGTGTTTTTTCTGGTTTGTATTTCTAGCTATTTCACACATTTCAGCTGGGATTATGGATTATGGATATTTTTGATGAATTAAGTAACTTTGTAAAGGAGGTCAGCTCAGAAAACCATCAGGCCACAAAGAGATAAGATACATAAAAGAACAATAAATGTAATTTGTGTTGTGCAATTAGATTCAATCGTCAGGAATAATTAGAAAATAAATACACCTCCTTGAGAGAGCACCATAGAATGGAAAAAGTAAAATAAAAAAAAGACTCTTATTCTCCCTTTTCGTTATAAGCAAATGAACCAATAAACCCAAAGACGCAAAAGAAAACCATATTTATTCACTCTCATCTTATTAACGAGATAAATTCGACTTAAGCATAAAAAATTAAGATTTATATCAAATATAAAACTCGACAAGGTATCCAGCGTTAAGCATCACGTATCTTACATAAATTAACCGCCCTTTGCATAATCTGCAGGCGCCGGCAGTGGTAGCAGCAAAGGCGAAGCTCGACCTGCTTTCCGACGAAATTATTCAATAGCCTTCGGCATGGTCGGCCATCTACCGCTTAAAATGTTGAATGAATTATTCAAAATAGGAAAGAAGGAAGTCGATATTTCGTTATTATTAGTTGTTTCAGGCAGAAAGAGGGTCCTCTGGTCCTTTCGACGTATCAAAAGGAGATGGAAGTTTTGGATTGTCCGCAGCGCTTTCTTTGAAAGTCCCTATCGTAACGAAAACTTTTTCCCCACCCACTTCTCGATGATAAAATAAGAAGAAAGAAACGGTGAACGGTGAAAGTTTCTATCTAGTACATCGTCCCTTTGTCGAATTTCAGGGTTGATGCGCTGAGATAACAACGTCCGCACCCTCGGAAAGGGGTTGCTAAAGCGCGACGAGCAAAGAAGGGTACGCAGGCATGGGGACCGGTTCATCCTTTCCGAGTCGAAAACTTGCGAATACCGCACTTGAATTAATTCAACATCTAAGTAGAATAAGGAATATATATTTGGCATCAGCGAAAGTGACTGTCACTTGCTCGGCCACCCTTAGTATTAAATTTGAATACATTTAAATGTAAATTCGCGTCATAATGCCGCGAAAGTTGGGAAAACTGGTGTTTCTCTGAAGTTTTCCATTGTTTTCTTTTTGTTTCGCCGTCTTTGGATGGAAGGGTATATTATGTTTTTTTCTGATCAAGCTTATATCGACGTGTTCTTTCTTTAAACTTTAGGGCTTCTACCAATTTCAATTTTGGATAAAAAGGCATGAGTACAATGGCTGCAGAACGCGTGCCTCAGATCGCAAAATACACTCAGAAGCCTTCTAGGTAATCGCAAAGAAAAACCGAATATGAAGACAAGGTTGGGATAATCAAAAAAAATAATGCTATAATAGCTTCCTCATTCTATTGGTGGAAAATAGAGGGAGAGAAAAAAATACACTACCTACACGGACAAGTTTCAGCCTACGCGGCGTTATCAGCGTAGTTCCGAGAATATTTTTAACGCTCTCCTTGTGTTGTGTTTGCCGCGAATAATTCCATTAATACAATGAGGAAGCTGTTTCGGCATTTTTATTTATTTTTTGGCTATTGTTTCTAGGAATTTTCTGGTGTGTTCTGTTACAAGGTTGGTAATTCATAAAATCGAAATCGATGACTGTGATAAGCTAGGATTAAGGCTACGTTTCTTTTTCTGGAATGGAGGCTATTGATACCTTGAAACCATGTCATCATCAAGCGTATTAGATCGTTAGGAACTCAATAGTTTATATAATTAATAAAATAAGTTTGTTATTATTAACATAGCTTCTGTGCTGTAATGAGCTGAATGTAATATCCAACTTGTTACTTGTGGAGAATTAATAAAGAGTTGTTTTTCATGTATCTTCCATTATCAACGGAATTGAAAATATCCGCAAGGTTTTGGTAAAAAATTAAAATACGTAGGTCCGCCAATGCTATTGCATAAGTCAAATGTCGTAATTAAGGTATAGACGTACCACTACAGCAGCTTCTTTATATTTGATGTGGAACGGCTTTCAATTGGTCCAGATCAAATGTAATTACAGAATCCATATCTTTTAGACACCCTTTAATTATTATAGCGAAAAAAGAAATGCAGAATAGATCTGTTTAACGATGAATAATTTTACTAATAATTATGTCATATCTAATATTTGAAAATATCACTTTCCTCCAGCAATAACTCCAAGAATTTCGTTTAATTAAGCATCATTTTGGAAAGACACCAAATTACAATGTAAGTTGTTGACAGTTTATCGAATTAAAGAAATAATAATAATTTATTTACCAAGAAAAATGTCAAATTACGGACAAACTAAAGACTAAAAGACAAACAATCAGTTCGGAAGGAAAATTTACCAAATCGTAGTGCTATATTCTTGCGGCTTTGTGGCGATTAGTCTTACTTTTAAACACGACTTAATAATAACAATAATAATACTTTATTTCTCAAAAGCAGTTACACAAGAGCCACAGGTTTGGTCAACAACAACATATGTAGCCAGTTGTTCTTGTGTTGCGTCCTGATCAACATTAAAGGCATTGTTACTCTGCTAATTTAACCCACATCTTAACATCAGTAATGCACTGAGAGAATTTCTTTGATTAAATTGTGTTGTTGATACAAGTTTGTTAAATATAGTTGACACTCGCAAGTAAATCGTTTATTAACTAAGCTACTTGTTCCGTGATTTGTACAAAACGGTCTTTCCAATTGCACATTATGCATCACGTGTGAATTTGTTCACAGAATATCCGTATGGCATCTCTTTGAAGGTAAATTACAGCTAGCGCGGACTTGATTCGATATTTTATTTTCTGCAATAGCTTTTTGCTATTAATCGATTCTTTTGTATCATTTTTAAGGCCCTAGAAGCAAGGCGAAAAATATGTAATTTATGCAATGTCTGAATGCATAAATCTTTCAATAATTCTCGAAATACACTCAATGAAAAAAATATTTATAGATACAATTACAAAATTTTTTTCAATTAAAATTGACCTAACGAACTAGTTTATTACCTTAATAAAAGGTTGTTTATTATATTAATTAATGAACACGTACTTTCGTATATACAATAAATGGATTTATTGTATAAATGAAGAATACATGTATCAATGGTTCATGAACCTGTTTATTACAAATTTCAAAATGTACATTCCTAAAATATTTTTTTTTTGTCAAAATTGCTCCAACGAACGGGTTAATCAGTTTAATAAAGGCAGTTTATTAAATTAATGAATATTGTTATTAATATTATACACTCTCAGAAAGATGTTATTAGTTGATATTAATAATATTAATATTGTCACGGACTACCGTGATAGGGGCAGCTCGAGGTAAATACTCGCTTAAGAAACATCCACCTACCTGTTGGGTGCGCAGCTTGGGGTACCATTGTAAACCAATCAAACTCCTGACTTCACCTTCATACCTTTATTAATTTAATATAAAATTGTAAAAGATAGTCAAGTTGGAGTTGAAGAACTCCCCCAAGTCCCAGAAGAAGTTCAAGAACTTCCCTCGAAGTCCAAGAACTCCCCAGGGAATCCCTTCTTCTAACAAAAGTAGTTCTATTTATAATCTATCTAATCTACTAACTGTCCTTCCGGTGTTTCATCTGGAGCATCGATGTCCGACGCCCTCGAATTGACCGCGAAAATACAATCTTACACAGCGATTGCCCAGACGCTAAGTCAGCTCGGGATCGAAGAATAATTACGTAGCAATAACATAGACAATACAAAACCAGCGGAAGTCCAGTTGGCGTCTCTTCTAAAAGTAAAAATAACGCCAAAGCGTTTATTCGGGACAATATCACTTCATTTATTATAAGTGAGATAATATGCAACAAATGTGCTTTTCAGCACATTCAGTACGAGCCCATTTCATACACATAATACATCGAATCCATTCTTCACCAGAACAATCATCAGAAAAAATAATGCTGATGATGACGAAGATAATCGCTTTGTTGAATTCTAATTTGCTTCTTTTTCCTTTCAAAATCACGCTTTGGTTCTTCTGATTTCTTCCTCTTTACTCTGGATGTAGAAGTCTTATCTTTTTACTTAGACTTGTTTCTAACCAACCTTTGTACGGGGAGCTAGTAACAATAACCTCGGAATAGGTAACAATTCAGAGGGGAACATCAAGTTTGTTGAGCTGTAACTTCTTCATGCATCAAATCACATATATTTAACGATTCAGCTACAAATTCTTCTTTCGTGGAAACGTTGCGATTGGCCTGCTCTACGGAAGCCATTTACAGCCGTCCCCAAAGTTGCTGCTCTCCTATACGGTTCCCCAAATAATTCTCCCATTTGATAAACCGTTGCAGCAAGACCTGGGCATTTTTTCAACCAGCTTGTAATTTCTTGTAACGTAAAATATTTTATTGTATTTATCATTTATGTTGGTTGATGTAATAAGTAACATAAGCCACAAATAAGTTAATTAAAAGCAAAGCGTAGTTTTTAATTTTTATTTTAATATTCCAAACCTTACAACACCGACTATCTCCGAGTATCACTCGATTTAATATGAAATTGCATTCAATCGACGGTACATTTCATTTCCGTCCATACTACCACTTCAAAATCTCAAATAATCCAGCCGAAATATTCCGCAAGGTACTCAGCATTTCCCCCAATTCACTTGACAACAACGTTTGCATCCCAAGCATTAAGGAAATGAAGACGCCGCCTCGACAGCGTAAGTCTTTGAGTATTTACTTGACCACCGCACACAGCCGTACCAACGAGCTGTATGCCGATCCTCCAAAGCGAATTCTACCGCTGGAACGTGGAACCGGCGGCCTCTAAGAACGCCCGCAAAGTTTACTCGTTAGGTTGGTTGGCAGCAATAGTGGATAGGAAAATCCGGAAGAAAAGAAAAAAGAAACGGAAAGAGCATACATAAGCAACGCAAGTCCGTTTCTATACTTCTATAACAAAGAGGGCGAACTCCAGAGGTCGCTGATATGCCGGCTGGTCAATATTCCGTTGCGGTGATGTTGTCTACGCCCTAAGGAAACTTGTGTTCGACAATTTACCAAATGAGTCGGACCTATACAAGCGTGGTGTTCGTTACTGTTCGATTTTTTCTCCTTTTTTTCCTCTTTGCTACTGTTTTTCGAGAGCGCTTTCTAGCCTGAGAGTCTAATGGATGGCTTTGACGTGACGCTTCAAGGGCACCAGCGGGAAAATTAAGCGGTTTAGGAGGTACGGTACTTCTTTATTTCTTTTACGAGTTTGTTCCTGGATTTGTTTCTTCGCCTTTCAATTTCTAGATTGAAATCGATTGCTTAAAATCGTTTAATCTAATCGAGTTCTGCAAACACCCCCTTTATCCTCTTGAAAACCTTCTAATCTTATCGGCTGTTCCGTTTTAACTCTATGACACTAAGACCATTACCTTCAATTGTTTTCGAAATATCTGGCAATGAGAAAGAATTACAGGAGTTTCTGGGAATTCTCGAAGAAAAATATTTTTTCTGTTTGATTTTGTTTTACGATTGTACTTAGGTGGCAGTTTATTGGTCAATCAACTCACTCTAAAGTACCTCCAAAACAGTTGAGTGTAGGCTTTCACGACCGTAATTCATAGTAGAAATGTCTTTCGGGTGTTGTCAACTTCAACAACTTCTTGGTATAATAAAAATCACTGGCCACGAAGGTTGTGTTCTACAATTGGGAACAAGAAGAAGTTGCTAGGCATCAAGTGAATACCGGCAATGAGGTTTTTCTCCTTTAAAAAATTAATTGTTTGACGTGCTGTGTGAAACCCAGCATTGTCATGATGAAATAGGATGCGACGTTGTCGATGCAAACAAATTATTATATATCATTCACCGCTAACTGCTCTCGGGATCCTCTCAAGCATAAGCGTATAACTTCTGTTGGAATCGGTTCATTTGGGAACATTGCAAGCAAAACGTCCCCCGTTTTATTAAAATTCCTCTGTCGAATTTTTTTTTTTTAGCATTTCGTTACACCAACCTTTATTGTGTTTAGAATAAATTAATTTCAGTACCATTGCTGCGCTACTTTATGTCTAAACAGTTTTAAATCCACGATCCAATACACCTTGTATAATAATAACGTCATAGTGTCATGAAACTTTGTAGTTTCTACCTGACCGCAATGGACGAAGTTCCTTGTTCTCGGTGAGGTACCAACAGACATGACACCTCCATTAGGTTACCCATTCTCGAGCTGCCATTCCAAGAAGGATACGTTTACGTAGGACGACGAACACGTTTCTACCTCAATATTTACCATCGATTAGAGACGGTACTGCTAAAGGACAGTGAAGCTGAGATCGGACTATTATCTAGCACATATCCTACTTCCCTTGCTATTACCTGCTTTTAGCATAGTTACAATGTTTGCATGTATGTGGCTCATTGTTGATAAAGGACTATTTCGAAGGATATTACCAGCGATACCGTCCGTACTGTAGAACCAAATTGATATTCATATGTATAACGGCATAGTTGATTCAGTAACATTAAAGGCAATTTTGAAATTATAAATTTGGAAAAATGTTGAATGGGATTTAGAGCAAAACACGAGAAATTCAAATTTTGATTTATTTTAAAGAAAAAATTCAAAATGTAAGCTTAAACATTTTTATTAGGATGGTATAAATGAAACGACTTCGTATATTGTGCTAATTGTATTGTAATGTTACAACGAGACGTCTGCGAGCTCATGCAGCTTAATTTCGCAATAAGCTCCAAATACGCATATTATTGGAGTAATCATGTGGCGCAATCAGGAGGATATTTGTACATTTTAACATTAAAAAGTGCTATTTTACAACGTTCACAGTGTTTGACAACAAGAAAAGTCTAAACGCTAGACATTGCATGCAAGTATGTCTATTAGTTGATAAAAACCCACGAGATAGACTTCATTTTTATTTTTTTATAAGAGCAGAGTATAACATTTCATCGTTCTAAGCTCGAAATGATCACATGATCAAAGTAAGTTGACCTCCATGTTAGAAGCACCAACCCAATCAACTTTAATAATGAGATTCAGGAGTATGTATCAAGTTTGTGAATTTTCCGATAATTGCGACAAAGAAAACCCGAAAATTACTTAAAAATTCGTAAATTATTGCGAGAATTGAGGAATTTCTCCAGTTTACCCCTCGGAGGTTTACCGTGTCGTCCACCGTCTTGGCTCTCAACAAAGTATAATCAATACACCAATACCTTCTCATCAACCTACCAACCAAATTCTTCTTTTTCCATCAACGAATCTTTAGCAATTCAAGTTCCATTTTAAAGAAAAATTTTACATTACTACAAAGCGAAATAATAAAATGGATGAGTTTACAAGAAACAATGAAACACAGCGAAGAATTTATTAGGGCGAAAATGAAAAGAAAGTTTAAAAAGTCCAGCAAATTTCCCAACTGTACAAGTAAAATCCATAAAAGGCAAAATTTTCTTTTAAAAAATCATCATCTTACAACTTAAAATTGCTCCTCATTCTACACAAAAAACACGTTTGCCTTTGCCACTCTATAAAATCGCTTCGTTATTTTTTCCCCTTCTGCGACGACTTGCCAACCTCATATATCGACCTCAAGTACTACAAACGTACCGATATAATTTCCCCATGAATGCTCTTTCTAGTTCGGGATGTTGTCGAACACAACAACCTGGAGATACGCTCCGCTGAAAGATCAAAGGGATGCCATTCTAGCGGTGCGAGTAGTGTCTAGATTTCGATCTACAAAGCGGGATCCTTTTGTCTCTAACACATAGTTCGAGCAAAGCGCGTATGTCTCTAATAGTAATGCGGATGTTTATTGTGCGAAATATCTGTACGATTTTGAGCGGTCTATTTCTCCGCATGATTCTTCACGACCGCAGCTGCGAGAGGTTGCTTCGCTAGATTATTCGCGTAATAATGGTACTACGATTAAAACGGTTTGAAGTTTTACTGCCAAGCCGAAGTCCCCAGTGCATGTTCTTTCTCGTAAGATCAATGTAATACCATTGACGTAATAATTTAGGTTGAAGGAAAGGCGTAAAAACAAATGGTTTATTTATCAGAGATTGAGGTACAATTTATTCTTTTGCTCGCGTTTCGAAAATACCCTTAGTAGAGGGTAGTTAGGTAGCTGGTGGTAATTTAAGCATATGACTTCACCGTTCTTGCTAACAATCTGCAATGTATCATCGTAATTGGCTGTGATATGTACAGATCACAAATCCATCGAGGATAGACGTCCATATAATAATAGGTACAACCATGAAAAAAATAACTCTATTAAATCAGTTCATTCTCCATTTCTTCGACATTTCCATCTTCAGTAGCGCCTCTAGAAAATTATAAAAAAGGAAGCGGACCTGGAAGTTTCTGATTGTTGTCGGTTTGTTTCTAACCAGAAGCCTAAATAACAGTTTCCATGTTTCTAACTTAAAAAATTGAGGAAACTCTCACAATATTTTTCATCGTCAATTATAGCCCTTTTAAGTATGAATTTCTAAAATAAATGGCCGAAACATGTAGTTCTTAATTTGTTATTAAAAGACCAAATATCCATTTTCGTCTTTTAATCTGCATATTTGCTGTGCCAGGAAATAATGAAGTTTAAAACTGCAGACAAAATGTATAAATAAAACAGGTGGAAAATATATGTAAAAAAAAGAGCACATTAACTAGACGAACAACATTAAGAGATCGCTGTTAAAATTAATTTACAAAGTAGCACGCCATTAGCATAAGCTTCATCAGCATGCATGCAATGCATTTTCTAAAATTTGCAAGAGCTTCAGATCTCATTTTTTTGAGGAGCTTATTGCACCTACAGCTTAGACGCACAATAGTTTGAGGCCCATCTTGACATGTAGATGCCATACATGCAACTTTCACTCGTTTGGTAAAATGGTTAAAGGAGGAGGGGTACTCTGGATGTCGGTACATCTTTAATAATAAGAGACACTGCAACATGTATAGAGATACGATGGTAAATAATTTATTTATTTTTATTTGCAGTGTTCTCGCAGGTGCGCCGTCGAGTATGCGCAAAGCCCTATCTTGTTTTTTGAATACGAGGGTAATTTGAACAGTTCTAATCTTCAACGTGAAAAATATTCGGGTAACAGGCTACTTTTGAAAATTTTAGCCATGCTGGACACTCGTTGTTGTTTAAAGTTCAGTAAATGGTGCTAGGCAACCGTGGAATTAAATTAAAATAATTAAAATTCTCGAAAGAACGTGTTCGTCATATCTTGGCTGAAGATCTGTCTCTGATGACTGTGCATTTGTCCCTGTTGTAGCAGAAATAATTCGCATCGTTTTAGTATCGATTAATAACTGTAGATGAGACTTGGACCACCAGTATTCTCCCGAGGGAGGGATGAATCGGTTCCGAAAGCAGCGACCCTTTTTGGGATAATCATACAGTTGTGCTAATCGACTCTTTAAGAACAAGAAAAAACAATAATAGGGGTTTACCACGCCTCATTACTTGGCAAAATGAATCGTGGAGAAAGCGGCAAGCATTTGAAGAAAAAAAAGTTTTGTTCTGCCAAGAAGTCGAATTTTCAGTGATCGCTATGACAAAGATTCAGATATCTAGTAACTAGAAGCTAATAATAATAATTTCTGTCCTGACTCAGGTGTCCCATAAGGAAGTAACATTGGTCCCTTGCTTTTCTGATAATTAGTAGCTGATTATATTGATTTATAAAATGAAATAAATATGTTACAATTTAACACTTACAAAATGCGATGTACTTACCTTCTCCCATAAAACCAATCCAACTATCTGATTATCTGTACGAGGACAACTCTGTCTCGCTCAACCTGCTTTAGAGAATTGAGAGTTATCATTGTCTATGTCGCTGTTTCTAACCATATTTGAAATATTTGGCTTTTTTGAAAATTTCTGACAGATGGACGAATGCATATGAACCTTTATAACTTAACTTGGAAAATTAAAATTTTACAGAACTGTTGGCCGTACCACTAGAATACGAATAAATCTTTCGAAACATTATACAGCCGGAACATTCAAATAATACTAACGAAAATTTATTTAAATTTGTTTATTATTTATGGGAAAACGCAATAAAATGAGTGAAAATCCAGTGTTGCCGTGTTGTCTGCGGTACCTTTGCTGTTTGGTATCCACAAAAATAGAAATCATCACTAAACACAATTAAATGAGTAATATTGAGTTTAAATATTTTCGGCCCCGTCAAGGCAGAAATTCAAAAAAACAGTTCCTACGAATTTAATATAGCTTCAAAAGCGCAGATTATTTTTCCAGCATTATCTGGACGAATGAAGACAAATTTACAAGAAATTGACTGCCAAACAAGCACTATTACATTAGTTAACGAAACCAAAATATTTGTTATACAATATTAACCAATGATTCAACGGAAAAACTTCAAAAACAAGATAACAACATAATCAAAGATTGGAAAAACAGGGTCTTAGCACTAAGGAACAAAGTCACCAATTAAAAATAAATAACAGTATAGCACCAAAAATTTGTGGGCCGCCTCAAATTCACCAAGAAAAATATTCCTTTAAGTCCCATCATTTCAGTCTAACCTACCTACCTACCCAATATCGTAGATTACCAATTACTAAGTCTTGATGTAATCTCTTTATGTAGAGTGAGAGAAGGGGGTTGGTTCAACCTACAAACCACGAAGTGTTGCACATTTTTGTGTTCATTCAACTAAAAATATGTTCACTTAACCCTCTAGCGGGTATATCCAACTTACCTTGCAACTCAGTAGAACACACCAGCTTTGGTTCAATTATTATTGTTAAATCAAACATCTACTTTTATTGGTTATGCTTCAAAACATATCAACCACAAAATTCGGGCAATAGACGCAAAAGGCTTATTTAAGACGATATACCTTCAGATTTGCACAATCGGCGATTGTATCCCTTCTCCTTTCCGTTTTCAAGAATTTTCCACCAAAATTCCAATGTAGGTTGGTTGAACGTTTGTTTTTAAAGGTTATCCAATTCAAAGAGTTCGACCAATCGGATGCTGTTGTTTAAAACCAAACAAAGTTGGTTGAGTCAACCAATTTTCTCTCACCATTCCAACAAAATTAGCAATCAATTTCGCGAATGAGAGATGGAATTATTTAAAGCAGCACACTTTCAGTTAATAATAAATCTTGAAGGTTAGCAGCTACTTTAAGCGTTTAAATTCGCTTTAGTAGTAGCAGCAGTAGTGGCGGTTGTCCTATAAAATTTTTTTATTTTAATTTAATAACCGAGACCATTTCCTTAGCAAACATAAGCGGCTGCTGAACCTCGAAGACGGTTACAAACTGCCATCAAAAAAAGTTATTCAGACAGCAAAGTAAATAATAAAATATCCAAAAGGATACGCGCTCTAATTATAAGATACATACCCCAAATAATCAGACGCTGATGTTAGAAATACAGTTTAAGCGCGCTCCATGGCTGCCTTTACGAATTAAATCATCAGCTACAGCGGACACCGCACGCGTGTCGGTACAATGGGCACAGCTAAGTGGATTTGCGTCAGGCGTCGGCGGGAACAAAGAACACACAACCGATTGCGTAAACTTATTATCCCCGTTCGCATTTTAGCGGGTCTAATGAACAAACGCCACGCATACCCTCTAGCCGGCTCGCGGACAATATTCGCGAAATTACACGGTATCTAGTTGTGCGGAGGCGCTAAGAGGTAATCATATTATTGCGACGCGGATGATAAACAATGGCGATCTAATTTTATGGTTTGCTCTTAGCCATGCAAGGTATTTATAATTTTGGAATGGGAATAGTTTCTTGGATAATAGGAAAATTGAGTTTTAGAAGATTGTCTGTCGAATAAGCTTCGGATGCGTCTTGTATAAAACGTAGAGCTCAAATTGCCACCAAAATAAAATAACAATGAAAAAAAGACGCATAACGAAAGCACATTCATAGCCGCAATAAAATACGCTACAGCTTCCTAATTAATAATAGGTAATGTTTAATCATGTCCATTTATTGTCTAACAGGTGACCCCGAGGTCATCCCAATTATACTGTTGCGAAAAAAATATCTTCTCATCATAGCTGATCACGTGATAAATTGATGAACATAAAAGATTTGTTCTCGGTTTCAGCATTTAAAGGTTGAAGCGTAACATCTAGTAATCAACGCAGAAATCACACGACCCTCAAAGGATCTTACAGGAATTCTGGCCAATAAAAGCCAGTATTGAACGCGCTCATTTGGAGCTTCATGGGGTTTATAAAAATAGCACTAAAAAATGCAGGCATACCCCGATTTGTACAGTATAAATGCAAGCTGAAGTTTGATCTCAACATATCGGATTTTGGCCACCCAATGAAGATGCCAATGTTCGTCTGAAGATTTTCAATGTCTTGTTTGTAGTTAATGTTATAAAACAGCTGAACGTCATCGGCGTAAGCCAAGATAGGATCCTTTTAGCAAATTTAGATCAATTAAATCCAATGTAAAAGATACATTTAGTTTCGTTTGGTAAACAAGATTCTATTAACAAGGGAAACTGGGTGCCAAACCAAACAAATCGGGTTTATATAAATAATCTGTGGCGTAACACATAAATATCGGCAACCTCCGTACCACACAAGTTTAATTAATCCTGGACGGCCGTTTCGAGGACACGAATGGTCCTCATCCTCAACCGGTCACTCATTCGGTCACCGGTTGAGGATCAGGACCATTCGTATCCTCGAAACGTGTGTGGTGCAGAGGTTGTCGATACTTATGTGTTGTTTACGAGTTTATATAGGACTAAGACTACCAAATGCATGTGAAAAGTCACTAAAGGTGATGAAGAATTTAATATTCCATCATCCACAACAAAAATACACAGGATGTTCTATTTAAAATTACATAGACATTAATGAATGATAAATACTAAACACCCTGTATAATATTTATGCGAAAATGGAAATACTGTTCAATAGCCCATATTTATAGCTTACTAACTGCTGCTCCACTTAAGAAAATTGGGCGTACATTACACCCGGTAGAACCGAAAGTTAAACAGACGTGCCGGTATTTCCCGAAAGTTAGTCCACTCGAGCAAATTAAATTTATGCCGCTAACGTAAGCTCATCCTACGATACCCTCTACGTCGTAGTACGTATAACCTGTTCAAATACCTTTACGAAGTTATTAAGCATGAAAATCGGGCCTAAGACTTCGAATTTGAATTGAATGTCTCTTCGTAAAGACAGGAATAATTCGCATATTATCCGGATGTGAATAATTTGTGTCTATCCGGGAAAGAGGTTCTGATAGCAAAACTAGTAACTTAACATAAAGGCACCGCAAAGATATTACGTAAGTTCCTAACTCAGAAGCTCGCCTACACTAGCTTTATTTGAAAAGGCAGCCGTAATTTTAATTAATTCATCTTCAGTTTTTTGGACAAGACCGTGGATGATTCGGAAGAAGCTCAGTCACTTCTGAAAATATTGGCGCAAGTGCATTAATAATTTCCTGAAGATTAGCAAGAGGTGCACCATCAAGCGCCATTCTACCAGCTATGCTACTTCGTACAAAAGACGAAAGATAACTCAATAGCTCCTTCGGTTTGAGAAACTTACCTCCTTTGGCACGTAATATGTGCATTTCTGCCACCAAACAAAAATAGTTGGCATTTCCATATTAATTTAGAATGTCTATTATAACTCCATTCGTTTGCTATAAGCACGCCCGTCTTTATTTCGCCTTAAGCATGTATTATTACCTCTCTCTATCGCCCAAATTTAGATCCGCTGGGCATGCTGGTATCCAGCTATTAATAGGATCAACAAATTCCCTTGCGAAAACATATTACTTCGCGACCCCAACTTATAACAGTGTCAATTGTCCAATATCGACTGGCGGTCAGCCTCGATAGCCGCTCCCTCAGGATGCAAAGCGGTCAGTAATTAACCTAAATTCCGATGACAAAATGTTTAATTAAATTCTCACCCACGTCCGTCCGGTAGAGGGCGTCGCCTCGTCCTTCTCGGTCGCTTCCACGCAATTAACCGCTTGATACAAAGGCAACTGTCCTTCAATTATCCTTCCTAAAGCTATTTCTATTTCTAGTCGGTAAGACGAGCGTGCCGATCGCGGTTCTGTTGTTGTGCATGTTCATATTTATACAGAGCGTGTTAAAGGTCAATATGATTTCATAACAGGAAAGATTATAAATGAGCTTTCACAACTGCATTTTTAAGTCTGCTCACATTGGTGTTCCACAGGGATCAATCCTCGGGCCTCTGCTTTCTCTCTAATTATGTATGCGGCCGATACCAGCATCATCACTAATTGTGTGAATTTCTATTAGCTAAGCAATTTCGAATAGAGGGAACATTATTCAATGAATAGAGTCTTGGATGATAATCAATAAACTTTTTCTAAATCGGGAAAAGTCCACAAAAGTTCCGTTTTGAATCTACGAGTAGCGTCCAAATAAACTTAGAACAGTTACAGCTTGCTGTCGGTGCTTATGCCGAATCCACAATAACAGGACGTTATAATTGATCTTCTTTTGAAGTTGTCAGCCCATGTTAGCAACGCGGTCTTGTTGGTCAACTCTGCGTTAAATTCTCTAGAGTCTCTCTTATACCTCATAAGAAAGCATTGAGACTTACCTAATCTAATCTACCTTATAGCCAGCCATGCATAATATTTGGATACATTAGAATCGAGTCTAGCGTGAGTTTCATTCGAGTAAAGGATTTACCCAAAATGAACCATTTTAAATTTTATCTGTGCTTAGTGAATAAATAAATTTTACCAAACCACTAAATCAGCCCTGTATGTATATATTGTAGACATGTCACGCAAGAGGTCGCTACGGTCTCTACTCGATGTTTTGTACTCATAAATCAATTACTAGACCTTAGGTCTGTCCATGGTTCCCGGGTACGAGTACTCCTTTTGAAGCGGACCATTCGATTTTGGGGGAGAGGGTCCTTTTATTAAATTCTGACAGTGTTCTCTTGTTCCGTTAACTGGAAACCGAAGGGAGGATGTGCTATATGTGCCGACCATGATGACGAAAGCCAAAGAGAATCTTCGAAGGCCCGTTTGAAGAGGTCGCTTCCGCTGCGTAATTCGAATTAGCATATTTTGACCGTGGTCCACGCGATGAATTTAAATAGATTAATAGGGACGATGCTTTCGGATGGCGAATGATAAATAGGCGAATTCCTCAGATGGAAATCCCAACGAATTTTATCGGTTGAGTGATTGGCGTGTGCTTAAAACGCAATAGGCACACGGATATGTAGATCAAATAAGGTGTTCCAAAGAGATCATTTGTAGCGCCTACTGAACTGAATTTATCGATTATCGAGAGCTCTATCGAGGGTAATATGCGATATTTAGAGTCCAGCGACTAAAAGCATCGATGCCTACTTGAATAGTAATAAAAATAACACTAAAAGAATTTAATTTAAATAAAATATATCTTTGAGAGATCTCGAAAATTTCCGCAGTCTTTTCCGTGGTTGTTTGTGCTTTAGTTATTCGTTTTCCTTTTCCTGCTTTCATAGTTCTCCTCCTTCATTGCATCGAAGTTTTTCCAGTTTTTTGGAAATCTCTTAAAAATCACTTCTTTATTCTTCACTCTTGTTGGTATCGTTTATGTCTTGTCTTTTTTTTTTCATTTTAATTTTAGCAATTTAATTTGTGAATTTAAGAAGAGAAGAGACGCGCGATATTCAGCAGACACAAGAAAATTAGCAAAGAGCGAAGAACTCGTTCTTCGATTGAAGTTGAGGATCGACGCATCCCCGAAACGGTTGTCCAGGATTAATCAATTAAACTTGTGTGATGCGGAGTGTGCCGATACTTTCGTGTTATTTGCCATACTACTCAGCAGTGCTTTCCTTCTTTACTATTTTTTTTTTGTCTGTTTATTACAGCGTGTCTCTTCTCTCCTCAAGGTATATATATCCTCTGCAAAGGTGGACAACCCCCAAAGGCAGACTCCATAGCTCAATTTAGATGTGACTTTAGCATGATAAAGAGGTAGTAATTGACCTATTGTTTAATGTATTTAATCATTCTAAAAAGGAAACTTAAAGAATCCCATTTTTCTGTGAATTCAGAGCGTGCTGTGTGTTAATCAAAAATTATTCCTAAAAATGTTGCGTTGCTCTAATTTAAAGAATGCTGGTTTCCTTATTACTATTGCACCAACCGGATAAGAGATTTAGCTTGCAAAATTATTACATCACCAAAAAAATTGTTGTTAAGAATTGAGCCGAATTCATTAGTGAAAAGCAGAAACAAAGTTGGTCCCGGAACAGTGCCCTGCGTAACTCCCAACACATTTATCCTGCTGTTAGAGTCAACGACCTTGGACCAACCTAGGACCGACCTTGGACTGCTGTATTTCGCTAAAGAAAAGAGACACTTCATGGGTAAAACCTTAGCTACAGATTATTCAGGAAAGGAATATAAAGGATGCTGTAAAGTGCCCTGTTGGGATTACAATAAATCGTAATAGGGCACGCTTTCACCTCGATGTACTCCATCAATCTACCATAAAAGGAACTGACAATTGTATCCGTAGATCTTTTAACATAAAAGCTCTTCGCTTCAGCGTGCTTTTGTCTAATGTCTAATAACCAACTTGAATCTGGTGAGAAATTAATTTCAAAATTTTTCTTGTATTAGAGTATGATGTGAAAACATTCCCTAAATTAGTTTTTTTTTTTTTAGCTTTTCCCAAAAACATTGTAGGTTGCCTATTTTGAGGATTCCAAAAAGGATACCGATCATATTCAATTGCACGATATTGGTTTTCGTATTATGCAATTTCTCATTTGTGGCAGCAACAGAACGCTAATATCCTCCCTTTGTCCCCTCTCATTCAACTCTAGCGTTCGATATTCGAACTTCACTTTGCATTATTCAGCCAATTGAATATCGCCTCTTACCAGCCCGTTCTTCGTACTGATGGAACTGATGCTCATTCCTAAGCGTTTAAGCCGAAAGTTTGTTTACCAATCGATGAGGTACATATGGCATAGAAAGGCAACGCGTATTTACGTAAATACCCGAACTACTTATATATCGAATCAACGCGTAGATGTTCCACTTAAAACCGTGCATATTTGCAGACATTTTTATCGGTGCTGCGATAACAATCTCCCTACATCTCGTCGTATCCGGGAACATATTTAACAATTTGCCGGAGTATAATCGCATACCGTAAAAAAGTTTCCAGCTGTTTCGTTGGAACGTGCGCCGCATGTCGGTTAGATTGCCGTTTCGAGCTAACAAACGTTATCGGGTTAAGGCATATTAAGTTTTCTCCGGTTGATAAATGAGCCGCCGTCGTTGCCAACAGTGAATTTCGGTAATAAAATCATTTCTAGCGCGTCCAAATTTACATTTTCAATCCGATAGTCAAACATGGGCGTCTATTGCGCGCTCGGCGAAGGCAAATATGTGCTTTTCCATGCGCCACGAGATGAATCGATTGTTGAACGTCTGCTGCTCGCGCCGAGGATGGAGTTGCATGATTTTGTTCTCGCGGATGTGGATCCGAATGAGCATGATTATTTGTGTAGGAAGAGGTTGCTTTATTTTCGTTATAGCAGCTGTAATTTAACGTAATTAACGAATTCCTTTCATACACGGTTTTCTTTTATTTTAGTAAAGAGAAACTGGGAATTTTACTGGATACATGTGGCTCCAGCACTCGTCATTTGTAGAAATTAAATAGTAAAAAAGAAAAAAAAAACAGGTTGGTGCGGATTATTTTATTGTTTTTCAAATTATTGGCACTTTTGCATGCGTTTGAACTAATTCTCAAAAGATATTTTCTGCTCTGAAGGTGGTATCCCCAAAACATGCTATCTGAAGACTTCCGATTAACACTCGGGAACAAAAGAAAATCGCTAGGCGATAAATCATTGGAATACGGACAAATAGCCAGTTGCTTGGTGTGCTGTATGAGAGCATTGCTTATTATTTTTCCAGATTTCGTCGATGATTTCTGGTAAACAAATACCATTCGGCACTTCGATCCTCTAAAACAGTGCTTGTGGAATGTCTTCTTCTTGTTCTTTGAGAATGAACAACTGTTGAAACACTTGATTGTTGCTAAGTGTCCAGCTCATCGAATATATCCAAGTTTCGTCACCTGTTACGATGTTGCCAAATTTTTTGATTGTTTCCTTAAACCAATTGCTACGATTTCCTCAGGTAGAATAAAATTAACCAATCCGAATCTCTCAATATTGGTATTTACCTCTACGCGGCAAGGATTAAAATATGCGGCTTGCTCGATGAAGATGGGAGTGAGACGCTCTTTAGGGCGCTACACATTCGCCTACCTTAAAGGAAGGGAGAATTTCGGGTGGAACGGTAACAATACAGCATCAAACCCTAACTGTTAGCCTCAACACTTCCACGTCATAGCGTTCATTTCCATTTTTCCCTTAGCACGCTAAGACGATTTTCCACGTTGTAGGCAACCATATTTTCCATTCCATATCCTATTCGTCTTCTTACGCAAGACGCTATTAACTCTCCTTATCGCACGTTGCCAGCATCTAAGTGTGAGCAACTGGAAAACTAATTTTCATACATCTACTTACCTAAAACGTACTTCTCCTAGCTCCCCGAGTCTAACGCAGAGGCTTCGTCCCATCAAGGGGACGCGATGCGAACTCTAACCCACCTCCCCACTTCCTGCGGGGCAGCGTACGTATCTGGGTCACCAGGCAAACGACGAACGCTGCATAATGTGCCGTTAAAGAAGAGCCCGTATCTCGTCATTCTCTTCCGGTCGCGCGTTCGCATATTGACAATAACCTAATAAAAATCAAATCCCCAATAAATTTCCGGTAAAGACTCTGTCCGCCTCGGGGACGTTCTCGTTTTTTCTCGTCCTTACAGGACCTTCATTTTTTTTCGTCTCGGATAACATGGGGAATATGGGAAGATGAAATCATTTTAGGAGAATGTGGAGGACGCTCCATCAAAAGGACAAACGAGTCGGCTATAAAAACCGAGCGTCGTAATAAGTACTAATAAATTTAGATATTTATCTTTTAGGGTCATCTAACAAAACTAGATTTTTAATGATAAATTTTACGAAATGAGAGAGAACCATGACGAAATAAACAACTAGGACGATCGTATCCTTGTTAGCGCCTTTAATATTTTATAAAAAGTAATTCTCATCGTATCAGGTTGTCCTTAGTTCAAGAAAATTGGAAACCATCGGTACCTATCCATAAATTGCTTTCAATAAATAAATAAACAAGGAAATCAACATGCTTTATCAAAAAATTCCAAGTTATTAAATTTCCCTCATTCCTAGAATAAGGCAGGAAAAGTAAATAAAATATATGTCTTTATATCCAGTTGGATGCATCAATACAAACTATTTCGACGGATAGATGGGCGTTGTTTGAATTATTGGTGTTGTAATTGGTTGTTGACGATCAGTTTTATGTTTATAAAAACATCACAGCCAATGGTGCATTCGACGTATTTATGCGAAACCCTTTTTTTACGTGTTGCAAAGCAAAAAATGCAGTGCGATGTTACCGGAGAGGAGTGACGAAAAGCAGAAATGGTCGGGATTTCTTTGCCATTGGCTCTTATCTGTGAATAAGAACTTTAAGCTTTAGAAACATGGCGGTGCGTGATGTCTAATACAAATTACAGTTATTTGAACTTAATTTTAAGTTGTTTGTTGTTCAATCAACGGTTTCTTGCAGAATACGTTAAAATAACATGTGCTGTGATATAAAATCTAATCTGACGATAATTTGCCTGAAGAAGGTCGTATATTGATCGAATTAAATGATTAAAAAAAGGAAAACCAGGAAGTGCTTATTTTAAAAAATGCATTTCTTCATGAGTTGTACACATAGCCTTTTCAGATACGAATAAATCGAATTAAAACAAAATTAAATGTGTGGTGTGAGGGATATATATCATTAGGTTAGCCTTCTTCACTAAAAACAATTTAATTAATTAATCCGTGCGTTGACACGCTGTATTTGAAACTTTCCACAAGAATGTAAGCTTCCATAGTAAATGTCGCACGCGAAACGTTTTTAAAACGTTTATGAGTTGATAATAATGTTTTTTTGTAAGATCTCTTTGACCAACAACCATCAGCCACAGCACTAACTAGAGGTATGCTATCCTGGGATCCTTGTTCTCTTGCAATTCTGGCTTCTTCTTAGCCAGCTTTTTCCACTGAAGCGCATGCTGCTTTATGCCAACCATCGCTAATGTTTTCGTGATATTTTGCCTACGTTTGGTGAGCCGTAAAAGAAATACTGGCTGTCTCAAATAGTTCTTAACTATTAGAATTATCACATTTATTTAGTTCTAAATTTAATTCTTCAAACGTTTGCCCTCGGCGCATATTTTAAAATTTTAAATGAACATCCACAAACCTTATTGTGGCTCAATTTGTTTTAAATATGCTTTTACCAATAACGTATGCAGAAAAAATCTAAAAATTAACATAAAGCAAGTACAATTAAGAGTCTTATAGTGTTTCTTCTGCTTACACTCTCCGCTATGTCAACAGAGGATGATGGGAAGTCTTAGGCTACATCGTTTCCAGAATTGATTGAACTTGAATCAATAACAAAACAATTTTCTATTCAATTTTCGATTTAAATTAATATCTAAGCTTACGTTATATTTTAAATTTTCTGTAAATTTTTACGGAAAATAATTATTAATTATGGCTTCAAATTATTGAAATAGAGGCCCCAAAATAGATTCCTGAGGTACTCCAGATTCTCTTAACGCAGGGCAAGTTACACAGCATAAACTTCTCTATCTATTTAAAGCAATTACATAATGAAACGTTATATAAATGGTGCATTCCCAGTTCTTATTCGCTTTCCCTCTGCGAAAATAATTTTTTCTTTCCTCCCTTTCATAGCTTCACTCTTTCTTTCAATACTTTCCTTACTACGGCTTTTGAAAACATCGATATCGGCGTTTACACCGAATGGAATTCATGAAGCTCGCTTTTAATATAATTTCTAATAACCTCTTTAAGCTCCCTCGCTTGCTTTCATATCCCCCCATATCAATAGCTAAAGTCTAGAGTGTGGGAAGGGGAAGGGCAAAATTAGATTTCCCATTCTGACAGGGCTACACGCTTGACGGAGAGCGCCAATCGAAATGTGAGAGACGAAGGAGAAGTGAATGGTTTCGATAATAAGGCACCTAAAGGAAGGTAGATGTAGCATGATTGCCATGCACAAAGTTAATTATGTAGGTGGGAATTATTAGGGGAACTTTGGGGAAGCGGCTTGTATTTGATGCAAGGCAAACAGGAGCATATTGAGGATGCGTTGAATGCTTGAATTTTTGCTATTTGGAGGCGATGCTTGTCAGAGTTTAATATTTTCGCAAATATGAAGATGTAAAGCAAATAATCTGCTGACGTGGGTTGACGAAAATATCTTTTAGGCTTAGAAGTTAGTCGCAGTTCGGCCCAGAAGATAATCCTGTAAAAGTAATTGTAACAACGTTAAAAAATAATCTTTTGATATCATTTTTGGAAATCTATTGGTAAGATGGTGCCGAATTGTGAAATGAAAGCGCCAGTTTAACTGCCCACTCCCCCAATGCGATTCTCTTCAAAACATCGCGGAATTTTCTTAAAAATTGCAATAACTTTGCCAATGAAGCTAATAACTAAGCCAATGAGGTGGGAGAAGAATCGTAGAGAAACTAAAAAAGCTTTAACAGCGATATTTAATTCCGGCGGAAATATCGAATTGGGAGCATGATGGGGAATAAGAAATGCTTTCCAACGACACATCACATAAAGGTAATGCAGAGAAGCTGTGCCGCATCAAAGGTTACCTGATATTGATTGGAGTTACCTGTTGTAGATGAAGGAGGAGAAAGTGAATTTGTTGCTGAAATTAATAACATAACAATACGTGCAGACGTGGTGTGCGCGATTAGGGGCTTTGGGATTTTACCAGGGTAAGCAGATCTTCCAGACCTCCTGGAAATTACCATTTGTAACTACCAGCAAAAATTATGAGTAAACAGGAATATTTTCAGCGAAAGAATATTTTACTTCCCTCAAATGAATTTAATTGCCGCAAATGTTGGCTTTGTTGAATATTCGAGAACAGTTATCCCGTTCGAAATATATCGACAAACAAGTGAATAAAACTGAAAATATTTTAAAAAGCTCCCACAACATAGCCACCGAATGGAAAAGCAACCAAAAGTGCTCATGTCGGAACCTTCGGAAACTCTAAGCCGCGAGATGTTAATAGAAGGGCCACTTCCGGATGGCCTTTGAAATCTGTTCCAAACTTGTCGGGTTCTACGTACAGCTAAAATAATAACATTATAAACTTACTGCAATAGAAAATAGTTTTGAAAAGTGCGCCAACCACTATTTCAACGTATTAAACATCGCTGAGAATTTGATAAAAGAAATTCCTATTTCTCTGTTGGGCAGCAAAATTTTCAAGGTACCTTCGTACACATACCCGACACCGCCGAACTGCAACTTAAGACGCAGCTGTACAAACACACCTAGAGGACTCATTTCAATCACCGCCTTATATACGGAAGTACATCCGCCATCAAAGCGGAACGATCGGGCTGCAACACGAAAGTAATTTAAATCCTGGCGAGTTCTTCTAAGGGACTTTATCACGTATTTACAGTTTAAACTAATTTAGCCGGAAGCGAGACGCGCATCCCAAAGCTCCGTCAGTCGGTCGGGTCGAAAGCGGTCCCTCGGCGGTGTTTCGGCTACTTCGCCGAGTTTCGCGAGCGGTAAGCCACGAGATTGTTATTTCGCGCGGCGCGACCGCGAAGGAGGTTGCCTACCAATTCCGCCGTCTGAGTGGATACGCGAATTTCGTCCGAAAGATTAGTGGAGCGCGCCCTCTTCGAGGATAATCGAATAATGGAAGCGGTTTGGGACTTGGACTCATTTATATCGAGGGATTTCGGCAATGATTGCTCGGTCTTTAATAAGATTTTAGTCGGTTGCTAAGTCTGACTGATTTCGGGTCCGAAAGATCAATTAAGGCGGTACGGAAACTCTTCAGATACAAATTGTAGAAAATTGTTATCTACTACTTACTTCGTGAGAGATTTCCAAAGTAAAATTTCTTGTTCAGATTGATTAATTTCCAGCTAAGTCTGAGCCTGAGTTAAGATTGGAGCCATTAATATTTTAGAATGTACAGGGTGAATCACAGCCTTCTGCAAGTAAGGATCTCGTGATCAAGCGCCTCCAGGGTTTGTTTTGGTGGAGAAACTCTCTGACGGTGTTCCTTCCTAGCAGTTCGGCTCAGGAAAACGAGAAAGCCATGGGATCGATCTGTGGAAACTCCACGTCTATTACATCAAGACTAGATTCATTCGGCGGAATACGCCGACGGCTCTTCTTCGTCCCTAATGGGCCCTGTTGGACTTAACTTGCGTATGCCGCGCCTTAAACGCTAGTTAATAACTTGGCAAATCCACCATTGGTGCATATGGTAGAGCAGCACCAAAATCCACACTTTCTATCATCTGGTGAATCTCTTTTAGGTTTTCCGAAATCTCAACGTATGGTTTTCTTAATCTTTGTTGCTCTTTACGGAGAATTTTGCAATGCTTTTAAAGCAGCTGCAGCATCCTGTCTGCTTAGCTCCCGTAATTTAATTTTGGTAACGGAAATTAATTTATGAGACGGTCAAGTTTGCAAAATAGGTTCGGGTCTTCTTTTGTTTGTTTTCTCGTAATATTCTTTGATATCCTTGTTTTTCCACTTTTGAGATTTTCAACCATTGGTTTAAATTGTGGCTATTTTATTGATTGCTTCGAATTACCTGCCTCGCGAATCCTGTAATTGTCTTGTATTGGAATTTTCTACATTATTAGACGTAATTGCAATTTCTGTTCTGTGCAAGTATACCAAGAAAGAAAAGCTTTTGAAACACTTTACCACCTTTAATATAATAAAATATAATAGAATGTTGAAAAACCGGCTGTTCTTGGTGTCTCATACACCGATGCAGTTCCTCGCGAGGCACCTGCATTAAACTTAAATTTAAAGTGTATGTGATCATGTTTGTTTTGTACAAAGTAACGGGTTTTACCATTGCAAAGGTCGGCCCCATGTTTGGGCGCCAAGTTGCAATGAGGCTGACCGTGAATAATGAAAATGTAACAAAATGACTGCTTGCTTTTGAAGTTGCTTGTTTTTAATTATTAATCAGACTCCTAAACAATGTAGCTCCTTGGCTTCTCAGGTTGTGCGGTTCTCAGGTTCTCATGCAACAAGAAATAAAAGAACTGGTCTCAAAATAATACGTTTTATTGCAAGAAGAAATAGTGAATATGAATGGCGGTACAATTAATAACAATAAATGTAAAATAGACAAAAATACGTTTTTTTTTTTTTCTGAAAATGGGGCCTTCAAGAACAGGAAAAGCTGAACAGTGAAAATTAATTTTTTGTTTGAAATAAATGTGAATATAAAGATAAACAAAAGAAAATATGTGCGAACAAATGAAACCAATCCTGTTATCTGAAAACAAATAAATATTAATTAAAACAATATATAAAAACGTGCGTTCCGTTACAATTTATAGATAATGGAGTAATCTAATTTCTCGAAGCGTATTTATTTACACACACGCCCAGTATTACGTTGGCGTTGGCGGCGAGTACGGATGTAGAAAAGTATAGCCAACGCAATAAATACAACAAGCATCGAGAGTACAAAACTCCCCAGCAAATTTAGAACGCCGCGCTTCATAACGTCGGCCTCTACGACGTCCGGCGATTTGTAAACGACGCGGCGAACGCGAATCAGCCTCCGGACCGTAGCGGAAATAAGGAATTATCTCCGCAGGACACGTACGACCATGAACATTTATACACATTAATTTTTATCAATGCGTTTACTGCGAAGAATGAAAAGTTATAGGCTCGCTTTCCGGCACATGTATTTACCCTATACCTCGCCTCGCTTTGTCTCCTTCCATCCTCCGACCAAAGCCCCTCCTTCGAACGCAATAAAATAGAACGAGTCCCCGAGCACGCGATGATTAAACTGCGAAGGCTTTGCCGCTCATATGAAGCTTACCATGCGTTTGGTGGATATTAGGAGATCGCCGGTAATCTCCGTGTTAATGTCCTTCGTACATCGGCGGCAGTAAAAATATGTTATTAAGGAAATATAAGCGCGGTTTTATTATCTGTTAAAGTTTATTGGTGTTAGATGTTGTTCGCCGGATGCTCGTTTAGTGGAATATTAACGACGATGTAGGGAATTTATTGTTTGCGTTTTGGGTTGCATCAGGACGGTATTTCTCGCATAGCTAAAAAAGAGTTAATTTCATCCGTTTTATTCCATTTTTGTTGTGGATGTATCCTGCGATAGTTTCCTTATATTTGCGCAGATAAAAAAAATATTTTTTGGTGGAACCTGCCAGCATAATAATAATATACCCTGTATTGTTCTTATCTTTATACATAAGGAGGCATTGTCCCTGTTGAAATGGCGGATGCAGCTAAGGATTGTCATCACCCACACGGACAACCACCTTGTCGAGTGAAGTAACACTCATAAAGATACAATTTTTTTGAGTTTTTATCATCATAAGTCTGCAAACGAAAACAAAAATGGTCCTTCGAGCCGGGGACATCATGATCCTAGGAGCAGGGTTCTTTCATCTTCAACTTGTTATGCATTGGACAAATTAAACTTAATCATGCAACATAACTTTACAAAAGGTGCGATTGGGATGGATAGTTGCAGGAAGGATTGGAAGTGGCCACCACGGAAAACTTAGATGCCATTTAGCCAAGGGGTGAGACTAAATGAAACTGTTGAAGAAGCTTTGGGAGATAAAGACTGTTAAAGAGGAGATATCAATGTCGGAAGAAGACCGAGATTGCAAGAAAAATTCCAGGAAAAACAAAAAAGTGTAGATGGAAGATTCATTGTACAAATGCCATTAAAAAGATCCGAAGAAATGTTGGGCGAATCAAAAAATACTACTTTGAGAAGGTTGAGAGAAAATAAATAAATATTTATTAAAATAATGCTTTAATTGGGCGTCCTTTTGCAAACAACTTCCAAAGCACACGCTCTTGAATCAAGCTTGAAAAACATACATCCTCAAACCTGAAATCCGTTTTTTCCTTCTTGCTATCCAAAAAAAAGGTATCCCTTTGGACATCTCCTATATTACAACTCACTCGCATACCTGGTTTCCCGGCCATCTCGTAAAGCTCGACGAAACTACACTCGCGGTACCGAATCGTCCCATTTATCCTCGACCCACCTCCGCATACCGCTCGCTTCTGTACCGATATTTGCCGCAGGCTTGTCCTCGTTTCCGGAAGATAAAAGTGTCATCATTTAGGGTAACTCCCGTAGGTGCACTACAGTTGCACGTACGGCGAATTGAGCTCTGATTTTGGCGGCTGGGAACGGCGGTAGCGCTCTGGTTCTGCAGCTCGTAATTTCGCCGACGCGTGTGAGAATTTGCGGCTGAAAAAGTCTGGAATGAGACAGCTACGTATGTATATCGTGGTGATTGTATTATTCGCTCTTACTGGTATTGTCACTGTTGAATAAGTTGAATGGGTTCGTACGTGATATGAGATTTTTAGTATGAAACCGTGAGTTTTTTTACCAAAGATGCAAAATTAAACAGACTATTTTATATGGATAGATAGAGCCGCTGCCAACAATAAACTTTATACGCTGATTACTGTTTATCTACATTATTCTCATAAGATTGATTCATCCATTATCTACAACGTAAAATGGGGATTAGCTGGTAGAACAGAATAAATAGAATGGCAAAGGCGTACCCCGAGGTTTGGCACAACTTGCTCGCTCCCCCGGAAAAGGAAGCGTAAGACGGTAAAACGTTGTCGAGATTTGCCTAACTTTGCTATCTAAGATCAACATTTGCATATCCTCGGCTTATTTTGAAGGAAAACTGTTGAGAACTAAAAGGGTAAGCTACACTGGAATTATGTTAGCAAACAAATACACTATATTAATAATAGCTGGATAGCACCTTTACGTAAGCACTTCCCCCATCTTGGGTTATAGGTCGGTCGTCCGAGGGAGTGAGGGAGATGGGAGAGCGACGGAAATGAAGCAAACGAGGGCGAACTTGTGAAAAATATGGGACAAGATCGAAGGATGCGATCGACGCAGTTCCAACTAAAAGGCGTAATTTCGTTCGCTTGGAGTGGACGCGGGCGTATTTAACGAGCGTTTGGTAATTCGACGCGGTAGTGGAAGAACCATATCGAGCACGTTGGCAAGACTTAGGCGAAATGTTAAAATCGCCGCGAGAAATACGAATTTTTTCGCTTTCCTACGATGAAAGACGGCTTTCCGGTCGATGCGAACGTGTTTTCCTGACCCTGCAACGCGGATATCGCCGTATCTGACGAGCTTTTATTCCAAACTTGAAATTGAACGATTAGTCAAAGATAACATCCTCAGATATTTCGTTCTATTGAGTGACGAAGCTTAGAATAACATTGTTAATATATCTAGATGTGAAGAAACTATAGCTAATAAGATTAGAGGAATATTAGAATCTAGAAAAAAAAACGTTGATGGAAAGCGATAGACGTAAACATTATTTGGAAGCTGCTTAAACAACCGAACACTGCGTGTTCTTAAAATAAATAAACAAAAATGAATAAAACCAAAGCTATCTCTGATATTCCCAAACAATTGATGAACAATTACAATTCTTACTCATATCTCCGTCCAAACGCGAACTTTCTCCATCAATCCGGCTTACTCTGTTAGATAAACGAAATCTATCCAATCGGATCCGGCGCAAAACGGAAAAATAAGTAGGACCTAATCGGAACCTGGCACCGGGAAGAACTACTATTTACTTACGCAGATATCGGACGAGACGGATCGCCCAGTTTCCGTCGACGCGCAAGAAATCGACGGAAACACAGGAGCGGAACGAACAAAGTAGCAGATAATGGATTCAAAAGCTGGAATTCGTCCCGACAGTCCTAATGGGAAAGTTAATAGCGTCAGTTTTCGGAGTAGAATCGGCGATCGCTTACAAAACTTCGCAATTTCGCAGGATGTTCTATGAGAAACGGATCTTTTATTATTTTTGAAGGTTCGAGATTGCATAGAAGAGGAAAGTCGAAACGCCTCATCGTAGCATTGTTCAAGTTGGGTGTTTTCAATACATCTAACGGAACTGAAATTTAAAAATAAAAGAAGGTGTAGAATTTCTTCAATAAAAGGAGATTTTAAATGGATCCAAAAGAATTAAAAGGAACTCTTACAAAACTCCGCATGGAATAAAGGAAATTCTATCGTTTGTTTCTTTATTTGCAATAAGCGCTTTTATAATTTGGCGACGAAGTTGCGAAAACGAAAAGTTGAATCTTATTATCGTGATAATGTTAATTTTAAAGGACAAACATTATTTTATTAGGTTTTTGGTACTCCTGAAATTACCTTTGCGCGTTTTGGAATTAACGAAGAGTTTTTTTAAGAACTGCGTCGTTCCTTCTTTTAAGCACATTAGCATATTAGTGCGTTAAGGCAATCTTCACATTTCGGGGCCGTCTGAATAATAATAATAAAGAAAAAAGAAATAGTTGTTTGTTGTAGAACTGTTTTCAGATGAGCTTTTAGAAATTTTTTCATTTTCTCCAAACAAGATAACAATCTCTGCCACACAGCACGAAAAGCTAAAGGGTGGATACACGAAAATGCTTTCCAAGTTCTGGAACGACTGCTCCAAATTCAGAGCTTAAATCCAATCGAATAATTGCCGCACTTTGCAAAAACTTAACCAAAGGATCACGGTTTTCATAAACACTCAACATCCAGTGAACGAGCTAGCCCACGTCACCTTACCCATCTATCAGGGAAGTATTGTTAAAAAATCTTTGAAATCAGCAGGAACCCCATGCTGCAGGAATCAAACGCGTGGGTGAGGAACGTTAACGTTGTCATTATTAGGGGAAAAATTTGCTAAAAGACTAGCGATAATCAAATATCTCTTGAAGAAGCAAGGGCCTCTAAAGCGACCTTCAATGATTTCAGCCCTAATATTTTACTTTGCCTTGATCTTGGCTGTGTGATCTTTCAACTTAATTGGAAGTATCTCCCAGTGTATCCCAGCAAGCAGATCTTGAACCATTCGGACAACATGTACTGAGAAAAAAAGGCTACTTGAACAACCAACGAAAATTAAGATGAACCAAATTTTTTGCCCAGTAGTGTGCCCAATGAACTAAAGTTGTAGTTTATACTAGAAACATAATAAATGCGGCAAATTCAAATAAATATTGTTTGAGAGTGAATATTTTAACACAGAAGAGGAATAGTTGCGAGATTTTCGAGATGTTTATTCTCGATATTGGTAGCTTTGTGTAGTTTCCAAACGATGCTTCGTAGTTATGTAAAAGGAAAGGACCTTCACGTGAACTGTGATCTTAGCTGGGAAACATATTGAAACATTGCGTTCCTCCTTGTCGTTTTAATCAAGGCTTATGTATGGTATTGCCTGCTGGAGAGCTAATCCAAGAATTGCGTTAATACTTCGCATTAAAAGAACGAGCCAACTGACGAGATCAGTCTGTTTTGGCGTTCGCTACCTGAAACTACGCAAGCATATAAGGATAAGGCACTGTATCTGGTCCAAAGCTTAATAAAGAGAAGCTTCCAGCCTTATATATACAAATGCAGATGGAAGCCATCAGTAGTCGATAAATCACACCAGCTTACCTGTACATTAGACAAATTTGAAAAATCTATATTTAGTTCTAAAGATTTCCCCTTGCGATGTCAAGCCTGCTTTGTTTGTGGACAACGCTAATTGTGAAGATATGTAGCAGTGGAAAAATAAAGTGTTTAGCATTGCCACCCAATACCACCTCGCTTATTCAACCAATGGATAAGATTGTTATTCTGGCGTGTAAAAGGTTGCATAGGAGCACAAATAAAAGGATACGCGGGAACTAAGAACATTGCAAAAGATCCGCCAAGTCGACAATCTTAAACTGAGAATGAAGTAAAAACTTCTACGCTAGTAATCTGCTGGAACAGACGTGTTTTTGAAAAAAATGCAGAGTATAATTTGCATGGTTGTGAGACCATTGAATATCGTCAGATACTCTTAGCGGCCGTTGAAACAAGACCCACGGAAGAGGACATTTACGATTGGTTAAACTATGGAGATGGAGACCCATGATACCAGATCCAGGCTCAAGAAGAGACGCTGGTGAAGCTCTCGACGTATTGATTAGTTATAGACTCTACTTCACATCCTTGACTGCACGTGAGATGGTTTTTCAATGGAAGACTAACCACTATTTCCAACGTGTCCAATCTGCTGGGCAAAACAACAACGTAGTGGCGGATCAATCATCATCATGCTCCTATATTGCACCAACCGAATTAGGCTACCCGTGCTACAGTTTTACCTGATATGTATTGATAGCATTGTTGTATTAAAATCCACAGATGAAATTTGATTTCGATTTAGAAGGATTTTTCGTATTTTTGCCCCATTTATTACCAGTTATCGAGCGTTCCCTGTATCATTATTACTACTACCATTTAAGGCGTAAATCCCTTTGTCCATCTATAATTAATGGCCGAACATTTATTGTACCATTCAACCACTCTCGTATCACCATCATTAATTTTTAAGCTTTCCTATATCCAACTTTAAACATTGCAACGCTTCATTTCGAACAAGTACTCTAAATGATTAAATACCTCTGCAGAGCAAGACATTACGTTCCCAATTCGTATTTGTCATCCTTACCTCGTTCCGGTGTAATTTCGTAATCGCTTCTTTTCTTTTTCACTCCGCTATTCCCGATAGATTATCTCCAATATGCAAGGCACTCGTCTCGTCAACGTTTCAGCGGCGTTTCTCCCTCGGAACACCCAGCGACGAGGGAGAAAATTCACGCCAGACTCGATTATTGATCGGACGCAGGGATGCACGTCTTACGGCGTGACGCTGCCGCTATCCGTTCGGCACTAATATCCTTCTATTTCTGTCCTCGAAGTACTGAATTCCTTCGCGAATATTATCCGGGGAGCGTTTTTGAAGACGATTAGTCGTCGTAGGGCATTATTGGATCGTATATTGCAACGAATTTTAATTTCGGATCGAGGAGTGAGACATCTTGCATGTCTCTAAAGGATATGTGCAATGGTAAGAAGGAAAATCAAGGAAATAAAAATCTTTCCGAGGGTTTGGTAAGTATCGGCTGAAAAATTAACCGTGTTCTGAAGTTAGGCCTCACTAATATGTTTCCACAATTTGGTCCTAGAACAAATTGCTAAAGAGATATTGGTCAGGTTTCAAGAAAATCGTTGGTGCGAAACTTCTATAGATTTATCATTGGTACTTGCAGAGATGAAATTGATCAAAATTATAGCATTTCTTCTAGATTTGAAAAGAATCTCCGTAGTTCAGTTACCTGCTCAAGTCCTGATAACAATTTAAAAAGCTTAAACATTTTCAGAGTGGCTGCATAGCCGAATTTAAATACATTGTCGTGTAGAGTAAAAGATGTTGAAATCCCTACATTTGTTTTGGGCGCAGTCAAGAGGATATCCATATAATTTCTTTTCTTTTCCTCCACGGTCTACTCGAATTAAGAAAGAGACACAAGCCGTTGCAAATATTTTACTAACACTATATTACGTCGTAAGTGTGAACCTTTCATCACATGAAAACCTTACACAAAGGAGCGATTTGGCCAGTTACAACGGCCACAACAATACACCGCGGATATGCGAGAGTAGAGGAAAAATGACGCACGACGTGCCTCTCCAAGGAACCCACGCACAAGCGGCGAAGGGAGAAAAACCCCGTCTCTGTTCTCTGACCATCCGAACCAGTGACACAGTTTCGCAGGAGGAAGTGTGGGTAGTACGTTAAAGTGGCATTTCGTATTATGTCGCGTGGTGGTCGGAGATAGACCTCTGAAGGGCTCTTGTAACCGTTGCGCGGGCTATTTTGTTACGCTGTCAACACTCGAGACGCCTCCCGGAGGCTTAAACGCGATACCTTCAGGGATGGAAGCGATGGTGTATGCGTTTTCCTTCTTAACCTCTATTCCTAGATGCACGCGTTTCGTACTTCGAGTTGAGGATTAGCTTGTAAGGGGAATTCTATGCTTAAGGAGGGTTGCGCGGAAAGTGGCCAATTGTTTCTGGGATCTCTCGTACTCGCTGTTTCTTTTTTTAATTTCAAATTTATACTCGTGTTTTATTCTAAGGCCACAATTTTCTGCAATTAATGAACCGCGATTACAAGTATAGTTACTCGTTTTGTTCCGATTATAAACTTTGAAATATTATCGTTGCTCTCCATCTAGTGAATAGGAAGAATAAATAGAATATGTCCCAAAATATGCAACTTCTCTTGCAACATCTCGTTTCTAGCTGTTGGAGTTCAGTAAATAATTTTGAAATTCGAGGTTAACACGTTCCAGTAATCACTTTTACTAGATATCTTTCCTATTTGTGAAGCGAACTTCAAAAATGATTTTTCGTTAGATTTACCATAAATGTGCTTTAAGTTGAGGTGCATTACGAGCCCTTAAAATGTTAAAATGTGGTTAGAACTCAGAAGATCGAAGCTGGATAGTTGAAGACACCTTCACAAAATTTGCTCATTTTATCTGAAATTGGTCAACTCTTGGAAGGGCAAAAACAAGTACTGAAGTACACTACAACTTTAACATTTTATTTAGTGCACAAGCGAGCATTTAAAAGATTGAAAGGATATTGTCACGCAAGAGATAAATTCATAAATTCATGATTCTGTCCTAAATTCGGGTTGTGCTCTAAACGCACAAGCACCGCGTTTGAAAAGAATTGTCAACTACATATGTTCAGATAGATTTTCTATAGATGACAGAATTTCAAAAATTATCGGCTCATTAGCTTTGAAATGAATATGAAATAAAGCACTGAATAAGTTTTTGTGAGTAGATGCTTTTATTCATTTTAGAAAGTCAAGCGAATTGGAACTACGAAAATCATTATTAAGAGGAACTAAAAATCAATCTGCAAACTGTTTCCAGGGTCCTAAAAGAATTTATCGAAAACTTACGGAAGGCGGGTTCTAGGAGATTTCCGTAGAAAAGGCAAACGAGGTCATTGCCCTGTTCGAGGGGAAAAATCGCAATATTTCGTTCAGAAAAAGAGCTCAAAGGGGAGTTTTTTGTGTGCGAGAGCAAAAAGAGAGCTGCACTGAAGACTTCTAAGGTCCAAAAGAACGGAACTGGAACGCTATAAAGAGAAGCGTGAGGCGAGAGATCGTGTTAGAAGATTAAAAACGAATTCTGTTGAATAATTTAAATACTACACGCTGGATGATGAAACACGAATTTTCGCAGCTTCCTGGTTAATAACTTTTCACGGGCAAATGTGAACAAGAAATTT
Source organism: Marronus borbonicus (assembly GCA_902655005.2). Taxonomy (NCBI): domain Eukaryota; kingdom Metazoa; phylum Arthropoda; class Insecta; order Coleoptera; family Scarabaeidae; genus Marronus; species Marronus borbonicus. The sequence goes on from LR737407.1 coordinate 1,749,998, forward strand.
AAAATAAAAAAACAAGTGTCCTCAAAAATTCCGTATTTGCAGTTATGATAAAAGTTTTTGTTTACCATGGATCCAATTAACTCCGATATTTACGTTAAAGATTGCTTAGCGAGAGAATACCGTCATCGTCAGATGTCCTCCTCTTTTTGGCCCGATCTCGTCCCTTCCGATTATAGCAAAGCGGCCTTAGAATGACACAGGAAGGAAGAGTATGCTTTTAGTGCCTTGAGAAGCAAACTCCAAATTATTCAGAGCAGAGGTCAATTGAAAGGCTTTTGTCAATGGGAAAATGAAGGCAACGAAGAAGACGATCTTCGGTGAAACTAAAAGGTATCTGAAAATAGTATTAATGAAGAGAATGCCAAAAAAATGATAGAAAACTTAAAAGAAAACGAATAAGTTCAAACGTGTAATGGTGTTAATAATAAAATAGTGGTCATAAAATATTTCTTAATGCCTGCATCCGATTCTGTTGATGATCTCCAACAGAACAAGATTTCTCAGGAATTTGATAACTGGAACTGATCATATTACTGAAAATGAATGCAGTGTAATCGCTCAAATGATAACATTGTGAGCAAAGATACCTTTCGCCTAAAAACCAGTAGCCAAGTACCTCTGTTCATCCTATCTGTTTAATTCATCTCTAACAGCAGGTTCCTACTTAATAACAATAAAAATAATACTTTATTAATAACACTGGTTACACGTCAAAATCATAATTGTAATTCTATGTGCTTCCTGCTTTACAATAACCTAGTTTGGAATTAAATTATTTCTGCAGAGTATAAAAGTTGTGGTACCAAAATCAATTCACATTTAAACCTATTTGACGACAATGTTGTCAACCCTATTGGCAGTTGGTTGTACGACTGAGAATGAGACAGTTCTAAGGTAACTTTGAATTGGCTTTTTTGGCTGATCATTTGTGTTCGGAACGAGTATCTAATTCAAATTTGTGACTATATAAATGTACAAGCGCGAATACAATTGTCTGCAAGATACACTAGGTCTTCGATTCATCAAGCTTGTGCATTGAAAAGGCACGGAGTGTACGGTAGGAATTTCCTCAGAAGCTCGTATGTCAGAAATAGGGCATCTTTAAAGCAGTTGCATCAAGAATCCGAAGACCAAGGATTTGATATATTCCTTGGCCCAATTCACGATCGCTTTGACGAGAAAATACGGCATTTAAGTGGATGCCAAGAAACTTGAACTTTGAGAGTATTTCCGGTACCAAAACGTATCCTTGAATAACTCCCAATGTAACTGATAAACAGTAGGAGGAATAATCTCCGCAGCTCTTCTGGAATTTAATTTGCACAAATTGTGAATGGTTTTAAAAGTAAGAGGAACCTCATTTAAAGACTGTGTTGCTAATTCCACACTTCTCCAATTTATCCAATAAACGGTGGTGGGGACCGCAATCAGAAGCTCTAATAAGATCACGAGACACTCAAAAAGATAAATGTCAAAATTGAAACGGTCGATTTATCTAGTTTAAAGCCGCGTTAGTACAAGTGAATGAGGTGATATCTTTCCAAAAACGACACCGATCTATCAAAGAACCATGCAAAGACAGAGAACACAGTTACCGGACCGTAGTTCTCAATAAATAGTTCTTGTGGACCTTCGCCTTCAAAGCATACGGAAAGGTCGAGTTGAAAAGAAAGGTTTACAAGGTACGGTAAAGGCCGATATGAGTAACACTTAATTTATTTGATTAAGAAGGATGATCTTTGATCAGAACCACATGAACCTTTTCTTTTTAAGATTATTAAAACTTGACTCCTTGAAGATTTCTTCCTCGAAATATTCAAGAAGTATCATATTATTCGGATTGCGAAGCTAATTTTCAGGAACATTGTTAGCCTTAGAAATGGTCCTAGATATTGTTGAAGGTTGTAGCAATTGTGTAAGCATCATCGATAAGATACAAGGTTGACTTATTTTTGTTATTGAGATATAATATTTTGCGAATTTTCCTCGAAAAGCGCATCTTCGTATTAAGCAATCTATCTCTATGCACGAGCATGGAATTGTCACTAATCCATCAACTGTAACAAGCTTAGCAATTATTGGCCAATTTATCTCTATTAGCAACTTTAAACAAAAGCTGTTACATGTTTAAAACATGAAATGCCGAAATATTTAGCACCTAAACCGAACTCCACATGTCTGCTCATTCGCTCAGAAGCTGCAGCAATTTGAAAACGACATAAAACTTCCAGTAAAAGTCATGAAACTGTTACACATTAGCAATACCCAATACCTTTTAGTACCCTACGTTCCCTATTTTTCAACTTCAAGTCCTTATTCCCGATGAAGGTCACGTTCGAATTAACAAACTTCCACGGCATTCTCTTGAAGCCTTACACTTTACAGCCCGTCGTTAAAATTTACGAGCTTAAGATTATTTCTCTTCGATTTTCTTTTCGCGGTCGAAGCATATACGACCCGGCAGTACCGCTTCCCTTTAAGTGAACCGAGTTAGTACTGGACCGGTTTTCTTCTTCTTCCCACACTTGCTCGCCCTTTTTATTTCCGCCGAAGCCTACTTCAATCGAAGTATGCAAATGGGGCGGTGTCCGCGGTCGCAGCGGCCTGGGGAATGGTAAAATTGATTCGGGTCTTGCGGTTTTCGTTTTAGCGCCTCGTAAAAGAGGCCTAACGTGAACTGCGTAGAAAGGACTAGATATGGAAGAAGCTTAAGGGACGTGCAATTTAATTTTTGATTAATTTAATTTGTCGGCTATAAGTTGCGGAATATTTTATATTGATGAATCACAAAGCGCGCATATGAATCAGGTGCAAATATTCGACAGATAGAATGTTTTTCCTTTTTGTGCAACGAAGGGGCTGAAATAAAATTGAAACCAATTGATTGAATCTGGCAGCCATTTCCGTGATTGCAAAGCATTTAAATCTTTTCCTCTGCGCATCTAATAATGTAATAATTTGCGCTTGCATTTCAACTTATTGAACTTGCTTCTCCAAAGCTTCTAATGTATTATTCAACTCACAATTTTAATCCTATTTCGGTAAGGACTCTAGAATCAAATGGAGCCTTCGCACGTAAGAGCGATACAAATCAGCACATCTAAGAGAATAAGTAATAGGGTACCTAGGATCTTACTGCATGCTCGTTATACGACCAGCGGAACCGTACGCTATCTTAACTGCCGTAGCAGCTCTATAAACTATTGTAGTAAAGTTAACAGTTATTCGAGAGACGTAAGATAGGCGGAGCCGAAGACTGCACGACGTAGAGGAGTTAATGCAATCCCATCAACTCGTATACCGTTAAGGAGCTTCTCCGAGTAGATTGTTTGAAGTATGCCGAAATCATAATGGCCGGAGGCAGACGTACAATAACAAGTGCATTTGTGGTCCTATAACGTTGTGCGTATTGCGGAACTGGCGCATATACAGGGATGTTTTATCTGGAGCTCGCTTTATAATTTTATAAATGATAAAAAATCGTAGTAAGTCCAAATTGGACGAATTAACCGGCTTCCCCGGGTTTCCAGAAGACTCCAGAGCAGGCCAATTACGGTTATTCGAGTAGCGTCTCGTGCATCCTCACATTCAAGCCAGGGTCCGATATTCCCGATCTAGACCAGAGACCCCGTCAAAATTCAAGGCCGGTTTCCCTATAGGAGCCAATAAAGACCATTATTTAGTCTGTACGTTACAACTATGGTGCAATACCACGTATTCTTTGTCTCTCTCTGTATGATAAAGGGGATTTTTTTGCCTATCATATTCTTTCGTCACATATAAGATGAACCAGACGTATGGCGCTCATTAGGAGCTAACATGCGGAAGATCTAAAAATCGACTTTAGAACTGTAGAAAGAAGAAATATCAGTTGACGGTTCCTTTATTTACGTTTATTGAAGGACTCTTACGTACGCCTCTGACGTCCATTTCCATTATCTGCAATATTTATGTTTAGGTTGGGGATCTTACTTGCAGCAAAGCAGCGTTATCTCCTAACTTCCCTCTCGCCTCTTCCCCTCGAAACTAGGTCGTTATAGTCGGACGATAACCGTAAAACCAATACCATTTACTGTCTGTCTAACGAACCCCCCCATTATTATAAGCCTTTAGGGTACCGTGTGGTAATATTCGATAAGCCGTGGTTTCGCTTTATTAGCCGGGGAATTTTCAATAAAATAAGCCCATCCTAGTCATGCGATGTGGAACTAAAGACAAGATTTCGGCTTCGTAGTGTCGATTATAGAGATAGTGTATTGGGGAAGATTGAGTGTAGGAACATTACGTTAACGATAGTGTACGGATACTTTGTTTTATCGCTTTTATTTTAAGGAATTCTAATAATGAATATTGTGTGGTTGCCAGGTTAATAATAGAAACCTAGAAACTCCTAGAGATGTTCAAGTATCCTATTGACTGCGCACAATATCGTCTCTATTCAGGTATTCGTCGCAACAAAAACATTTAACCAACATCTCACTCCGTACAAACCGAAACAGCATTTCATTTGCAAAGAAAAGTAATATCTGGCTTCTTGCCTCTCGACCTGGATTCGACAGAATCGATCCGTTAACGCGCTCCGGTACTCCAGTACTTAGGGTACAAATAATTTTTGTTTTCTGGACGATTTATTGTCACGTCCTGTGTGGCGAGAATCCAAAATCGGGCGAACCGGGTCTCGAATTGGAGTTTCCGTCGCCTTCCTATTGCGGCGCTGATGTACGGGAAAAAGTTTGTGGGCGGCGGAAAGCGATTTCTTGCGGCCGCGTGAAAAGTCACGCGATTTATTAACTTCTACGGGAAGAATTATTTCGCGAGGTCCGTGGTTCTTTTTACCGTCGTCGTCCTGTCGTGTCCGTAAGCTTTCGGGAAGTTGCCGCTGCAATTGCTGGCGATTTATAATACTTCTGGAATGGCCGCGTTGGATCTGCGGATATGCAGCAAAGTTTCGAGGTTGAAGGAAGTGTGTTAGGGGAAAGAAATGTAAGCTAACAAAAAGGTTTTTCTAACTTTTTTTTTAAGCTGAGGATAGGTTGAAATGAAAATGTCGCACTGGAGCGACGTAAGAAATGAGATATTAACGACAAAGATTGAATAGCGAAAAGTTTAATATTTAGAAGCCATGCTAAAAGCCTCCTGTTAGCTTCTCTATTTAAATAATACCTGCCTTTTTTCAATGCACAATCCTCTGCGCAGTGTGAAAGCTATCTGATTTCGCTAGAATTAAGAAGTTAAAGGAAAGTGTGTTTGCCGTGCCGGAAACAAGCAAGGCCCAGAGTATTAAAATATTGTGGAAAATATGTTGAACCAGTAGAAAGAAATGTAATGTCGAATGAGCCTGAAGGTGCATTTCCTGGATTCACATTTAGACTACTTTCTGGGAAACCCTAGCTCAGTCAGCTAGTTTCTTCGTGCCCAAATCTTCAATCAATAAAGTCAATATGAAGAGCCCATTTTCACAGAGCTGCAAGTCCAGCATAAAAACTGATTTCTGATACTTCGGAGTTGTCTCATCGACTGCACTAGGACTGGTTACATTTTCAGACTCTAGAAATCAAAATCAAAGAATCAAAGAAATCAAATTTTCAATGCCGGTTCTTCTTGGAGGCAGTTAGAATTCTCTTCCTGCGCGGTCTCTTCCCTATCAACGTCTTTAGCTGTTTGAAGGTCTCGAATCAATATCTCAAAATATTACCAATTAAGCGGTTCGTCAAGACGCCATTCTTCAAATTGGTTATCAGGAGATTGTATGCTGCTTTGCCTTCACCAGGTGGAATTTTATGCTTTTATATTTTTAATTTTCCTCTCTTCAAAGGAGATTGAGGTTTTTTAGAAAGGTCTTCATTTCGATAAAATGCTCGAGTTACCATAGTTACTCCCTGAACCTCCGTGACATACTCGTTCCATTTTGGAAGGAAATTTGAACTTGCGTCGTTTTAAAAGCTGAACTTGTACAGAATTACCTTCAGAGTGGAGCTGCATCTTTACCTGAAATTTTCCAAAATTGAACTTGTTACACTTTAAAAAGACACGACAAAACGTTCTTTCGAAATACTCGCAGCTTCTGGTATCACTGTATCTTCGACAGTACCATTTGGTGAAGTTTTCCGATGTGATCGGAGCGCTTGCAACTTTTGAGCGTCTCGAACGTTCATCGTTAAACGAGCTGGCACCATCACGCTCAAGTTTATTCCTTCAAAATTTCGCTGCGGCAAGATGATGGTACAAGATCCATCTCGACTTTAATTTTAGGAACGCGTATTGCTTTTCAAATGCAAGAATTTGATGGCGGCTCGATATTCGATTTATTTTATTTTCAAATTCAATTATTCCGACTATCCTCGTATTGTAGCCGTAAATGCTGAATTTCATCTATAGCTGATTTTTATGAAACTTTCGAAATAGGACGAGAAATAATACTAAAGATTGCTAGTTTCTTTATACGAAATAATAAAATTATCACTGTGTTCTTCAGCATTTACAAGGATTTCTCCTTAGAAGTAAGTGTAAGTACGCATCGTACCGCCATCGGTCTGCTAAAGCGAGCAAACCAAAGCCAAATCCTTGGCTGTATTTTGGGACTTTCCCTGTATTGTTTTTTTCATGCGGATTCACCGACAAATCCTCCGTTTGCATAAAACTCCCCTTCTTGTGCTCTCTTCATTTCATGGGATTTTGATGGTTGATTCTCCCTCCCTTGTTCGCCGTCTCCTTCTCTCGTTTCCAGCATTTTTCGCGAAAGTCATGCATTTTTATCGACGTTGCTCAGCTGCGCGGGCATTAGAAATAAATAAAACATAAACGGTTGTAACCTATATATGTACCTCGTACCGCGCTCCACCTCGATTTTCACGTTGAATATATGTATTTATTGAATTTCCTTTGTGTTTCGTCTATGAGGAGGATCCGCCTGTTTTCCATTTCGTAACAACGACTTCCCATAAATATGAATGAGATTGCTAATGGTTATATTTAGGTATCTGGTGCCTGTGGATTCTCGGAATCTCGGAGATTTGTCTTATATTTTATGCTAATGTCGGTGGGTGGGGTGGATATGTTTTATAGAAGAAAATCTAAGAATTCGGATGTTATTATTGCTATTACAATGAGGGAAAGTAGAAGATAATAGGACTAATATAAAAGGAATATGGGCTTTATGATGGCATCTTTTGGACTAAAAGGAATAAAAAGAATAAAAAGATTTTTCTATTTAAGCGAGCAAATTTTTTATTCAAATTTTCTGCTGATGAAGATCATTCGAAGTATATTTCAACTGACAACGTGAGGTACTTAGTTCGTTAAGATATGGTTTGCTTTTAGTCCAAGTTGTAACTCGTACTTCCACCGAATCAACTCGACAAAGACAACCTCAGATAAACACGACTTCACTGAGTTCAACATCGTTCGATTTCACTTTCAAAATAAATATTTAACCACCGCCCTATATTCAATTTTTCCATTGTTGTTAAATCACAGAAGTTGCTCACTTTAAATGGCGCTCGTTCACAAACTAACTGCGGAAAAGGGTCTCTTGCCGAGGACAGGTAATTATCGAACTCCCCTCGTATACTCTTAAAAGTAATCTTGCATTAGTGAGAATGAAAAAAAAACGGAAAAATGTGAAAATCGAGAACCCAAATTTAGGATTTTAGTAATTATGAAGAAAATGGAAGTCTGCGTTGGCAATCTCCCATTCTTTATGACAGTGGACCTTAAATAATGAGAAGAGCTTCCCAACATTTAACTGCTGCCGCCCTGTATTAAACAAGATTCGACGTATGGTTGTTTAGAAGGTCTCCCCACGATGAATAGGGCTAAGTAAAATCCGTTTCTTCTTCGTTTCTTTGCCTGTTTCAAGTATTTTTTGCAAATACGTTAAATAACTACCGCACATACACGCTAGATGTCGCCAAATAACGTCTCACCATTACCATCCGTTTGATTTTAACGTTAATTTTAAATCCACCGCCATAAACTATTACTGACCGCGTCAAACAACGCTCTATAAAAATAATTGCGGTCGATCCACTCGCTTTGAAGCGGAAGCAGTTCGGCTGGCGCTAATTGGATCTCTTCGGGCTAAAAATAGCTGCCGGGATTGTACGGCCATTCGACTCTAACGAGAACTACTTCTGTAGTAAAAATCGTACACTCTAGGGCATCGAGTAGGTATATGTTAAGTAGGACAAAACGACAAGGATAGGGTATCGTGGGTCCGGATTGATGTTAATTAACGCTCTAGTAGCTCGTTCTTAAAGAGAATTTTCGACACTCCATTGCGGATCGTTGCTTTCCGCGGAATGCGAAAAATTTCCATAACATGAATCGGTGATTGTCTATAATTTGAGAAGGATTTAACATTTTGTACGATCAAAAGCTCGCTTTGGATGCACGTTTCGTTGATTTAAGTGCGTATATTTCAGAAAAATCATTCGCTGGGAAACTATCGCACTCAACATGGTGCTTTCCGTCTTCGTCCGAATGATTATAGCTAGAAAGTTGCGTTTCCTTCTGTTCTGAGCTTTCCCCGAAGCCTAAACTTGCCGGAATCTTAAAACAATCTCCAAAGACAAAGCCGCAAGATATTTTCAAGCGGCAAATTCACATAATCCGGGCAATGTACGAGGTATTGACTTCTTTCGTGCGCTTTCCCGCGCGAGATCTCTAATCGTAGGGCAACACCTGCTTTGATTATATCGCACGTGCGAAGTGGGGAACGCAAAACCTTTTCAGCTTTGCGCCGAAATCCTTCGAAAGACGATTTTCGTGTACCTTTCCACTACGCAACGAAAAGCGATTTTTGAGGATAAGATCTCCAGCGAGATACTGTTTGCGTTAGTATGAGGATTTTTTCTATTCGCACGGTTCCTTGCACCATCGTTTTCGCACACCCCAATCATCCCCTACGCTCCGGGAAACTCCGGGATGCGGTGGAAGGCAGCCGGAGGCTATTCAAAAGTGAAATGCGGATTATCCTTTTTGGCGAAAAACAAAAACTGGAGTTCGACTTTGCTTAAAAATCGGTTTTGCTTGTAGGGATAAGGAATAGGAGATTAGGGTGGAACGGGAGAATGGAAATAAGAGTTCTGTTTGGTATAGATATTCCCTGTACGGTAGAAGTCTTTCTTGGAAGTGAAATTTTCCAGAATTACAATGATATCTTACAGGTATTAACCTGTGAAGTAGAATAAAAATGAACATTTTTCTTTTAAATTTAAAGTATTATTCCGGGTTTGCTGTACAGTAGAAGAAGAAGTAAAAAAATCAACCGTTTCCTATAGTTTAGCAATTAGAAACAAAAAGGAACCGGAAACAGACATCTATAGAAAGAAAGCAAACACTAATAGGTACATTACGACCGATTCCAACCACTGTAGTTAATACGAAATGGCAATACAAATTAGCCAATGGACATAATTAGTAGATTTGTAAAAATTCCCTTTGTATACAAGGAGAGATGTAAAGAGCGATAAGCACCAGATTCAATGAGCACGTTAGGTGCTACAGATATGGAAGGATAGAATCGCCAAGTCGCACAAACACGAAACCAGGCATAATATTAAATTAGAAAACCTCAAGAACTCAACTTCGCCGCAGGAACTAGACGCTTACGTAACTATTTATATGAAAAGGAACACAAATTTTATGAATAAGGGAAACGGCTGTTGTCGTACTCAGCTCTATTCGATTTATTGGGGTAAGGAAGACGCATGTTACGGTTCGTGCTACAAGGACTATTTCTCCTTATTTTCCGCATATCTTAATTTTAAAGTATATAAGCAGCAAAAGTACATGCTTTTTCTACAGACCAGCGATGAAACGGGCATGTTTAAAGCTTTTCTTTCACATCATGCCGCCATACGGTCGATAATGAGGATTCACCCATCCTGAAAACAGCTATTCCGGATTAATTAATTACATTTTTGCGGTATAATCTGCGCTGTTTAGTGTTGTTCGCCATTCTACTCCACAACCCTTGCTACTATTATTGCTTATTTGAAGGAACCGCAAATATTGGCAATTCTGTCATTATTTGGATTTAATTGTTTAGTGAGTATGAAAAGGGCTCGAATCAGGCATTCGTGATTACAATACATGAGCAAACTCGGCTTTTAAAATTACACAGCATAGAGTTTCGCTAATGTTGCAATCGATGAAATAGCAGGCAATAATGTGTTATATCAGAATTTTCCTTAAGAGCTATTCTCGCGTGTTTTACCCTGTATCGCGTATTTGTTTGTATTGACCGATGGCCTATGCGAAGTTAGCGTCCATTCACACTGATTGGTTAATTAGGCTCTTTGTAGGAAGCGAATCTCAAGTTCTAGGGCGGTTTTAAATACAAATTTGACTATAAAACGATCTTTTTATTTTTAGAAAACTTTTGACGTAACTTTCGTTGAATCCTTTTCAGTTATTTTCTATTAATTTGTAAAATTTCAACTCCCTACTTCCGGCCCCCCTACCCCTTCTAGTTGGCGTCGAGGGAGCCAGACGTAACGAGTCGATCAAGCTTACGCTTCTCCACTTTTATATAAGTATAAGCTTTACGAGGGATCTTATAGAAACGTAAGAAATTTTGTGAGTGTGAGTCCTCGTGTAGGGCCCAGAATCTACGTGAAATATCCATCTAGGCGAACGCCATCTACAACAGCCCTTGAAATACACCATCGCGCACGTCGACTACGCCGTTCCTTTCGGCAACTCTCAGTAGAAGCCGCCGGCGACACAAGGCCAGGCCAACAACAGCTTATTGCTAATGATTGCCTATGTACGAACATTCTGTCTTTGAAGTTTTTTTTTTTATTTAACTGTGTATCTCTTCTTCGTCATTGAACACTGTATCTATTTATTTTTTTATTTATTTATTTTTTGTCTATATAAAGGCGTACATGGTTTTAAAATGACCTTTTGTTGTAACAGGTTTTAGTTAACGAATAATATACGCGTTAAGTCAAAGTCAATTCTGTTTATTTAAGTACTTGTGTACCTTGTTGTTACTGCTTCGTCACGTGTTAATTTATCAAAATTCAACTTTAAGTATTTAATTTGCTTCTCCAAAAATTGGTATAACTACGCAACACTGTAAAGCTGGATCCAGTTGAATCTAAGATTAGAAGCATTTATTTTACATGACTTTCTATGTGACTATTTCGCCGTATTTTATTTTTGTGGGTTATTTTTTCCTTTTATTAAGTTGTTAATTTTTTTTTATATTTTGATTGTATTTCTTGCTAATTTAAACATTGTATGTCGTATAAGCAGTAGTTCGAGACACAAGTATAACTATTACTCCCTCCACACGTGGTGGCGCGATAAATTTCGAAGGACGCCTTCTTCACTGAGCTTAATCCGGCCATAAAAGACGCCATAACATCCATCGGTCTACCAGCGCTAGCCCTATTTGCATCGTGGTCGAAAATTATTTAATTTCCTTTTAGTCATTTGTTTATTATTTTTGTATCGCGTCAGCCGTTTAAGCAACAAAAGTTTCATAACAAATCGCCAAATAGAACGATTTACATGTTTATTTAAAAGGGAAGTTAAGAAAAAATGTTTTGATTTAACGTCCTTTGCGTGAAGTTAGAAATTTTAATTAGTTTAGTCGTAATTTGGGTTCTTTCTATTTTCTATTGTGTATTGACCTTCCTGTATTTTTGAGAAATATAATTTGGTACTGTTTTTATACTTGTACTTCCTAGTTTCAAGTGATTAATTCACAAAGCATGTGTGGCACAAAATAATATTTCTCAAACTATAATACGGCTATTTAGCCAGTTCTCACATCTCACTATCTCGATAACGGATACATTGGCCAGTAGCTCCGTCCTCTCTATTTTTAATTGGTCAGAAAAGATACAAACCTTTTTATTGTATTATTACTCTAAATCAATGCGCGCCGCTTCTTCTACCTCCCAAACTCGCAATAAAGTCATTATCCACAAAAAGAAAAAAAAAAGAAACGTCTAACCCTTCGCAGAAAAGAAGATCAATAAAATGCCAACCAGCGTATTTCTAAGGTCAGCAAGCAGCAGCAATTTTATGTCCAAACCGACCGATCACAAGAACAGACGTGAAGATATGCGAAGGAGAATATCTCCGGTTATAAATTTAATATTTCTATTCTCCGAAGCCGCGTAAAAGAAACGGACGTCTCTGGAGGAATAATAGCTACAGTCCCCGAAGTCAGAAAACAAAAACAGTTTATCTGTTTGTTAGTCAGTGACCATAATCGCCGATTGAACCCAATCAACACCGAAGTTGGACAAAATAAACCAAATAATTGAATTTGAAGATTTTTGCGTGATTATTACTTCTGGACGGAACCAATTACGACTAGTTAAACACGAAGTACCATCTCAATTCTTCCCAGGGGTAGTTTACGTCGAAAATACAATTGAGAAGTCAGGACAAGGAGTCGTCGAACCGTTCTTCGGAATAGGTTGTTAGTCAAGCTGTTCTTCGGAATAACCCATCCAAGTATCGTCGAACCGTTCTTCGAAATAGGTGGCTGGAGTATCTTCGGAACAATGCAAACTCTTCTCTAAGTGAACTCCAACTTCGAAAGGCAAAAGTCAAATTGCGAGTGAGGGTGTACAAGGAGTCGAAACGAACAGTTACACTGGACCAAGGGAGCGAGAAGCAAGATTTAAAGCAAATTAGTCCGTTCCATATTGAAATAGGTTAAAAGAAAAGCTAACGAATTTATACATTTCTCTTTTCATCATAGTTTTATTTAAACAATACCTTCCCTAAATAAAGCCCTAGAACAAGAACCCGCGCAGAAAAGAAAAGTAACACATTGCTTTTTTCTCACTTGTCCCTTCTTTGGGGCACCTCTGAGTCCCCTTAACGACCAGGGTTCGCTACCAAAAATTCACCACCTCCGGACTCGTTACAATGCTCTTGAAGTAAATTTATAATTTGAGATTATTTATAAAAATTAAATTACGGATAATTAAAATTTTTAAATGGAAACCGTACCCTGACTTATACCTTCGCCTGTATCCTAATTCCACATTACCGCATAATTGAAACACGCATATATCCGGACTGTAATTAACTAAACGCATATTCATTATCGGATTTGCTAAGTGAATTCTGGCAGAATATATTACGGACATAATTATCGCTCCTTGCATTGTTTATGACCCCGCCGGTACTATCGATTTTTCCCCAGCGACGTTCGGGATACGATAATGAATAGGAGTGGGTGATTTTCGAATAGTGGAAATCAGCCGTCCGAGAAGCGAAGCGATAGTTTTGTGAGAAAATGTGAAAGCCGCAACTGTACCAAACGTTTCCTTAAAAAATATTCTTACATTCATGTTTTTGTAATAGCTCGAATAATGCTGGCGCCTTAAATCTAGGATTTATCAATTAGATGTGGTGGCTGTGTAGAAAACTATGTCGAATTATTGTTAAATATTATTTTAAACAAAACAAACAAGGTATGGCCAAGCACACTGCATGTTCTGTAATGGTTACAATTAACTTCGATATCTCTAAGATTGGGTGGCGGTTTAACGTACAAGACGTCAATTTTCCAAGTTAAATATTTTCTCAGTGATTGGCTATTTCTTGAGGTTTTCGGCCGGACATCGAATTTTCTTTTGTATCAACCACATTCTTTAGCAAGGTTATCAATATCGATGTTAAATTTAATTCATGCTACTTTTACAATTCTTTTTAATGGAACACCCTATATTTTTATAAAATCTGACGCTGCTAAAGTTTTTCCAGAGTTGTTTTTTGTAAACATGCTTAAAATGCATCTTTCTTTAATAAATAAGAGTTCTTCGTTTAAAAGCATCGAATGCTCTAACGTAGTCTCTTTCTACATTCTTCGTCTGCACTTGCACTTGCACAACTTGCAGCAACTGATTAACTTGCCTAACCTATAAATAATTAATAAAAAAGAAGCCAAGACAAGTGTTGATTAGCGTTTAGCGTAAAAGCAATACATTTATTTAGAGCATCATGCCATAAGCCTCTTCAGCAGCAAAAAAATATAACATGTCATCATCAACACGTATTCGTTCAGATTCAGCAGAAAACATGACACTTGTTTGCGAAAGCGCCTTGTGCCTTAATGGCTACAAAATTCAACTGACTCAATAACTCAAGCCTAAGCCTCTGGGTCACTAAACAACAATTGAACTGCGAGTTTTACAGTAAAATCACCTTCGGCTCTAAAGCCCATTTTCATATTTGGAATGACCCATGAGAAGTAAATGCATCCCGAACGTTTGAATTTTGGGATGACGGCATCATCGGACCATTCTACTTCGAAGACGTTGCTGGCATTTTTTGCATCAAATTGAAGGATGGAACCCAAAAAAGATGTGATTCTAACAGGGTGGTGTAGGTTGTTAGACACCACGTGAAACTGGTCGACCTGAAATGATTTTCAACACCTTTGGACTTCTTTCTTGGGTCCAAGGTTTACGTCAGAAGGCTCATGACCACGCAAGTCTTTAAGATGAAGATCAGACCATGTATCACTGAAATCGAAACACAGCCATATCAAACCGTGATTGAAAATTTCGCCAGGAGGACGCAAATGTCTTGTCCCACACATAATTCCCACATCTCTACTTTACGACTAAATTAAAATTTCAGCATCTTGATCCGGAGATTGCAATCATGTCCCATAACAAAGTTAAGAATGGGATTTCTTCACAATCTACTTGATAAACTCGCAGCAATTATTATTCACAGCATCCTAAATTCCCATTCTCAAGGGGCAACAAGCAAACAATTCCGTTCGATACAACCTACGTTTCGCATCCTTAATCCAAATGCCTACCGTGTACCTAGCTTATCACTGCCGGTCTTAACCGTCTTCCTATTTCTGTGCGTGTATGAGCACGGGGGTAAGCACGACTCCAACTTCTTGAGGATTAAGGTAATCCCATCGCCGCGCGCCGTGTGCGGAAACAAAGGGAAAGCGACTGCCGTTATAATTTGCGCGAAACAAAAACGCCAGGCATGGCAAGCGTAAGTGAAACGTTTTACGTCTTACGAGACGTTTCTCTCGAGTAATTACAGCTGTCTTCTTTCGTTATTTAACGACGTATACTGCTTGATAAATTGTGTTAGTTTAGTTTATAATGGGGATTGGATTAAAGGCGGATGAGAATTTTCAAATTTCAAGGCGCGCTACCTTTATTGGTTGGAACATGGCACCAATACGTTGCTTTTGCTTTTTATGCTTTTTAGTCCTGTTCTTTCGGCGTTTTCTTTTGCGTGTTCGTGGGCTTCATCTATTCTAGACTTGAGTCTTATCATAAATGTGTAGTAAGTGCAAGGTTCCAATGCGTGAACCACAAAAAGTTTCGTAATAAATTAGATTTATGGCACCCTTTAACTGATAACTTATACACTTATCATCAACCTTAAGGAAGGTCTCTTGGGTGTCCCAGTAGTCCAGCAGAGATTGGAGTGGGGAAAAAGGGATGGGAAACCTCCAACGATGTAAAATAAATTGTAAATAAAAAGCCTTCGCCACGGTTTTATTTAAACAAACGCCCAAAAAGTTAATAAAGGTTAACATCAACAGAATATCGAATATTTGCCCATATTACACAGGAATTCTTTTTTTTAATATGTTCAAATATAAATAAAGAGAAAATACAAACAAATGCATGGATAAGCTTATATGTAGCATGCAAACAACAGAAAATTTGATTGATTCTGCAAAATATGTAAAATCCATAATCCAAGTAAACAAATAAAGAAAAAACTTACAAACGCAAATATTGTTAAATGATTATGTTTGGCCACGATGAAATATACAAAAAAATTGTTAAAAGTGTTAACGTAGCAATGCACTTCAAATGGTTTAAAAGGAAAACAAATGTTGATGAAATTCCGATGTAATTAACATAAAAGTACACGGCACACTGCGCACCACACAAGTTTAATTAATTAATCCGGGAGGGTCCCTTCGAGGAAACGAATGCATGTTAGTTTTAGAGGTTCCTCACATCATTCCGGTTAAGAATGTGAATCATTCGTATCCTCGAAACGGCCGTCCCGGATTAATTAATTAAACTTGTGTCATGCGGAGGTTGCTGATACTTCTGTGTTGTTTACCCTACTACGCTGCAGTCCTTGCTATTATTACTAAATTCCGATGTATTCGATTTAAATTATATGAAAATTCTACGAAATGAGACAAAAAAGAAATGAATCTATTAAATTAGAGATTGAAGTGCGGTTGATCGGGAGGTACTTAGCTTGTATAAGTGTGGTTGTTATCTTGGAATGACCTGAGGTTTTTCAAATAATGTTGAGGAAAACAGCAGCGGTCTTACCGGTTTCTAAGCTTCGTTCGGAAGAGAATCACGTCTCTTACGGGTCGATGGCCTAGTTCGGATCAATCTAGGTGTATGCAGTCCTTGTACGAATTGGAGCAGTAGCAAATACAAACTGGTCCCGTACAAATTATAGGTTGTCTAATGCAAACTTTAATTTGATTCAGTAAAATCGCCTAAAAGAAAAGAACAAAAAAAAGAACCTAATAAAAGGAAGGAAGCTACATGTCTCAGATGGAAGAACGTGTTTAACGAAACAAACGCTTGGTGGTAAAATACTCCAAAACTCACAAATTTCGACCAAGTACGTTCTATGTCGCAACATAAAGTTACTATAATCCCGACAGAAATGCGGGAAACTGCCAAAATCAAAAGTATATCCAAAGAACAAAGGGCGGCTCATACCAAAGCTAATAGCGAACTAGTATTATTACAAAAAAGAAGTAACTATACGATGACTCCAATGATGAGAACAGGTGATAAATAACAATACTAAATTAATTAGAAAATTATATTGACCCACCGAATAAAGATGGTGCAACCAGTATTAACCCTGCATTAAATATTTATAAATTTCCGTTAATTAAAATTTCAATCTTTACTACAAAAGAATGATGTAAAAGTGATTTTGAGGCAAAGACAAATAGGCAATTTGGGCAATCTTTTTATAGAATTAGCAATTACCCAAGAACTTGTCTTGTTAAGTCGATAGAAGATGTAAGAAAAGTGCTTTCGTCATTGCTGTTTTTTTTTCTGCATTATTTGTACCATACCCTGTACTTACTCGTCTATTTGTTTCTTCAATCGAACTTAATTGGAAAGTTTGTCTAACCATTTGCAAAATTTGTATTTAAAAAAAGTACTTAAAAGAAGGTACGATGGCACAAAAGTAAACTTGGACAATACGGTGTAAACCTGTACGAAAGTGAGCCTTGTTTAGCCATTGTTACAATTATGTAATCCAACCCCAAATTTTTTTCAATTATTACATGTTATCATCGCTAATTACATTCCGAAGTTGTGGTTAACCTTCTCTTGAATCATTTCGCATGAATATAACATATTTTCCAACGAGACGTGGAGGACAAGATTGTGCCAATTTCTAACGTAAGACTTCTTAACTTTTTCAACATATTTCCTAAATAAGTGGCAAATATGCCGACGGCAAAAGCTCACAATGCGATACGTAGGTATTTAGATATTACTGTGGTTGTGCTCATTATTTTCAGTCTTCACTGTCCCCCGTTCTCATCTAGATCGGTCGTTAGATGATTGGAAACACGTGCTTTGGAGTGACAAGTCAAAGTTTGAGGTTTTTGGGCAAAATCGACGAGTTTATGTCCGAAGATCTAAAACCGAAAAGTGATTCCGGACTGCATTGTGCCAACAGCGAAGCAAGAGCGTAGTTCTGTGTTAATGTAGGGATGTTTCTCCTTTGCTGGGACGGGAGATTTATGCAGAGGGCAGTGTGTAATGAGGAAGGAAAATTATTTTGCAATACTCCAGAATCATGCAGTGCCATCAGGATTGCGTACAATAGGCCGTAACTTTACATTCATGCATGACAACGACCCGAAACACACTGCGTTAGTGTGTAAGAACTATCTAAAGGAGCAAGAAGAACAGCACACCCTGAAAGTAACGACATGGCCCCCACAAAGCCCAGATTTGAACCCTATAGAGTTGTCGTGGGATGAACTGGACAGGAGGATCCGAAAAATATGCCCAACTTCACAAGAACATTTACGGAATATTCTGCAACATGAACGGATTAATATTCCACAATCCGTTTTAACAAAACTTATCGAAGGAATGTCTAGAATAGTTCGAGCGGTGATTAACAGCAAAGGAGGTTTTTTCGACGAAAAAAAAAATATAATGTTCAGTATGTTATATTAGGCCAGAATAACTTTTTATTTACTTATTTTTGTCTTTCTTACCTGTACATACAATAAAATTGCATTTTGTTTTTAGTTTCGTTTATTTCTGTAACCTTTTCATGTTTTTTACTAACCGACCGAACTTCTCTGAACGGCAGTGTACATGATGCAGCATTTTATCCTCGAAAAACGCATAAAAATTATCCGAACTTATTATGCAAACGCGTCCTCTTCTATAATATTCTACTTCCTCTCTACCCTAAGGTGTAAGGTTACATATCATACACAAACTTTGTCCACTTTTCCTTGTTTCTGGACAACTTCCTTGCATCCGCTCATGTTATTCTCCTCCTCTTCAAAACTATTCCCACTGCGACATTCCATACTTTCCGTACTTCCTGCTGTCCTACCTCGTTCAATTTTCGTTTCCCATATACATTTGACTGCGCTCGTGGCGCTCGTTCTGTTTAGATGTACGAACTATTTTATTTGCTGCGTTTCTATTACGATAGGAATGTTTTCTACCTCTAATTCCACTCTCGCAATGTAGTTTCTAGTTCTGTCTCTTCTAGTTATGCCTCTAATTCCTCTGAGATATTTCATATCCATGGCTTGCAGTTTACTTTTCATACTGTTTGTTGGAACTCAGCTCTCGCTGCCGTATATTGAAATTGGTCTTATGTACTATCAATTTTGTTTGTCGGCTTACTTCCTTTTTTCGAATAAAGTTCCTATTTAAGCCATGGTGTAAGCGTGCGGCATTTGTTATTCTTTCTTGTGCTTCTCCTTCCATTTTTCCTTCTCTCTGTATTAGCACTTCAAGATATTTGAATTTATCGACCTGTTGCAATTTTTCTCCTTCTATTTTAATATTTAGGTTAGCGTTCTCTTTCCCTATTACTATTATTTTTATCTTCGTTTTGTTTACTCTCATATTTCCTGAAACACTTCACTATACAAACACCCGTACTAACGGTATCAAACCCTGTCTTATCTAGGATGTACTTTCTATCTAAGATACACAAGCCAGGAAAGAGCATGAGACTCATTGTTTCCAACATCAACGGTCCTACTTATTTGCTCTCCATGTGCTTATCTAACAAATTGAACAAACTACCAGTACAGATTGCCGATTTTTCAGTTAAAATACGCGTTTATTGAGAAAATTAAAAACATTTAGCTCACTGAAAACGTAAGTTCCCAGTTTCCTAGCGTTCCGGTCAATTTAACTTTGGAAAATTTAGAGGAAGTTTTGCTTGGAAGAGATAATTAGTTTAATTTCTTTGACTAGACTTTGTATGGGACAAAATTTTTTCCAGATCAGCAACACATTTTATCAACAAACTGAAGGGATGGCAATGGGTAACAGCCTATCTCCTTTTATTGCTAACCTTTTTTTATGGGTAAATTCGAAATTAAACTTAAAAACACTTTGGACTATTTTTCCGGGGCTTGGATCAGATATGTCGATGGTATTTTTTGCATAATAGAAATGTCTTTCGGGTAATGTCGTGTAGTTAATATTTATTTCTAACACTGTCTTTAGAAATCTTCTGTAGAAGCTGACAGCATGGTCAGCGAAACGTCAAGTAAAATATTAACTACACGACATCACCCGAAAGAGATTTCTACTATGGATTACGGTCGTGAAAGCCTACACTCAACTATATTTTTTGCATCTTTGACACCAGCAGATGTTCAATAACCGATTTCTTGGAACAACTAAATTCTAACTTTCCCTCTATTAAATTTACCCACGAAGAGGAAAAGACAATAGGATTCCTTTCCTTGATATGTCAATAATAAGAAATAGGAATAAGTTAGAAATCAATCAATTCATGGAAACACAAACTTTCGGCTGTTTACTTTTTGGTGTACAGTTTGCTCAATTTTCCTTTAACTAAAGACCGGTACCAAAAGCGAACTCAAGAAGATTATCAAAATTGCGAAGTTTAACGGATTTTCTGGAGAGGTAGCCTATAATACTATTAAAGTGCTTCTGGTAAGGGGTAATAGTGAAATGTTTCGGCGTTCCAGTGTCACAATATTCGAGTACGGGATTTACTCATATTTCTTGCCGCTAGTTCTTCTTCTCATAGCCTTAGATTTTCTTGTAATTTGCTATCATTGGTCGTCTGCGAAGGCACACTCTGATATTCTAACTGGTAATAGTTTGTAATATCCCAGATGTACGATTTCGGATTCTTTTCGTTCGAAATCGTATGCCTAACCAGGAATCTGCAAACTTTGAGCGGACTGGACCTATCCTTGACAACAAGAGACCGCTGCGAGAATGTATCGTTCGTTCAGCCGAAAACATCGCCAGGGTGAATGAGAGTAATAGAAAGTCCAAAGACCTTGATCGCTCAGAGTAATTAGGTATTTGAAAATCGTCGCTACAAAGATTATAGCATGCAAGACCCAGTTGCTCCAAGAACTGAAGGCTATGGACCAACAAACCCGCCTTACGTTTGTCGATAGAGCAAACTGCAGTAAACAACGAATTTTGTAAACGAATCATATTCAGCAACGAAGCCTGTTCTTTTCATGGGTGGTTACGTTAATGAACAAAACTGTTGTTTTTAGGAACGCGAAACTCCTCGAAAGATTGTGGAGAAACCACTGTTTCCTCGTCGTGTAACCGTTTGGTACGGTTTTTCGTCCCAAGGTGTGCGTGGACCTTACTTTCTTGATGGATGTGGAGGATGGAATGGAGGTGTGGAAATGGAAATGGAATGGAGAAATGGAATGAAAAGTGGAAGTGGGGAAACTATCTATTAATAGCAAGCGATATGACTAACTTTCTATGGGGTCTTCCGGACCTTTCCTTTCAATAAAAGGACTACTTTCCACATTGCCACAAAAACTGTAAACTTATTGCAGAAAGAAATTCCTGGCTGTGTAATTTCCCGCAATGGTGACATTAGTTGGCCTTCGACATCTTGCTATTTAACACCACTAGATGTCTTCCTTTGGGGTTCTTAAGGATCAAGTATATGCAAAGAATCTGCAGAGAACTGATGATTTAAAAATAATATTCGTACGGTTATTGGTGATTGATGTTAATAAATTGAGGAGTTCCTGCTGGGACACCCATTACAGTCCGTTAGTTACAATGGAGTGGTAGGAAAGTTGTAACCAGTCGTATATTTACAAACAAATTGTTCCACAATTGTTTGATTTTTCTTTTCACGTACGCCTGAATTAAATTATCGTAAATTCTTTAATTAATTTAAACAATAACATGTAACCACTTAACTGTTATTATTATAGGTCTCACCGAAGAAAATAATCCGTTGAAGCGTACCTAATTCTTTCACAATAACTCAATAAAATGGCTTAGAACGATGCGAATTACTTTCTTTCCTTTTGAAAAGGATTATACACACGTATGCGCTTATACTTCCAATCTGTTATTGAACACCATTTCCGCAGTGCGTAATTTCTTAGAATCCAACAGGAAAACGAGATAAATAATCTCGTTTTACGAACGTTTCCCAATTTAGTTGATCCCCGTAATATCGCCAAAGAAAACACCTTCGCTGAATTCTCGCGCTATATACTGGATGTGAAACGCAGCTATATACGAGCTATGTATCGTCGTCGTCGTCGATACTTCTTCCTAGTAGTACACCTTTTGATCGCAGTTAAGCCGCTCCGTAATCCTTTGCGCAGCTTCACCTGTATTACTTTCGCTTTCGTATACACAGCCCAGGAGAATCTATATACATGGCGTATACATAGATGCATAAGCTGTCGGATATATATATATATATATATATATATATATACATATATATATAGCTTTAAACGGGGAATTAATTACTCTATCATTCATAAACAGCGAAGTGGGAAAAGCGATTTAAGATGAACGAAAGGAAAAGCGTTCCTTCGAGCGTGGTAAACGTCACATTAAACTTGGAAGACTTTCTCTGGATTTTGGTGTTTCCAATGTGTGGTAGATGTCTCTTATTAGATTTCGGGTAAATGGAAATGGTACGGTTGGGTAGAATGATTGGTGGAAATAAATGCCTCCGGGCTTGTTTAAACGTACCCACCTCAAAAGTGATTTCCTAATCAGGTCTTTTTGATTTATTAGGGTTTACGTTTCGTGCTACAATGACAAGAGGCACTTTCGTCTATCTTTCCGTCTTTTTCGCATGTCTTGCAGGGGGCAAAAGGAAATAATATTTTTCCTCGAGGGCAGTGATAGAACGAGCATGTTAGAATTCGAGTTTCTTTCTCACATCATTTGGTCGTACGGTTGAGAAACGAGAATACAAGCATTCTTGAAACAGCTATTCCGGATTAAATAATTAAATTCGTGTGGTGCGGAGTGTGCCGATACTTTGATGTTGTTTACGACTTTACGTCGGGTGAAAGACTAAAACCCATTGGAATTATACGGAAGATATAATCCACCGTTATTATAATAATTTCTATATTTATTTTCAGTTGTAGCTTGTAATTGTGCCCGATATAATAAATTGGTTATTACATAAGTAACTATTCCTCATTCCCGGCTACGTAAATCAATCATTTCTGCCGTAGTGAGAGAGCACGTAATCGGTTATTAACGTTGGTCGCATCCGCCAGCGGGCGTAAATGAATTCTACGTTTCAAGGAAACTCAAGTCTCGAATGCAAGGTTATACTTCGCCAGCTAGAATGAAAAATATTCATTACCATCCATTGACGTTCTGCTGTGCTTTTTTAGAGCAATTTAAGTGGCGTTTTTTAATTTCTGAAGATGTCTCTAATGTTACTGTCACATTTCATGTCATTCTACAAAGTGCAGAGATTATTATTTTTGCCCAAGTAAATATCAGCGCCGTCCTAGCTTGCATATTTTGCGAATGTTGAAGACAACAGATATTTTCAATTTTCAGTCAAATCCACTCGCTACGCTGTTGTTAAATCAAGGATCAAGGCATGCTAGGCAAACAAATAGCTTGAGTGTAGGCTTTCACGACCGTAATTCATAGTAGAAATGTCTTTCGGGTGTTGTCGCGTACTTAATATTTTACTTGACGTTTCGCTGATCATGCTGTCAGCTTCTGCAGAAGATTTCTAAAGACTGTGACTGTGACTGACAGCCTTTAGAAATGTTCTGAAGAAGCTGACAGCATGATCAGCGAAACGTCAAGTAAACTATTAACTACGCCACAACACCCGAAAGACATTTCTACTATAAACAAATAGCTTTTTCTTGATCGTTGAAATGAGTTAAGTTCACGTGATCTTTTCGTATAGAATGTTGTCACCAATAATAGAAGACGCGCATGGAAAGTGTACTCGTTTTTGTAGGCTTATTTGTGACATACGAGCCACCGTCCATAGAAATTAAGACAAAATTAATACCGACAGCCCTTAAGTTCGATCACCCCGAATTGTACGATTCCACGTAATTTCCCTTTCTTTTCCAGAATCAGAAGGCGAGCCGACAGATGACCAGAACGACTTAACGGCTTCATTTCCCCCGTTAGAAGAGCATGCCCCCGTTCACTTCGCTACCGAAAATAGCACCGTCATGACGTCACAGACCGGGTCCACGGCGCTGGTGCCATGTGTGGTTAATAACATTGGGGATGGAATGGTAAGAATAAAGAACTAATAAGCTCGTATCAACTCTAGGCAGTAGAACATATGTATGTGTACACATGTACAACGTGCTTCCTCTTTAAAATTGAGGTTTTTAGATATTAATGTTTAGTTCCACGTAAACATTCCTTTTTAACTTTATATTGGAGAAATATTCTACCTATAAGAAAAAAAATTCCTTAAGCTGCCCTTTAGACGAAGTTATGCCTTCAAAGTAGACACTGTCATACTGGCACTCCGCTCGTGTTGAAATAATTTTGAAAACAGTTTTTACAACTCAGAAGAAGGTGCTTATAGTAGAAGAGCATTTTCGTCCCTACGGAAACGGAGGAGTTAGTGCCCTAAGCTTGAAACAATTCTTCGAAAGATATCGATAACAGCTTAACAAAGATTAGCATTTGTTGACAAATTGCGTCGCGTTGGTGGTATCTTGCATCAGTGTAAAGACTCTCCATATTCTCGAAGAATAGTGCAGACCAGTAATAATCAATGTTCCTGCCCAGGTCATACCGTCTCTGCAAAGAAGTCTGCGACGAACATACTACACTCAAATTGGACAATAAACTCCGCGAATCTAGGTGCAAAAGAAGATGATGATTTCTTGAGAAATTTATGGCTTTTAAGCAAAAGTCGCATTCAACCGTTAATTGCTACAACAATAGACGAATAGCTCAATTTAAATTCCTCCACAATGCTCGAATTACCATTTAGTACGCTGCATCTGGACGTGGTGTAATTGACCCCAAATCGAAAATATTTTAGAAGAAATGCAAGCAGAATTTCATAAAGGCAGAGCGATACATAACCGAATCTTCGTCGCACATCAAGCATGTAGGGAAGCGATAAAAAACTGGAAAAGAAATGTAATTTACTTCATAGACCTCGAAGAAGCCTTTATTCGAATAAAGAAGAAGTAATTATGGACTACGCTACCAAATAGACGAATAGATGAATAACCCATGAATGTATTAAGAGCTTCTGCAAAGAAACGAATAAGAAGTGAAAAGTTTAGGGCTGGTGTGTGATGCATTTTAATATAATGCTAGGCGAAGCAATCAAAGAAAATATTTGAAAATTAATCGCAGAATTATGCTACGCCGATGATATGGCAACATCTGGAGGCTCGGAAAGAATTCTAGAACAAAATTTCAACATAATGAACAAGCAGCTGAAGAAGACACACATGGAAGTAAATATGAAAAAACCAAATGTCGTCCTAGTGGCAAAGGATCGCAAAATGTATATAAGGATCCGGGGATAAAGAAATTCGTCAAGCAGAAAAATGCACATATTTGGTAACAACGATAAATAACAAAGCAAATATGGCATTATTAAACAATAGAAGACTCTAAAATGCCTTAGAAACAAACCATCTCGGAAATACAAGAGTCCCGAAAGTATCTAATTGTAAGATAGAAGTTGCAATGAGGATCGCCACTACAAAAAGAAATAGAAGATATAAATGCTATGAAAATGAGATTCATACGAAGAATAGAAAATAAAATAGGGAACGATAAAATGAGAAATGAGAACAGCTGAAAATAATCCAGGGATCAAGCACAATATAACATGGACAACTCAGATGATTGGAACGCATTCCACGAATCAATTCAATGAACAGGTTGGAGAAGCGAAGGAACACACAAAATGGACAAGTATTTTGTTATGGACGACGACGAATATCCAGTTATTGTCGACCAAAGGCGTTATGGACAGAAATTCAAGAATTAAGAGCTTTTTGCTAAACGCGAAATAGGCCACAGAGCAAGACCTTACTTGATGAACATGAGTCGGTACTTCGCTCAGAAGATCCACCAACGATTATTGGAGAACTAGAGCAGGTAATAAGTAACTGTTTTTGGAAACTGCGACCTTCGGCTAATGTTGTTCGTAGTCTTTCTGTACTCGATTCCTATGAACGTGCAGAAAGTAGTCTGCAAAATATTTTCAAAAGATTTAATAAATTTCTCCTAATATAAAAGTTTAACAATTAATTTATCTCCATCGACTCCATTTCCAAAAAAAAAAAAAAAACTAGGTGGAACCCAAACAGCAAAAGCAAATAAAGAAACGTGATGAGTCGAAGCACGAAAAACTCATCCATTTGCGTTACAGAAGAGCTGAGACCAATATAGATATAGTAAAGGCAAGAGGCACAAACCGTGTACTGTATAAAGGCGACCTAATGACCCTAAAGCTAACTTCGAATATGTGTTGATCGAATCACGTTGCGGTTATTCGGATCCCAGGTTTATTTGTTTTCCCGTTCCGGCAGCGTTTCGTCTATTAAGAGAAACGCACAGATTGACGAAATGGTTGCCACGTTTCATGCGGTTTGAGGAAAGAAACGAGAAAATAGAATAATAAAAGAAAAACAAACAAGGGCGCAAGGAGATGAGGAAAATTGGCAGAAAATATATCGCGAGAACATGTTTTGAGTGTTTGATTTGGAGAAGTAAATAAGTTTGTGTCGATGTCCATAATTAGATGTACTTTTTGTAACACGTTTTCTGCATTTTAAATTAGATTCTGGAATTTTACGAATCTCATGTTGCTGCTGAAGATGATCACTTAGCTATCGAAACGTGCGTAGAGTTTCAGTGAAGTGTTTGTGGTAAGGGGTAATAGTGAAGTGCTTCAGCACTCATTATATTTGTGCACACACGCAATACAGAGTGTTCAGATAAAAATCTCGTACCTCTCAAAACTCTACTTAACACCTCAGGCAATCAATTTTTGGTGGTGGCTGTTTTTTGGCCATCCAATTCAATTGCACATACCCGGTCCGAAACGTCCGAAATGTCGGTTCCAATTAAACCTCAACTAACAGATAGAGTGCTGCTCTAAACAACAGTGTGTGTTTTGTTATTCAATTACATTAAATAAATAACGGAATTTCGCAATTTAAGCTCGTAAAAGTCAAAATAATACACAGAGTGTTCTATATAAAAAAAAACACCGCGTATACTTCAGTATAATTCTCAGTTGTGCTGGACTTATCTCCGAATACTTCCTATTTGAAAGGTTTTCTTTCTAAATTTCTTTCTCTTCAACAGCTGCTATAAGTTCGCCATTGCCTCTTGTTTCTTCGAGATTTGAAAATAAATAAAGATTATAAGGAGCTAGATATGGAATGGTCAGCTTCTATTCAGCAACGGCAGCTTTTGAAAATCTTAATTTGTGGAATGGTGGAGCAACAAGACGTTTTCCGCGCCTTTTCACTTTAATAGAATCTTCTACGCGATGTATAAACGCTCTTCCGCTACCGTACTACCCTGATTTAGATCAGGAAATCATGAAAATCATGTTAAAATTGAAAGCTCGCCAGTCTGGGAATACAAAAGCTTGTATTAGTTGGACCCACTGAATAAGCTAGATTAATTCATTTAGTTTTATTTTTATAACATGAAACATACTTACCAACTAATAAAGCATGATAACCAAATTTAATTAACGTGAACTCCCTCCATAACATAATTTAACAATTTTCTAGCACAAAATACTCATTAATAATCGGCTAATTCATCGTTTATGTAAACAAAACCGTTGATTACATTCACACACTAACACTGCATGATTGAAAAGCGGCTTTAGATCGTGTAAATAATTTGCAGTAGGTGTCGGCTTTATTAATGTCCAGCAATGAAACCCGCGCCTCGGCGCGGATCAGTTTTTTTTCAATTTCGCGCGCAACCAAATGTGATCAACGAACGCCATTATCCGCTGTAAATGATGTGCATATGTTGCCCGGGAATGGATAGTTATTCGCCTGTACGATGTCAGCCATGTTAACGTGCGCAAATTACGATCACGTGCGTGCATAAATTTAGATTTTGTTTGATTGGGCTAGTCAATTAAAAATTTTATGTAATTTGAGAATTGTTTCTTTTTATTGACGTTTGGGAACTTGAAAAGTGTCGTTGCTTTCAAAATTTGAATTGGAGTAAGTTCAATGTAGAGCAAGTTAGAGATTTAATAAATTTAATTAATAATTAATTTAATAATTTTAAATGCTATGCAAAGAAAACAATTTTGATGAATCCAGCAATAAGAGTCTATCCGACTAAATTCTGGCGTTAAACAATAGAAATTCTTGGGGTGTTATTCCACGCCGTAATTGAGGACCCTCCATCTCATTTTCGGTGCGCTTAAAAAAAAAATAAATTAAGTATCAAATAAAATAAGGAACGAAAAGTAGAATAAAACATGCTACGAATATGTAATACTTTCACACATGCTGTTTGTGGCTTTCAAAACAGCATACGACTCTGTGAGTAAGAGAGAAACACACTGCTCTAAGCAATTAGAGGATATTTACAAAAATAATAATAAAATAAATAAAAAAATAATATGACACGCAAATATTTTTATATTGCAACTACAACGTTTTTAAACAAGAAACAGATTGCTTTGACAAGTTTCAACTTGTTCAGCGCTTCAGTGCGAACCACCACAGCTTGAGGGTATAAAAGCGCGTATCCCAACGATCTCGACTACAGTTAGATTTTCCGTATAATTTTTAACCATAATTACGGGTAATAATGGAAAGGCAACGCGATTTGACTCGTGCACAGGCTTGGAGAGCGATAGGTCAATTGGAAGGTGGACGGAGACGGCAAGCTGTTGCTGAAGTTTTTGCAATTTCGCGTTTGTGGAATCGGTTTCTAGAAACTGGAGATGTTCAGAGAAGACGAGGACAAGGGCGCCCAGCATCTACAACACCAAGAGATGATCGATACCTAACAGTATTTGCACGTAGAAACCGCACTCGTAACGCAACGCAGCTTAGAAGTGAGCTTGCCGCTGCTTCGGTAAAAGTAGTATCAACTCAAACAATAAGAAATCGTCTTCACAACGTTGGCATGTATGATTGCTCTTCGTAATAGGTCGCGAAGAAAATGGGCTGAGCAACATAAAAGTTGGAATCACGATGACTGGGCACAAGTATTGTTTTGTGACGAATCCAGATTCGCCCTAAATCCAGATAATAGGCGTATTGTAATTTGGCGCGAACCTGGAACACGTAATCAGCCACAATTTGTTCGAGAAAGACCGCAATATGAAGGCGAGAGTGTAATGACATGGGCTGGGATAAGCGCAGGAGGACATACAGACCTTTCTGTGATAGAGAATGGCAACCTGACTGCTCAGAGGTATCTAGATGAAATTTTGAGATCCATTGTTCTTCCGTACGCTGGCGCTATGGGTGAAAGATTTATTTTAATGGATGACAATGCTCGTCCACATCGGGCAAACATCGTGAACAACTGGATTGAACAATTGGGAATCAATAGAATGGACTGGCCAGCAAATTCTCCTGATGGTAATTCCATCGAACATGCTTGGGATGCTTTAGCAAGACGTGTTGCAGCAAGAAATATTCCACCGCGTACAATTCGGGAACTTCAAAATGCTCTGAGAGAGGAATGGAATAATCTTTTACAAGAATTTTTTGATGTCCTGATTCGATCAATGCCGATGAGATGTCAAACCTTTATTACCGTTTGTGGAGATCATATACATTATTAACAATGGATTTTTCGTTATTTTATCAATAAAACTTCTTATAAAGTCTCATAATTGTGTAATCATTTAATGATATTTATTCACTCTAGTTCCTTTGTAGCTTTATAATGTACATAAACAAGTTCAAACTTGTCAATGCGTTCGGTTTCTTATTTAAAAACATTGTAGTTAAATATAAAAATATTTGCGAGGTGCTACGTTCATTATTTATTTATTTTATTACCACTTTTCCAAAAAATCCCCTAATTGTTTTAAGCATTGTAATTAAGGCCCTGGTAATGCTATAGATTCCGGAAAATCTGGTAAGACTAACAAATATGACACTACAAAGAAGCAGGTGTGCAATCAAAGTAATTGGAAACACATCTACCGAGTTTAGAATAAGGACCGGAATGAGAAAGGGTCGCCTTCCTTTGTCAACTCTGCTATTTAACGTGGTTTTGGCAGACGTAATACGTGATATTGGAATCAATACAAGAGGAACAATATTCACGAAAGGTCAACCCTGCCAGGAAGAAAGGGAGGCGCAGAAGGAAACGGAAGGAAGCCATCTCAGATGATTTAAGGGGGGAACAAGTAACAAATTGGAGATTTAAAGCAAGAGTTAGAGACCAGTGGGAACAAATTACACAGCTGTAGGCCTAAAAGGGCTGTTTAAAGCTTGTGTGTAATATTGAAGTAATTAAACCAAGGTTAATGAAAGGAAAAGGAAACTAATTATAGAAGCAAAACGAATAAAGCTTAGCAGTTTTAAAGAAGCTGCTGCTGGTTTATTGAGTTAAGCTAATTCTATTTTTCGGATGTTCAAACTGAAGCGTATTAAAAAAAAAGATATTAAAGAAGATCAAGACCTGAACTGAAATAAAGAGATTATTGTTTAGCCTTCTATGTTCTCCTTGAAGATAAAGAAGTTCTGTCGATTATTTTCTCCAAATTTCAGTTTTTTTTGAAGTGCAAGAAATAGACTTCATCAACCAAATTCTGCAAAAGAGATTCGCCTAGAAGCGGCACCAACAAAATCTTTCTAATGGAATGGTTTTAGTTTTCCAACAAAGCGCAGAAAAAGACATTGATTACGTGCTCGGACGGTGCATCATTTTCAGTGATGGGCCTCACTATGCAAAGAGATAGGTCACAATTGGTCGCAGTGAAACCTCATTCAATCGAACTTTCTTGAGAAATGAAACGTTCCGATTAGTAGACATGGCGTACTTCAGAAATACAGAATTATTGCTTGTTTGATCCCGTGTTGATGATGAGACAATCTCTTTATTTCTAGCCGAAATCTCTCCATCGCCTCTTACAAAGCCATTGCGCAAAATTGTTGGTTTCATCGGTTCGAAAAACGTCCTTGCAAATATCGGTGATGTCGCTTAGGATTATCTCATCATTAACTTGATCGGTCTCAGTATTCTGAGCATCCTGAGCATCTAATAATCTACGTCGTCGACAAGTTCAAACCAAATTGCCATTGTAATATTTGAATATGATAGAATTACGTGCGAATCCCATGGCTGAATAAGAGAGACAATTTGGTGGAAATATTTGTGGAATGCTTTTGTCTTCAGTTCATAGTTCTTTTATATTGCAATATCTAAACTAAAGCCCGAGTGTCAATTCATCTTGGCAAATAAATGTTATATTTGTTGAATGATCGATCACAGCTTATTGATTAATAAATGAAGTACAAGGTGGGCCAAATTCGGTACTTTTAATAGGGAACTTTCTAAAGGAATTAGACAAAAACTGACCTAAGCTTCTGGAGCTCGAATTTAAAGAGAAATCGATTGGTGAAATCCATATTTTTATATCTTCCTTAATATAAGAGATACAGAGCGTTCTCTTAAAATGTGCAATTTTTAAAAACCCTTGTAACTTCTCTATTTGTGAAAATGTTTGATTTATATAAAAACTATATATCCTTTCAAAAGCTGACACTTAAAAATTATGTAGCTCAAAATAGAGACAAAGAATTAGAGGAAATTGCTGTATTAGGGGAAACTGTAAATAGCCGGACACGTTCCACTCGCCAGATGGTACAAACAACAAGTTTAGCAAGAACATCGGTAAGGTGCACATTAAAAAAGCATAAAATGAATCCCTATCGGACAAGGAAAGTTCACTACCTTTTTGCCGCGGATTTGGAGCGTCGTATGGTATATTTGTCAATGGCTTTTGGGAAAATGTGAAGAAAATCATAATTTTGCTCTAAACTGTGTATGGACGGATGATTGTAACGTAAGCAGTGCGGGAATTTTTACAGGTTCAATTCTTATACTTGGTCGCGTGAAAATCCCCATGTTACTGCTGAGAGGAGAAACCAAGGACGATACAGTTAACTGTAACAGATAACTGTTTTCATTTCTCCCTTTATATGCAGATGGTCCCAAGTTGTATTCTAAAGTTAATTGTGTTGGGGACGGTAGCACGGTAAAATACAAATAAATATACAACGCTTGCGGAGGCATCTCTTAATTTGCCCCATTACAAGCAGCACAACAGGAAATCTTGGACTCCTCTTGAGTGCTTAGGGTTTATTTGGTTTTCCAACAATTATCCATTTCAGCTTACTTGTACCGGGAACATCGGCACAAGGCATGGAAGTGTCACGCGTTTCTTCGCTTCGGCGTGCAAGGTTATGCTTAAGAAGGCTCCCCAAAACGGTCCAGCATTGTCACCTAGATAGTATTTGAAATTTTGTGTGTATTATATTATTTAGTTAAAGACTTTTGGTCGTATTTCCACCATTATCATTTACTAAAATATTTCTTCTCCTTAGAATAAGCTGTTGTTTCTGTTACTGGTTCATCTTGTGGAATTGAGCAACGTAAGACCCTGCCCGTTTTCCACTCTAGCTGTCGGTGCATGGACGATAAATACTTTTGCAAACATTTTGGTAAATTTAAAGCCAAAATAACGCTTTCAAATCAACTAAACCGTTTTTAGCACGTTTACCTTTAAAACCAACGCCCACTATATTATTTAAACGAAGGATGTTGCTGATGTAAGCGATAGCATCGCTTTACAAAAACAAATAGAATACCGACGTTAGCGGTTATCGGCAATTGCACAAAAACGATACAGTCGACAGCGAAATCGCCTTCGCTATCATTTAATTTATATTCAAACTTGTTTATTACGACGGAAAACCACCCGCCCCCTCGCCCCCTCCCCGACGGGGAGTTGTAACGGCAGCCGTCACCAACGCCCGCAAAAACAAAACACCGCGTTATTTCCAATTAAACTACATCATTACGGTTGCGAGTTTACTCGTCGGAAGCGCAAACCCGTGTCACAAACCAAACCTACGCGATCATATCGAATGCCCTGTTTAGAGGACGAAAACACATCCGCTTCATTTAACTGATCGCGGAATGGAGTTCGGTTTTTCACATTTCCATATTAATGACGCGTCATTTGTCGAGGGATATTATGTTTAATTACTGGCGGGAAGGCCGTGCGGAGTGTGAGGTGGATGTGTTTTATGAAGGTAAAAGTGTTAAATGTATCGAGGATAACGTGCGTAATGTGAATAAAATTAATACCGCGGATGAATTGGATTTGAGAAATCGCGTATTTTTAAATGTAGGACATGGTTACCATGCCAGGATGCTTCGATTGAGTTCTATAAAAAAATCCTAGCGACATACTTACATGCGAACGAAAAATGTATTGTTGGATTTAGAGCAAATCCTGCGTAAATCCGAAAAGAGCCGTTGTGCATGAACCGCTAGCTTTTCCAGGGTTTAGACTAAAATGATACAATTAAACACGTCACAAATGTGGAAAATTCTAGTCCTTAATTAAAATTAGAAACAGGGTAGGACCCAATGTAGATCTTTGCGGTATACCCAATTTACCCAAATTAATGCTTTCCGATATACGTCCAATATTTGCTACATTTGGTGCTCTATCACAAACGTAACGTTCGAGGGGCACTCCATACCTACACAATCAAACAGTTTGCTTAAACCAAATAGGGTGCTTAGTTTATTACTTTAACACCAAGTTTCTAATTACAGGTGTCTTGGATTAGGAGGAAGGATTATCATCTGCTCACGGTGGGATTAACAACCTACAGTAGTGACGAAAGGTTCCAGGCCATCCATCTGCAACACTCAGAGGTAAATACGCTATTGATAATATTTAATATATTTCCTTTATCTTAGGTTGGGCAAATGCCTAGATCCACTCCAACATCTTCGACAAGACCACATAAATTTCAGTAAAATTTGCTAAATACGAAGTCTGAAAAGCTTTAGGTTTTAGGCTGAAAGATAGTTTTGAAAATTTCAGCCGTGTTGGACGCTTAGTTGTTGTTTAACAGTTATTTGTTTTAATCCTGTATTAATGTAAAACATCCAATATTAAATTCTTGCATCTCAAAAGCAATGCGCCAACGCAAATTGAAGCCGAGGTAATAGCTGTTTGCAGGGGCTCCCATTATTTGCCACAGTGAAATCTTGGGCAGTTGCATTTAAAGGTAGTCGTACAAGCTTAATTAGAACATGTCCAAACCCTTGTTGAAGCAGTTTATAAGCAAAATCAGTCGGAGTTTTGGCGTCAATTATTTGCTGTAGATGAAACGGAAATACTCCAATACACTCTTAAAAGCCAGGCACAGGCGAAACAGTGGGCTGGGAAGAGTAAATCGTTTCTAAAAAAGGCGAAGGCTGTTTTATCAACCGGAAAAGTGAAGGTTACCGCTTTCTGGGATAGCTATGGAGTTGCGTTAATCGGCCATCTTGGAAATGGAAAACCAGTAACGGAGGCCAAGCTGGCAGCGGTAGTTGCGGGAAAGCGGCTGCATTTGAAGAACCTTTGCTTCAACAAGACAGTGTCATCGAGGTTCGAATTGATAGAACTCTATTTACCAGATTCGGCTTCCGGTACCCAGAAGAAGCTGTTTGAACTGTTCAAACGTTTACACATACAGAACAGTTTAAAAGTGGTCGTGTAAATGTGAAGTTCTTCTTCTCTGGAGTCTCGTTTTGACGCGTTAATTCGGAACAATAGGCGTATTATCGTTGAACTTATACTTAAAAATGTACACGCGAGAATAAGTTGCAGCATAGAAAAACCTGTGATGGATTCCAAAACAACTTACAGACACCCACGAAGTAATTCGGCTTCAAATCAATCAACAGTTGAAAGAACGCCGTTTAATGGAAAAACAAGCATTCTTCAGCAGGTAGCGAAATATGGAAACATCATTTTGAGCTGAAGTCTAAGCAGAAAAGGCGTGAGTGGAAGCACCTCCTCTCGGAAGAAATCCAAGACCCAGCCGTCTTATGCTTACAGTATACTGGGATTCGCGGAGGCCTATTTTTTGTGACCATTTCGAGGAGCAACGAACCATCAGCAGCCAGTATTACAGTAATATGCTCAAAAGCAAGGTGAAGCCTACCATTCGAGAGAAACGTCGAAAAACTCCCACCTTGTCCGCTCTGAAGCAAAAATTTTCTTTTGTCTGTTTAAGTAACATATGTATGTAAAGCACTCTTTCATGTTTTCACATTTCCAGTATCTTTAAGCATCGATTTAGCATTTTGAATACCAACCACAGCATAATTGATCCCACCAGAACAAACTGAAAGTTTTCTGTAAGAGGTTTTGTTCTAGGGCATTGCAAGTTACACTATATTTCCCGCAAAATATTCTACGACTTCCTCTTAATCAACTAAATATTGGCAGAAACAAATCTCAACGTATCTGCATGTCTTCGTCATGAAAAGCACCTATTTCCCGGTCTCCTCTAACCTTCCTTGACATTATTACCTAAAAGACTCCGGCCTTATCTAACGAATTTCCTGGAAAGCTTCCTTAATACGAGCGAGGACCGTAACTGGCGCCATCCTTCGTGATTTGATCACATCGTCGCCCATGAAGTTACCTCTCCTTGCGAGAGCGTCGAATGTCGCATTTTATGGAGGCAATGATGGGGATGACAATCACGCTCACCATGCGCAGAACAACAGATATTATTCTGCGGGTGGGGGGTGGATCCTTGCGATCCTGTACAAGTCGCGGCTGTAGGTCATTACCAGAGGGAAAACAACACGCCACCTTTAGCTTTTGGTCGATTAAGAAGAGCGTCTACTTTGGCGCTTTCCTAAATTAAATGCTCGGGAAGAAGAAGCAAACACTGGAGGAGCGCGTCTGTTATCAAAGAGACTTTGCCGGTGTAAATACGAGGCGATGAAAGCAAATTGAGTTAAATTGAATCACTCGGCTCTCACGAAGGAATATGCTGATTAAAAGATGTACGTAAGAAGACCAGAGTTCTCTTTTTTTAAGTGGAGGGTGCTTGAGCTGTCGTCGGAAGAAACGGTTTATTTGCAGTTACGCGCACACTGAGAGAAAAATTTACAAGGACGCTAGTTAAAATTTTTTAATTAATAAGATAAGAACATATGGAGTCTTTTTACGTCTGTAGCACACTTCAGGAATTTCACTCCGATTCACCCTGTATAAATTGGCATTGCTTGCACCGTCCCTTTTATTTGTTTGGAAAAAGACTTAATGGTGTCATTGTCTTTAATGTAAAATGGACACGTGGAGTCTCTAAAACTTCCAAGTATCAATTAATTCAGATCTAATATGTTCAACTTGCACCTCATTATCCGCCATCTTACTCCTTTTCCCTTTTTAACTCTTTGTAGATTCATTATTTTGAGTTTACACACTTTAGCTTTTCTGCTGATAGCGTTTTTTTTTTACTTACAACCTTTCTACCTTGTTAATCGTCGAAAGCCCCACAAAGATAATGACTACGATCCGCCACTGCAAGAAATATAGAAAGAACTAAAAATAAACCTGCGGAGAACCCTTGCAACTGGATCATTATTGCCGATACAAAGCAGACGCTACATCAGTTCCATAAAAAGTCGTGTGCAACGGAATCAAGGGGCGATATCTTGTCACAGTCGAATTGATGCCACGATGAGTATTGGAATTTTAATTGGGAAAGAGGAGGACGGAGAATCATCTACAACAGAAAACGTACATTATACGACAACATTGGTTTGGAAAAAAAAAACCAGACAATTGCACCCAGTGACCTGATGAAGTGATATAAAAAAATAATAGAAACATTCATTTTTACAGAGATACTGGTCGATGAAATAGACGCTAGATGATAGGGTGATAATTGGTGAAATAAATGGGAATAATCTTGAGCTAGAAGCTGCTTATTCTATCTTATTGTAGAACAACCGGCGTTTTAACGTTAGAAAATTTGAACATTATTAAATTAAGACGAATTTATGGACAACAATATAAAAATTGACTTGGAAATATAAATATATTCGTTACTTAATTCCACCCTAAAAAATATCACTGGTTCGGTAGGTGTTATTTATCATTATCTCTTGATAAACAGGAAACCACGTTCTTCTTCCTCCCAACAACTTCACATTTAAGGTGTATAACTGTAATTTTATCAGCATCCCAACGAACTGGCCAGGCAAGGCAAGGTAAGCCAGTTAAAATATTTTTTTAAAGTTTTTCCCGAGTTAGCTACGGCCCGAAGTCCACTTTCATTAGAGATTCCTTCGTTTATTATGTGCATCTGATTCTTTAATTTATTCAATTGGATGCCTATTCTAGAAACACGGACATAAAGCTTACCGGACGAGGTGTTCACGAAAGCCAGAAGCGAGAGCAGCCAACTAGAATCTACGTTATCGCATAGAATTTCCTTGTAAGGCTTTCATACGTCGGGGTGTTCGGACTGGGGGTATCGTAGGAGGGGTGTGATGATTTTTCGTGCACAACGGATGGAATTTATTCTAGACCTTTCACGGTCACTGGTTCTGACAAATCGCCCTTTCTCATTTGGGATGAGCTGAGAAAATAGGAAAGACACAAAAAGTGGGAATAAAAAATTGTCTTGCTTATGTTGTATTGATGTTTGGAAAGGTTTTTTTTTTAGATTAAGAGTGCTTTACAAAAATCGATTTATTTAAACAAAAAACAATTGTTTTTATTTCCTTGTTAACAACCCTATAAAAAAATGACACCAGATCTCATTAACACATTCAAATTTAAACATACGCCTTACCTATTTCCCTTCGAAGTTTAATAGCTTGCGTGCTTTCATAATGTCTACTACACATTCGACAAAGGGTCGTACATCTCTAAAACGAACCGTGCGGTAACAAATACATTTAGCCCCCTCAATGCAGAGCTTTCCAACTAAACGCGTACTGAAAATTGAGAAATTAAAAACTCAAACGATAAAAATCCTCTCATCGTCTCCTCTCTTTGTCCGTTTGTTCTATTCGGCGAAATGAATTCTTTTCTGTCGCGTTCCCCGAATGAAAATTTAATTAGATTAGCCAGACGACTGCGATTTCTTTCCCATCTTCCTGTTGTGAGGCACTCAACCTGCGTAAGGCTGGATTCTTTATTATTTTTTTTTTACCTATAGAGAGGGTGGCGATTAATTAAATTAAAAGAAGAAAACGGGCGAATCTTTACGAGTTTTAAAGTAATACGGTAATGATTGTCGTAACCAGATAACTTCTAACGCCTGCGATTACCCATTTTAATGGGAAAATGAAATCTGATATTTTGGCGGAGGCGCCGGTAAGGTTGTCTTTGCGTATCATTAACGGTATGTATTGTATTGAGTGGTCAATATGCCATTTGCTTGCTATTAAAAGATGGGAAATATCAAAGGAAAAAGGTGCTTTTTTAACACTATCGAGCAATTTTCCAATTTTCGACTGCTAGTGCAACTTTATTTTGTCATAATTAATTTTTAAATTACTCCAATGAGGGCCTTTCGGATGATCGCCTTCCTTTAGATATAATTATTACATCTACGTTTCTGCACAACATTCGTATGTAATCGAAGATGTAGCTGGCTTTGTATAAGCTTACGAACATGCTAGGAAAATTAGTATTTAACATAAAATTTTCAGCGAAGCTACCATCAGTTTCCTAAAAGTGCCCGAGTTCGTTTACATGTTTTTCGGCGAGGACTTCCGTAGATGGGCTGTTGCTGCACTCGCGGAAGCTCCGCCAAGTTCTTCTCATGGCTTTCCTATTTCGGAATTATACTGAGTTACGGTTTGTCTATACAGTTCCCATTAGTGTTCGGGCTTTGAGTTTTTGGCTTTGTTAAACGGCCTTCTAGCCTTAGTTTGCAATAGTTCCCTGTACAATCAAGGCACTTTATAGCTGTGCCTCTTCCAGGTATTAGTAATTAGTGATAGGAGAGCATCTATACCTTTCTACAACAGCGTAGGGAGGACACCATTTCCTTCAGGTGGTTTGTAGGGTTTAAATATCTTTGAGGCCCATCTTATTCTTATTGTTTGTTGTTATTATAAAGATTTTACTCGCTGGGCTTCGTGTCTCCGTTGATGGACGACTTCAGTTCATTTCGAAGTGAATGCGGCTGAGATGTTTTTATCTCTTTTTTACTACAACTGGCGATAATTATTTAGAGAATATATGTACAGACGTTTATTATTATTTAAATGTGAGCCCACCTGCAATTACGTGTAAAAACTAAGGTCTCTTTACCTGGAAAATATTATTTATATGTCTTACATAAATGAGAAAACTGGTTCCTTCACTAAACAAATTCTTGTAGTTAAACTTTCACTGCGCCAAAGCGCCATGCCCAACAATGTTAAACTTCTAATGTAAGCTCAGAAGTGAATTTAAACCAATATGTAGACCAGAATATTGGTAATGTCTGGTCTTTTGTGATGTCCCGACGTAGGTGTTCCGCTTAATTTCGCATTTAATTCGTATTAAGTTTGATTTTTATTTTTATTTAAGCTCGATACGAAATTAAAGTAAGTTTCCTCTCCGTTCATCAACCACCTTTGCTCAGGTTTATCAATTCCTTAGATAAACCTGAGCAAAGGTGAAACCTATTTTAATTTCGTATCAAGCTTAAATAAAAATAAAAATCAAACTTAATACGAATTAAATGCGAAATTAAGCGGAACACCCACGACGGCACATCACAAAAGACCAGAGCCGATCTGGATGACAAGCTAAATTATTTTCAATCGTTTTAATACATTTGTTAAAATTTTGTTTAATTGAGTATTTGGCGCGACAAGGCAAAATACTAAAGCTTGCATAATATAAATTCTCCATTTCTTACGCAGCTTATTTTTTCTCAATAACGACCTGGTTGAATACAACAACCACCTAGGATATTTATCAGGTTTTACAATCCTCGTTAGGAAGATTGAACAGAACTTACCAAGAGTTCCCAAGAGATCCACGTCATCGCTAGCCAACTCGCTGTCCCAATCAGCAATGATTAATAGACGTTTGAAATCATTGTAATTTTTTTTTTTGGATCATAAATATAATGGTAGTTAGATGAAGTTTGCGATTTAATTGGAAATTCCAGATTGGAGCGATGAAGCGGCTAGCTCCTCGACAACGCATCAAACTCTGTCAGGGCAACTACAGAATATCAAACCCAAGATTCCATCATTAGTATTTTTTGTAAAATTATGTTAAGCAAGCACACAAAATGAAGTAATATCGCTGAGGCTCTTACTTCTAAGAGTGACGGCGCGCGTGGGTACCATCGTCGTGCAAAAACCAACTGGTGCAAGGAATGTTCAATTCTTTTTGATGAAACTACAACCTTTAATGTAATTAAATCTAATACTGGTACATCTTATGGATCAAATCAGGTGCTTTCCGTACCTTCCAAAGTGCTTTCTGCATTTAATTAACTCTTGTAGACTTGATAGCGTTGCGCTTGATTCATAAACCAATCTCTTCACATTTAAAGGAGAGGTTTTTTTATACTATACAGTGCCTAAATAAGGTTTCCAACAATAAAATTTCATTTAAATACTTTATCAATAAAGTAAACTAACCCTTTTCGCTAATTTTGCATGACAAAAATATGCTGGTTAAGTGAAACACATAGTTTACGACTCGGTTACATTTAAGCTTTGCAGAAATATAAAACTTAACAGCATAAGACAATAAAATTTTTAATTATTGCGGCTTTATTACCAACAATAAAACCCTTGGATTCGCCGTTTCTGATGTAAGCGAATCTAGACCCCACGTAGGCCTTTAAAAAAGTATCTTTCAGTAAGAATAAACTAGTAAAAATAACGGGTGGTCTTTCAGGATGGTTCCGTGTTGTGTTTTTCCTTTTTTGTTTCGTCGGCTTGTAATTGTTTTTATTACCAAGCGTAGCTAATTAAAATTTGGAATCGCTGCCAAAACGGAAGGGCTGCACAAATAGTAGATAAGTTCGGGGCGTGCTGCGGCATAGCTTTGCCCTTTCACTGGTTCCGTTTCAGAACCTCCCGCTTAGATAATCGTCCCGTCCAGGGGTAATCCTCATGAATATTATCCTCGAAGTAATGTTTCGGTGTTATCTTTAATGAAGCGCTAGTTTTTCGGATTTTGCTTACTTGGCGTTGGAGGTTGGGTAATTTAGTTTGAACGATTTTTGGGTAAGTTTAAGGAAAATCACCGAAATTTTCGATGTATAGAATTTATTCCGAAACTTGAAGCAGTTCAACTTGCACTAGAAACATTTTAAAACAAAGCTAGTTCTTCCAATAGAAACCCTAAATTCATATTTAACCGGTGAAGCGTCATGGAGACCACCGGTGTCTGTTCGACTACTTGTCTCCCGGGATTTTCCTTTTAAGGAGCTTATTTCATATTGAAACATTCCATACAAAATCGCTGATGTCCGTCATATTCGAGCAAAATGTAATTACTTCTTTGATCTTACTTTTCTCAAGTAAATCTTGCTGCTTTTTTTGTAACTCCTATTGTAATATTTCCCGTTTTCTCTAGCTTTACAATCCAATTTACAATCCAACACATATGAGTGAGGACTTCGTGTGGGTCTTCTAAAACATGGATTCAAAAATCAGTATCATAATGCATACATCCTCTTTTTTCTCTTTTCCTCATTTTATTTCCTTGTAAAGAAAGTGGACATTGACCATGGAAGTTCCCGGAAGTACCTCAACGGCCAGTTTTCGTACCTTGTCGTTCTCGTCTCGAAGCGATATCGTAGCTAGAAATTCGATTTGAAACGTCGATTGAGCTTTTACCTTTGTTATAATCAACAGCGGCTTTAGATATTGTAATTTCACTCCACGGCGTTGGAGTTGTACCGTCCCGTCAATGTGAGGAGTAGATAACATTAACACTCTCGTTTATCGTGTTATTTGAGGACGCTTTTTCCTCTTTCGTTTCCCTGGGCTGCAGTTTTTTCTTCCTAACGCAAACTCTACCACATCCCAAAAGTTCTTTAGAAAAATTAAGAACAATTTTTGTTGAAACTGTCAATGACTTATTATGGTCTGTCGCTTTTCCTGCGGAAACACTCATGCTCTATGTATACTCCTTATCGCAGCATAATTCCTGTCCAGTCGGTTGGCTCCCTTGTTTATATAGGCGCCTTATTGCAAATAATTTCGTTTTACGTGACGAACTGGGTTGCTTTGTTCAACTATTGTATCAACTATACCGAAGTATACCACTGCGAAGAAGGTTCTTTCGTCTTTAGTGTGCAATATTATTCGACATTTACGCCACCTCGCAATACTTCTTCGTACTTTTGGCAATTACCTCGTGGAGGCATTCTGGAGGTTAAT
Organism: Marronus borbonicus; assembly: GCA_902655005.2. Lineage (NCBI taxonomy): Eukaryota > Metazoa > Arthropoda > Insecta > Coleoptera > Scarabaeidae > Marronus > Marronus borbonicus. The sequence goes on from LR737407.1 coordinate 1,791,943, forward strand.
AAATAGAGATGACAAAGGCAGGTGAAATTTTTACTTTTTTGCAGCGACTCAGACTCGTGTTTTGTCGACTCTCGGGGAAACCAGTAGGCAATGCGCAACCCTTTCTTACGAGACGAATAGACACGAGTCTGTCTAGTCGCTGCAAAAAAATAATAATTTCACCTGCCTTGGTCATCTGTACTAATAAATCATGCAGTTCAGGCTCTGAAAATTTTGTTCGGTAGGTTCAACCTCAGCCGCATTATTAGTCTGATTAACATTTATATTCATCTTACATTTTGAAAATGTAACATAAGCTTAGGTCTTAATTTAAACCGAAAATTTAATAGAAGATTGTTATTGACTTAAGATCAATCAATTCTGGAAACAATGTAGCCTTAGACTTCCCATCATCGTCTGTTGACATAGCTGAGACTGTAAGCAGAAAAAACATTATAAGACTCTTAATTGTACTTGCCTTATGTTAACTTTTAGATTTCTTCTGCATACGTTATTGGTAAAAGAATTTTTAAAACAAATTGAGCCACAATAAGGTTTGTGGATGTTCATTTGAAATTTTAAAATATGCAGCGAGAGCAAAGGTTTGAATAATTAAATTTAGAACTCAATAATTGTGCTAATTCTAATAGTTAAGAACTATTTGAAACAGCCAGTATTTCTCTTATGGCTTACCAAACGTGTGCAAAATATCATGAAAACATTAGCCATGGTTGGCATAAAGCAGCATGCGCTTCCATGAAAAAAGCCGGCCAAGAAGAAGCCAGAATTGCAAGAGAACAAGCATCCGAGGATAGACAAAACACATCAGAAAATGCCTAGAAACAATAACCAAAAAATAATGCTAAGATAGCTTAGCTTCCTCATGCTATTGACGGAATAATTCACGGCAAACGCAACAAAAGAAGAGGGAAAAAAATACACTAACACACGGACATGTTTCTGCCTACCCGGCATCATCAGCGTGGTTTCGAGAGTAGTTTTCATATCTCTACCTTCTATGCGCGTTGGTTCTTCTGGATCCCAGTCCTGCTTCCTCCAGTTCCATCGGGTTGATGATCTTCCTGGGGTCCTCGGTTCTAGTTGTTTGGGCCTCGGAGTCTTCTTGGTGGACTCCCTCCTCGGTTGCTAAAACAGAAACGTTCGAGTTAGTAAGGCGTTAGTACGCGCTATGGGGATACTCATGCCAGCCTACTCAGGTGGTCGTAGGTGGTCTTGTGCCTCGATCCCGAAGCTGTTCTTCGGGTGGTGGCGTTCTCCATCGCGGGATTTTCGCTGGTTAGCGTCTTCCGGAAGAAGTTTTTGTTGAGACGTGCCAGGAATTCCTGCAGCCGCTCGGTCTCGCTCAGGTGTGTCAGTGTAGCCAGCGAGGTGGTTCGAGGTACATGGAGTACTAATCGCAAGCAGCGATTCTGTACGGTCGAGAGGGAGGTAATGTGGGTGGGTGCCGCCGTGACCCAGACGGGACTGGCGTAGGTAAGGATCGGGCGTATGTGTGCCTTGTACAGCATGACGCCCGTTTTAGGGTTGAGGTGGGAATTTGTCAGGATGGGATACAACTGTCTGGCTGCACCTATTGCCCTGTTTCGAGCTCTCCTGAGATGCTCCGCGAAATTCAGCCTTTTGTCTAGGATCATTCCGAGATACTCGATCTTGCTGTCCCAATCGATCTCCGTCGCTCTGACTTTGATCTTGGGAAGCGGACCGTGTTGTTTCCAGGCGAACGCAATCGCTTGCGTCTTCCTGGGGTCTACCTTCTATCGCTGTTGCCTCACAGTTAATGCCACAACTCTCAAAACGACAAACTCGACATTTCTTGGCGCCCTCTAGTGCCAAAGAAACGCATGCCTGCCGTTCGAGATATGAAAAATACTCTCGAAACCACGCTGATGACGCCGGGTAGGCAGAAACATGTCCGCGTGTTAGTGTATTTTTTTCTCTCTCCTTTTATTGCGTTTCCCGTGAATTATTCCATCAATACCATAAGGAAGCTAAGCTACCTTAGCATTATTTTTTGGTTATCCGAGGATAGATACGGCATACCTCTAATTAGTGCTGTGGCTGATGGTTGTTAGTCAAATAAATCTTACAAAAAACACATTACAACGCATTATCATCAACGCATAGACGTTTTAAAAACTTTTCGTGTGCGACATCTAATATGGAAGCTTACATTCTTGTGGAAAGTTTCAAATACAGCGTCAATGCACGGATTAATTAATTAAAACCCTCTTAGTGAAGAAGGCTAACCTAATGACATATATCATTCACATCACACATTTAATTTTATTTTAATTCAATTTGTTCGTGTCTGAAAAAGCTATGTGTGCAACTCATGAAGAAATGCATTTTTTAAACACTATCAAGGATATTCGGTAATGTTGTTCATAATTAGGTGGACGTAATAGTGGTTAAAAGTAAAATGAGCACTTCCTAGTTTTCTTTTTTTTTATCAATATTTAATTGCGTCTAGTTTCGATCAATACACGACCTTCTTCACGCAAATTATCCTCAAATTTAGTTTTTATATCACGGTACATGTGTCGGACAACAAATAACTTCAAATCAAATACAACTAACCATAATTCGTGTTAGCACCGCCTTCATTCTAAGATTCATAGTTCTTATTCATAGATAAAAACCAATGGCAAAGAAATCCCGACCATTTCTACTTTTCGTCACTCCTCTCCGGTAACATCGCACTGCATTTTTTGCTTTGCAACACGTAAAAAAAGCCTTTCGCATAAATACGTTGAATGCACCATTGGCTGTGATGTTTTTATAAACATAAAACTGATCCTCAACAACCAATTACAACACCAATAATTCAAACAACGCCCATCTATCCGTCGAAATAGTTTGTATTGGTGCATCCAACTGGATATAAAGACATATATTTTATTTACTTTTCCTGCCTTATTCTAGGAATGATGGAAATGTATTGACATGGACCTTTTTGATAAAGGATGCTGATTTCGTTATTGTTTTGTTAAAACAAGCTATGGACGGGTACCAATGGTTTTTACGTAATTTTGTTGAACTAAGAGCCGTCTGATACGTATCGTCACTTTCGTATTCAATTTCCTGAAGTTCTGTGTGGGTTTCTTTATTTTCTCCATCTCCATTACCTTAGAACGCTTGTTTGTAAAAGGATAAGGTGGGCTACAACGCTTTACTGCGTAAGAGCGAGATAGTCCGGGATCATTTTCATCTTGTTGAAACGTAAACTTATCTCTTATCTTTACGATCCTCATAAACATCAAAATTTGAGTCATCGCAATAGCTCTCAGAGTTGCCAGGCGGGCGAACTCTGGACCATCATCGGAATCTGTCGTAAAAGACTCACTTGAAGAATCATCATCTGCGAAAATATCTTACAATAAATATTATTTATATTTTTTATTTTATATAAGCACAGGTAAAGTAGAAAATTTGCCTTTATATCGTTGCTGTTTATGTTTAGGTAATGCTAATTTTACAAGGCGTTTCGAACGGTTACTCATTTTTGTAGATATTTCACAAACAAGCACGCCAACATAACAATATAACATTTGTTTGCTTGTTACTAGCATTTTGCTGGGTTATGGCGGACACCGACGTCCCCTAAAATTTTTACTGGATCAGAGTGGCACCGGTCTCCCTTTGTCGCTAAACCTGTTAAACCCGTTTTTTTGGAATTGTTGCCGAAATTCTATTAAAATTTTTTTTAATTCCTCATATCGTAGTTGACTGGCAATATAACCTCAAAAAGGTGTTATCATTCTTTCAGGATTGGACCCTCCAGATTAAATACGTGCAGAAGAGGGACGCAGGTCTTTACGAGTGCCAGGTCTCCTCCCACCCGCCGACCAGCATCTTTATAGAGCTAAACGTCGTCGGTAAGTTTTTTCCTTAATATAATTGAATTTTTGCATCGTTATTAACTCTACGTCCATGTAGTACAATATTCTTAGATTACTCGTTACAGCTCTGGAGGGTTTACTCTGGAATATATTCTTTAAGAGAGTCCGCCTTGGGAACCGTATAATATGTACATACAAACGGTCCTGCTAAATTATTGCTTGTTCCACTTAAACAGCCCCACTGCTCTCCCCAGCGTGTATACATCTATGTGAATACGGCCTCTTGTAACTATAACTAGAACGGGGTATAAAATATACTCCTGCGAATTCAGTATGAGTTGTTACGGATAATGGTTGTTTAGGATTGGATGCAAAGTCTACAACCACCGGATTGTGGCTACATGAAACTGACGTAAGGAGCAATGTACAGAATATCCTAAATTAAGCAGGATAACCTAGGTACTAGTTACGATGTTTCTCTACAATCTGTTGATCAGCGTCCCTATATTTTTGTTGTTTTGTTGAATACTTTATTATTATTATTATTATTATTTATAATTATATTTTTAATGTAATACCACGTAAGCTGAAATCAATAAATGATCTACATAATATTATTAGGTAGACGGCGGCGGCAGTAGCAATTAATGTGCTTTTTTATTAAATGGCTTTTGTGCACGAATGCCCATCATCGGGCCAAGGAGATTACGATGATAATGCTTTCTTTCCTGCTTCTGTTACACCATTGTTTCTGATAAATTAAAATATTGAAAATTATGTTGTCGGTGGATTCCAAGACTTGCTTTCTGGCAATTACGAAACGAAAAGGTTAGGCTGTGCTTTTAGGAGATGAGACTTGGGTGTCTCACATGGCTCCTGAGTCCAAGCAACAGTCAATAGAATGGACCAAAGTGAAAGCCAAACCGACACTTTCAGCACGAAAGATTAAGGCGACTGGATTTTAGGATAAGGAAGGGAATTTGTTGGTGGATTTTATGCCGAGAGGCGCAACGACCACTTCTAATGCGTATCGTGAGGCTGTACGGAACAAGCGGCGTAGCTCACCGTCGTCCGGTGTGATGTTGCTCCATAACAATGCAAGGCCGCATGTTTTAGCACAAATACAAGCTCTAATCAGGTCCTTTGGGTGGCAACAATTGTATCCATCCACCTTACGGTCTAGACTTTGCAACCAGTGATTTTCACTTATTTCGGTACTTAAAGGTGGTTCGGCGGTTCGACGATGACGAAGAAGTGAAAACTGCAACCATGGGTTGGGCTTCCTCACAAACATCGGAATCCAAAAACTTGTTGAACGGTATGATAGAAATGGAAATTATGTAGAAAAGTAGATGAAAGTATATAAAATATGGAAATAAATATATTTTCATTGTATTTACAGTTTTTTTTTTCTCATCACCTTCGGAGTTAGAAGCAAAGTTCTTTAAATCCGTTCCTTTAATTGGACCCATATCATATAGGATAGGTAATGTCCTTAAAATCAGCACTAGCTTAGGCTTTAAAACGCTCCATCCTCTTAATATTAGGCTCAAAGAATACTCCTTCTGCCTTCAGCGTTCAGCTTCGGATTTTTCTTTACACTTTACCTCTGATTTGCTGCAATTTTTACATTTAACTAAGAAAAATCTTATACTAAGCATTTCAGAAAATACACGGAAATAATGAGGCTGTATTTTTTTTTTTTTTCATAGACTGAGCTCAGTAATTATGTAGATCTTGGCGATCGGTGTTCATTACATAGTCTATTTTTTCGGCTTGTTAGCTGTGGTCAACTAATTATTTCTGAACTTTTCTGAAATATTATTTGAATGTTGTGGACATTCCTTATCTAATTCAACGCACTGTATTTCTTTAGTTTTAGGTTAAAGCTTTACTTTTCTATTTTAGTCTGAGCTGAAGATGTACGTACACTTTAAACACACGAAATCAGTCACTAGATTCAATTAAAGGAACTTGTGAGATTCATTTACCCATTTCTATTGCTATGAATTCAAACAGAGTCACCAATTTCAAATCAAAAAATTATTTGTTCTCGTTCAATTCAGAAAATAGAAGAAAATTAGAATGTACTTTTCCATTTGTGGTCTGGTATACCTACAAGTCGTACAATGCGGTATATCTTTCCACCTTTGGCATGGAACTCTTCATTGTTCCTCAAATCGGCGTTTCCATAAAGCGATATCTTCTTTCACTTAAAGCAAAACTTCCCATAGCGTTAGCTTCGTTAAGATACTATATTTATGAGTAATTTCGCAAACATTAACTTTATATCTAAGACCTTCGCGAAATTTGATAATCCGTTCTTGAGAAGAAAGCAACAAATAATTAATCTTTGAGCTTCATTCAAAATATCCCAGATTGTTTCACAAGAACTCTTTTTAGGATGCTACACAAGTAACTGCATAATTTCCATCTCCCACATAGCTCCTTTTTCAAGTCCAAGCTGTTTAAGTTAGAATAAAAATTAGAAGTTGACAGCAGCTGACTAAGAGGTATTACACTCCTCTATTTTAATTCAACAATACGTCTATTTAATCCAACAAAATATGTTGTTGTTCTAACATGGACCATAGCTGGATTTAAGATAAAGTGTTGCTGTCATATATGGCATATTTTGCTTCTATATCGTATTTATATTCCCGGACTAGACACGGAAAAGAAAAATTAGAACAGCAATAAACATTTAGTTTTCAATACAGGTCCCTTACTTTTGGATACAAGTATTGCGTCGTTGCAAAAATTCCTTTGGTTTGCCTGGAAAATTTCTTTCAACCGCCGCTATAAGTTATCGTCCATCAATTTAGTTCCTTTCAGGATTTTTCTTTTAATTTGGGAGACAAAAAATAGGCAAAAAATTAAGTGAATAGTGAATTTCTATTAAGTTACATTTAGCAACAGCAGCTTTTGAAATTCTTGACTTTTGAATTGGTGCATTGTCGTCGAGCAACAGGACACACCTTTTCACTTTAAATAGAATCTCTGCGGCGATGCATTAAGCTTGCATAATATTCTTTTGTTACTGCACTGCCCTTATTTGGATAATCAATCATTAAAATTCCTTGACAACCCCAAGAAATAGTTGCCATTGTTCCTCCCGCAGAAAGACTGGCTTTAAATATCTTGAGAAGGACAGAGCACTTAATATTCCACCGACTCAGGGTCAAAATGATGGACGCAAGTTTCATCTCCGGTGACAAGTTGATTGATAATTATATCTACTTAGTTTCCACAAAGCGCCAAAAATTGTTCAGAAGCCTACATCCGGCCACGCATTTGGAATGGTGAAAGGATTCATGGAATCCACTTTCTACTAACTTTCGCTATTCCATGATATTCGTGAAGAATTCTGAACAACCGAGATTTCTGAAACTATGAAGCTGTTAGCTGTCGCTTCTTTAATCTTGCATCCTCCAGTAGGAAACACCGACCTGGACGGGGATCATCATCCAGTGATTACCAACCATGTTTAAACAAGTTTGAGCCTTCGCAACTTTGGAGAACAATCATCCCCGCATGCAGCCTACATTTAAGTATATACTTCGAAGGGTACGAGCACGTTTCAGTACATAAAAATTGTACGCCATTTGTCTTTACCTACTGCTAATAGTACCTTCTAGATAGTTTCTAGACGGTTTTGCGCCATCCTTCAGATCAATTACTTTTTTATCCGCCACATCTGAGTTGTTAAAATCTTAAAAGAGTACTCTAGAAGTACGAACCTGTAACTAGGGTTCATAGAAAGATATCTTTACTTTACTTTTAGGAGGGACCACATCAATGCTTAATTAATTAACAATCCCGTATCCTTAAAATAAAGGAACAATAGCGATTTGAATGTTATTTGCAGAGAGACAATATCCGCTAACTTCAAACTTGTCGTTAACTAGAATTGTACCGCACAACGATCGTTTGTTAACAATGTAACGGTTGCTATACTCCATCAATGAAGGTATCCTCTTTAGGTTAAAATCTCGCGAAGTATATCGAACCACTCCGTGAATTTGACGTCGTTACAGGATCCGAACAATACCCCATACAATTCCTTCTACATAACGACCCTTCTTACCTCTACCTCCGCCCACACTACAACGTGTAAATTATCAAATTACTGAATCCTATACTACAGATTGCGAGCAGGGTTTGATCCATAGTACGGCGTCTTATTTCAGATCACAATAAGGCGGGATAGGAGTTGTGCTCTAATCTAATCTACCTCGAGATTGATTGTAATGTAGCCGATACAAAGCACACAAGACGCTTTGGGGTTTGTGCTTCCAGAAGCGCAAACGTGGTTCGCTAGGTAGTTTGCGAATTTGATGGCGTACTTAATTATTAATTCCGCGAATTAGAGATGTTGCGAAATCTGTTGCTTCAAGGAGGTGCAGTGTACCTATGTTTATCCGTCTGATAATTGAATTCAATTTTACAAGGACTCCGTGGAAGAGTTTATTGTAAGACTTTAACAGATGATTGTTTGAATGAGGACCTGCTCATATCTTAGATCTAATGGTTGAGACAAAATGCTTTAAATTGCAATAACTAACCAAATTGAAAAGGGAATTTTGGCAACTAGGGGCTGGGACGCAAAACTAAATCCTGCAAGTAGATTCTCTTTCAAGTAATCATGTGTTAAGAACATTAATAAAGTAATGTGGAATTATTACACTGTGTCCCAAAATACAGGGTTTTCCCATGCAACCGTCGTGGTTTACGAGGTCAAAAACTTGGACGTATCGATTGAAAAAGGGTGACTGAAAAGTAATGCTGAAATAGCTTCCTCATGCTTTTAACGGAATCATTTACGGCAGAACCAATACAAAGAGAGAAAAGCACTACCCACGGACATGTTTCTGCCTACCCGTGAGGCTGTTAATATCACAACATTCGGTATAATGAGCCAGACGTCTCTTGGTACCCTTTAGTGGCAAGAAACACATGCTTCCCGTTTAGAAAGCAGCGGCATAAATCGGGTACTGTTCCCCAAGCCCTCCCTCGAGCAGTTCTTGGACTGCTTATCACGAGATGCCCTGGAAGCGCCTTGGTAAACTGCACATGTAAACGATTCTCACAGCTTTACCACGATGTAGTGTGAAAATGGTGGATTTTCTTAAATTATTGCTTACCAGCCGTTTCCACCACTGTCCTGCTTTAAACGTTTGGTGTCCAATTTCTTATTTAGCATCTAAAGTTATAAATTATTTTTCCATCAACTTCGCCTTCTTCATCTTCTTCATTTTCTGCTACATCTTCCATAAATTGATGTTCATGCCGCTCTTCTGATCGTTCAAACTCCGGTCCTGTTACATGTTCAAAAGAAAATAGATTTTCTATTCAATAAATTGCCCGTTACAAATTTTCAGAACTAGCCTTCGATGGTAACTGCGAATACTTTTAATGAACAGGTTGCGTAGAAGGTTACTAATAGTTACTAGCGCCTGTATCGCCCTGTAACTAGTCTAGCTGTTAGATACACTAGTAGGCACTAGTATTAATTTTTGATTAATTTTCTGTTAATCGCTTAATTGTGAAAAACCCTAAAAGGTTACCTTTACGTAATCGTAATACAATCATTAACCTTTCGCAAGTATATCTCGAGAAACTAGGGTGTGACACGGGGTGGCAATGTAGAATGGATTAACTCTTGTAGTCGAGCATCTAATCTAAAAGTCAATGCATCCGTTCACTAATTACCCCGGCGACCGCTATCCACCGTACCCCGTCCGACATCCGACGCTAAATTTCAAAGTGCAGTAAATCCGCCGAAGCTAAAGCGGTTGTCTTACCTCGGCTGTAAATTAACTTAGAGACCAATTTGTACCCGTTTCAAAGCTTTCACCGTTCCGCTATCTTAAACGCGCTAGCGCGATGCTGTTGTATCCGTATGGGAACGCGAACTATACGACAAACACATAAAAAGCCCCCCACCACCACGTTAAGAGTCTGAAATTTACTGAACATTGCGACGAAACTAAAAGTTACGTTTCATTCTCGTAAACTCTAACTTACTGTTGGAGATGCGCTGGCTGGTGGATCCGTTCGAGCTATCCTTTAAGGATTTTAGGGATTTTGTGTGGAAACACGGCAAGGATTTAGTGTTAAGGGCGGATACATTTTGCAATGGAAAGTTTTGTATGGTGTAGGGGACTCATAAATTTTTGTTTAGCTCCTAAATAATAATCAGCTCGCTATCAGAGCTTCCGCTTTGTTTTCAGTGTGTCGCTTTGTGTTTTTATAAAATCGTAGGAAAATGGGAAGGTTGTTCTTAAGTAAGCAAGTCGTAATTCAAGTGAGAGCGACCAAGCATCGGCAAGTGGGGCAGCAAAAAAAAACGGAAATATCGTAAATAAATTCATAAGATGTAACTAACGAAGAGAAATGGCAGTGTGTGCTCTATTTAAAAGTTCTAGCGCCTGACTGTATGCTCTCAAATAGGTTAAAGCGACGTGCTGAGTCCTTAATACCGAGGCTTGTTTGTTAAACGAGTCTCAGTATTAAGCAAAGCACATCTTAGCAGCTTGTAGCGCCGTCTTAACATAAGCTTTCGAGCTGTCTTATTTCTTTCATATTCGCATTAAAGTGACCTTTCCCCACTCCAGTACCAGTTTGAACCTCCCAATCTTACGAGGAAAACTTCGATTGCTCAGTTTCCGGTTTTCAGCACTTCGTATTAGGGAGGAAATTAATTCGACCGCGTGAAATTCTCGCGATCGCAAGGGTCCTATCGTTCGATACTCACCCCTTACTCCCGTGTTCTCTTAACCTTCCCATTCCAATCGATTCCAATACCGCGAGATGACGCTAGAAGGAACTAGAAGTCATAGAATTTCCGGGACACCGCTTAAGTTCCAGTCGACTCGGCTTATGGTGACTTTTTTTCGTTTTGTTTCTATTTGGATTTTATTTACTAGGGACCACACCGACTTGATTAAGTTCGTCGTTTTTTATTTACTTACGCATTTCTATATAAAAAGTATTGGAAGCGGATTTATCGAGATGGCAGCCTCTAAAGCCGTAAAGCTATTAGAGCGAATCGGAGAAAAAGAGGAGGAAAGGCAGATAAGTACTTTCTGACGTAGTTCAGTTTTGCTTTTGCTCTTTGGGAGCGCGGACTATCGGCGATTGGATTGGAGAGGTTAAATCGAATTGTTGACTACTTCGTTTTTAGATGCTTCTAATCTGCCCTTGTCGTTAATTTTGTTTCTTACATGTATAGCCTTGGTCAAAAGTATTGAATAGCGGGAAAAAGACATTATTCACGCAAAATAACCCAAGAAATCAACAGTTAAAGTTTCATACATTTAGAATCGACCTGTATAAATGAAATGCGAAAGGATCCCAAGTACATGCTCCCCAAATACCGTTGATTAATACTTTGGAAAAGTACCAGAAAGGAAGGGAGTAGTCACAAACATTAATTGCGAAAAGTATCCCTACTTGTGCCCCTTAAATAAATTCAGTATCGCACTCAATGAATCAAAAGAACCATTTTGTAATCTTTACCGTCTATTTCTTTTATACTTGTTGCCTTCAAGTTCTCATATTTTCACATACAAACGCTTTCGTTGAAAACCTCAATACTTTTGTGATGGAAGATAAGCTGCCAAAACCAGGCAAAAGCTTCGCTTATTACCTTCGCGTGCTAACAGGGAAAAATCCGAAACAGAGGCCAATCCAAAAGTAAAATAGCCACATGTAACAGGTAGGTTATTATAATAAAATACAGGTGGAGAAAAATATATTTTATATAAGAAAAAAAATCAATGGGCGTAAGATCTGAGGGTCACTCTTTTGGCCCTTGCCTACCGATTCACCTCCCAGAAAAGCAGTTGTTTAAACACGCGAACAAGACGGGCAAAGTGCGGAAGTACTTCTGCTAGAATCAAATATCTCCATTTGCTAAGTCAAAATCGTCTTAATTTTCTATTGCGGTTGATCGAGGTACACCATAAGGTACTTAACAAAATATCAAGCTGCACATTTTCTTTCATTTTCTCGGGACAGCCTGCGTTTCACATACCCAGTTTCTCAAAATTTTCTCTCGATTTTACTCGCTGTGGATTGCCTGATGTTATCGCCGCCTCCAAGAAGAATTAACATTTTTACGCGATGACTTTCATTTAAATGATCTATTAGCATTTTTTCAAAAAACAAACTGCTTCAATTTAATCGTTGTGATAGATGCAAGATGACGTTACTTTAGGGATAAGATGATGTCATCCATCCGAGCATCTTTTTCCAGCCTCCAAGGCGCTAGGGCGTGTGACCATCTGTGGTTGGCTGTACCAAACCTCAAATTCCCAAAAAAAAAGAATAAAGAGTAAGAAATCCCGTTAATGTCGTGAAGATATTTATTATTGGTGTTTCCTCCAGGCGAAAGAACCACGAACGCAAAATATAAAGAATTAGGTCGTATTACGCCATAATTACATAAAGGCGCACTAGGTGCCCCATGAAGCTAAAGCGTTAACCACAACCTAAATAGTAGTTTGAGTGTGTTAATAAGTGCACAGAGTGGAGCTGGTCACCACTATCGAAAGAGCTACGAGTCAGAGCCCTCATTGCTACCAGAAGAGCGAGAATACGCTGTTTATTTCCCGCCAACGGGTCGTACCCATTATCACGATGGTTACATATTTTCTTTTGTTCGCTTTTATATTCATATTTATTTGTTTTCAACGTGTTGTTCTGAGTCACTTAAATTATCCCTTTCTTTTGTTGTAAATTTTAGTTGTTTCATAAAATTTGTATTTCTTTTGTTCTATCCTTGGAGGCCCTATTTTTAGTAATAAATTTATTTTTGTGTATTGTGTGGTTGTTGTTATTAATTGTAACATTGTTATTTTTGAAATCAATTCTTTTGTTTTTTGGTGAATGACTAGTTTGTACTTGAGAACCACACGACCTGAGAAAGCTACATGTTACGAAATGTTAAAAAGAACCTCCGCCGCCAGCGCCATTATAACTCGGCGCCCAACGTGAGAAGAGCACCATTGTAACTTGGCACCCAACGTAGGACCAGCAGAAGAGTACTTTTATAAGGCGAAACTAGAGCTGTTTTATTGCACATTTATTTTCATTTTACTTTTAAATACAACTTTTATTGAATTACTCGTCATTCCGGAAAACGTTACCCAATCACTACGCATTGATTTGAACTCTGTTAAGGCTTAAAAGAATCATATCTCATTAGCTTTATAGTATCTTTAATTACAGACAAATTTGGCATTTTATTTATTTTAATCATCTTTCAAGAATTAGCCAAGGGAAGGCGTTTGGCAAAACCAACCCGTATAATATGCAAAATGCAAAGCCGAGGAATTTAACCTCAGCTTTTGTTCCAGACACCCTACCGCGACTGTAACTAACAATTTCAGATTCCCCAACTATCCCGGATACCTGGTCACATTTCTCGACCCTCGGACGCATAGTATGAATGTCCTGCCTTAATTACCGGATACCGCGAATCCTATCGGCTGCGCCCTAAAATGGCATCGGTCCAGATTTACGAAAAACGGAAGTTCCGTCACGTTCTATTATATTCCAGTAGGTGTACACGTAATATTGGTAATAATTGCCGCAATTTATCATCAAATTTCTATCCTGCGCTGATAATGAAAACAATATCGAAGGAAAATATTTGTTGTGCGATATTTTTAACGCAAAATAAATGCGGCAGTAATGGATCCGATGTACAAAAAAGACACGTACGAATGTGTTGGGCAATATTAAATTAATATTTCATTTGGGTTAGCGTAGAAAATTGTTGAATATGCCCGGATTTGTGTGTACTTCACTTAGTTATTGATTCGTCCTGCTGCAATAGAATGGGATAATTAAAAATATAACCGGTGCGCCTCGACTGTTTGTGGCTCTTTGAAATTTTCGTATCGATAACAATTTTCAGCATGAGGTAGCAATTATTTCTTGCCGCCAACGATCCGGATTTCGTTAATTTTAAAATGTTGTGAAAATATGCTTTTTTTTATGCAATGTGATGAAATTATGATGAAAAAAACATAATCGGGAGGGTTTTGTTTTGAACTATTATGTTAGATACAATTTCATCTGACAGCTAAATCCAAGTTTAAAACTTCAAATAAGGTTTGGCATGTCTCGGAAAACTTGGCAATTCATGCCCATCGACGTATTTTTCTTTAATGTGGTGACGGCCCAACTGGGTTTGTAAGCTTTTAAAGCTTGTTATAACCCCAGAACCTTTCCAGTGTGTAAATTGTCTGTGGCTGGTGTTCCGTGGCCTTGTTGCTATCATCCCCTCGCCGTAAAAGGAGGGTTATTGGTCAATTATTTTTAATGAACCTAATCCAGGAAGATATCGCAATAACTGAACTTTGTAATTTTCTGGAAATGAGCAAGTGCTTTGCGATGTATTTGTGCGAGCTTCTCTTTAACAATTCCTTTGATGTGACTCCATAGAATAAATCCAAAGGGGACACATGCGCAGATCCAGCTGAGTATGTTATTGGTCCTTTTAAATCTATTAACTTATTTCCATATTATTCATGCAGTGCTCGTGTTGGAACCATTACCTAACTAACATTCGGAAGACGTCCTGTAAGAGATGGTAAGGTAGAAATATTAATTTGCTGTAATCTAGATTCCAGCAACTTCATTATTCAATGCATAATTCATGAAATAAAATGCACCGATTCAAACTGAATTCTGATTTAAACAAAACATCTATTTTGCTTATTTTTTACTGTTATTAACAAGCGTATCTTATTTGCATTATTCTGAAATATTCCAGAGGCCAGGGCGGAGATATCGGGACCATCCGAGAAGTATCTGAAGCCCGGATCCGGTCTACGGCTACAATGCACAGTTCTGCAAAGTACCGAGGCACCGGCTTACGTTTTCTGGTACCACAACAATCGGATGATAAACTACGATGTAGATCGGGGGATCAATGTAACCACCGAGCTGGCGGCCAAGACCAGTACGTTAACGATTACCAACGCCGCCACGAGGCATTCCGGGAACTACTCGTGCGTCCCCAGCAATGCACAGCCCGCTAGCACCTACGTACATATACTTAACGGTGAGCTATTATAGATTTATTTTGCGCAGACATTAACAATTCTTAGTACCAACGTTAGGGTTTTGACTTTATATTTATTTAATTAATTTTTGTTTCATGTGTTCACCAAGTTAAGATCTGTTTGATATACGGGGTGTGGCGTTTAAACCGCAATATTGGGAAGAAGCCTTTTTTTTTTCTTACAAATATCTTCTGAATTTCTAAATCATTCATTGTACCTAAACACGTTGCATTTAGGCGCAATGAATTTAGCTACTCTAAATGAGCCATTTCAAAAATCTTAGAGACATCGAACAACATTCAAACTGGTCGATAATTATTGATATTATTCCGAGTTCCGCTTTTAGAAGCAGGACAATCTCTAGCATGCTTCAATGTAGCTGAAAAGGACATTTCTTTAACATTAGATTAAACATTGTACACAAAGGATGAGAAAAAAAAATTAAACAACTCCTCAAAAGAATATTAGGAATCGGGCCTGACCCAAACATCAGCTTGTTCTTTAAGGGTTGTATTACGAAAAGTGCACGCATAAAGTGAATCAAAACAAATACTTCCAACAGGTAAAGACAAGGTTAGACTCTGGAAACCGCTTAGAAAGTGATCAGAAAAGGCTTCCACGATTCCCTGTCCATAGTCGCTACGTGTGCCAAAAAAAAATTCTAAAAAAATAAGCATAACACACTTTGCTCCTTCGCTGTAGCAGCTTGTTTATTAAAACTTGTACCAGTTGAAATGGCTACTTGAATGCTATTTTCAGTAGTTATTGAAAAATATAACTCCCAGACGCGCATCTCTGCCGTAACGGGAGATGCCGGTAAGCAACGCCCGATGGAGTCTACAAACTGACAAGTTTCATCGCAACACTTTCCTTGCTAATGAAAATGTGGTGCGCTCATTACTGACAACACCAACCAACACCGCCGTTTAATATTATTATCTCAATCCAATCGCTAAAAATATAACGATTCGTTTTATTTTCGCCTCGCAGAAAGTAAGATTAAATTTGCTTTCTGAAAGCAGCGCTTGCATGAATCGTCATTGTGAAGATGCATTTATTATACACGCGCATGCCGAGCATTTTCACAAGGGGCAAGTGGTTTGAAAATAATTTGAATATATATGCCGGCACCGTTGAAAATGCAACCATGAATGCATGAGCTCACATCAGCCCCTGGCTGCAGCCTAGAAGCACCTAAATACGTTGGGAGTTGAGAAGCCTGCCAAACCAATTAAGCGGGGAGAAATGCTATTTGTACCCACAAAATAATATTTTCTTTTTTAGCAGGTAACTAATTTCTTTATTCTATTTTCTTGTACTCAAAATTGGCAGAGTTTAATCAAGTTAGCTGTAGATCGATAACATTTCCTAAATCATCAGCAGTGTATAACAGAAATATCTCCAATATTTGATTTGCTGATGACTAAGGCCCGGCCATTTCATGTCAAGAACTTAGAAATAACTCCTACCCATTCCCTCTTATCTGCGGAGTTTCTGTTTTAACCGTCAATCAAAATTATCGGAAATATCTCTCAAACCAGAGGGCGTTAATTCTTACCAACACCTCTTAGCGATACGTTTCGGTTTTTAAAATGAGATATTGTCCATGGTGAATGCTTAAAATGTCATTGTTTAAATTGAAAATCACGGTTCGTGCGCTTTCAATATCTTTGCTATGAAATAAACTTGCTTTTAATTGTGTGACCAGATTAGGTGGTAAAATAAGGTGTGGAAATCATTCTCTATAGAGAGCTGCTCATGTACGGCGTTTTTCAAAATATTTGTTACTGTATTGATAAGGACGTCCACAACAGGAAATTTGTCTCCGATAAACACAGATGCGCGATGTAGGGCGTGACTTACGTAAATGTAGTGAAATGTGACCAGTATTAAATGGAAATATCCTTTAGAGAACCCATACTTTGCATTAAAATTAATCAATTTTTTTGAATACATAGCGGATCATTTCCGAGGTTCGTCCAAATTTTCAAGACACACTAAGATTATTTTCCGAGTTCAAAAGTAGCAAAATTTTATTAATTTTTTTATAAATTCGAAAGGTCCTAAAATGGCGTCAAACAAAATTTCATTCAAATATATTTATTATGAAAAAAGTTATGAAAGAATCAGAAGATAGCTGATCAATGTACATAAATCGAAATTAAAAAAAAAGAAAACAGCTAAAAATCAACTAAACAAATGCAATTCTTTATTCAAATTTACTTGAACGATTATCAAATCTAGTTTACCATCACTCAACTATTAAGTTGATCAACAAATATACAGTCATAGCCTGCATTTGACTTAATTTTCAAATTATTTATTTTAACATCATACCCTACTTCGGAGTTTACTTAAATAATATGCATTTTTTTGGATGAAGTAACAATTACTAATGACAATTGAAACATTTTTTAAAGATACTGCAATACAAAATGCACTAAAAATAAAGGGAGATTATTTTTTTAAGTGTGGTGACGGCCCAACGGGGTGCGTAAGCTTTCTGATGCTTTTCATAACCTCTGGGGTCTTTTAGTGTGTAAAGGGCGAAGCACAGTCAATTGTACCCCAACTGTGAATGGTGACTCGGGAGTGTACCGGACCCACTAGGAAAATTTGTTGATCCTAGCGGGACTCGAACATACAGCGTTTAACTTCCACTGCGCAGTCGAGCGCAGACGCTTTTACCACTGAGCCACCGAGCCGTTAAAGAACTAATTAATTTTGCACTTGCGTTAATGCAAAATATGGCTTTCATAAGGGTGCTTCCATTTCAAATGAGTCACATTGTATATTTGGGTATCGTTCTTTCAATAACCGACCTGTATGGAACACTATCATTGGCGAATCTTTTTTTTATACATTGCACTTGTTGAACAACTTGATTTAAATGCACGCCAATAAAATAAGGCTAACATAGAGAAGTTTTCGCAAAATATTCTTTCTTACTGATGAGGCAATTCTTTTCCAGCTTAAAACATTTCCAATCTACGTGAGGATATGAATGTTTCGTTCAAACTGTTGGTCCGCATTTTATTGATGAAAATTTAAATCAACATGTTTACTTACACCTTTTGAAGTATTTTCTGTTACCACTTCTTGATACTTTGGAGCCGGATAAGCGATGATACATTTTTTGACAGTAAGACCCTGCTCATTCCGCACTACTGACACACAAAAACGAAGGACTGTCTAAATGAAAGAATTATATTTTTTGGTGATATTTCATTAAGTGAAAGCAATACTTCTTTGATATAAGTAAATACGAAGATATTTTTTCAAAATAAAATAGTATTTTTTTTGTATTTTTTTGTATCAAAAAATAAAGGTGCAAAAGACCATTCCTTGAAGTCGAGGAAATGTATCTCTTACTCCTTCGAGAATGATCCCCTCTGGACGGCAGGCGCTTGTATCTCTTAGCATTAGATAGTGCAGGGAGATACGCCTGGCCCGTCGTTCTTGAAGGAGGGCGATGTAAGCCGAGGGGAAAGCAGCATTTTTTTGGTTATTTATTTTTGAACATTTCTTATACAAAATTTACTGTGTAGTAAGTTGTAGTTGCTATCACAATCAAAGCATTGTGACTATTTCTTTATTTAGGAATACGACGTTTTCTTCATTTAAAAACTCAATCTCTTAAATAATAATAATAAACTTTATTGCCCAACAGATTTACAAAAAAATCCAATGACAAAGGACAAAGGAAATTAAATACAGTATACAAAAAATATATATATATATAAAAAATTATACAAAATAATGTAATAAAAAAAAAGTTGTATTACTATTACTTCCTAATGCCTAACAGAGAAAAAAAGCATTACGGTGGAGAAACGAAAAAGAAAAGTACAACGATGAATGGAAAAAAAAAGAAAAACTTACACGCATGAAAAGTGAAATAATTAGATTTGTTGTTGTAATGATTTCATTGCTTGGTTCAGAGATATCAATTTTGTTATTTCAAACATCAAATTTTGTTGATATTAGTGTGAAGAAGAAATATTTCTTTGCTCGTATTGAAAAATATTATCTCTTCCACTTTATGCAGGCTTCCTTGAATCAACAAGTCCTTTTTCTCAGTGTACGGCAACGGTTGACAAACCACTTCAGATCTAATTAATCTTACTGCAGGATTTCATAAACTTACACTTTCTCCTGCAAGGTGTTCTAAAACAAAAGGTTTATGCAGGTGATCTACCGCATAATCGTGAGATATAGAAAGCACGAATACAGAACGAGGTGAATGAAGCAAACGATTCGTAGAGTCTTTGGTGCATTTATTAATAAGATAGAGAAATCTGTCTAACTTATGTATAACAACAATTTCCAAAAACTTGACTATTATGTATAAGGATTCGTTATTATTAACGTACAAAAATTACAAAATGTTGTACGCCGTTGATTTATCGTCAATTTTTGTGAATTCAACTTAAAAACACTGAATTACCCAAGTTCAGTTGAAAACAACACTCCGCATCCAATCAAGTGCAAAAACGCAAGCTTGTGTAATATTTCAGCATAAAGGAGATTTTTTTTTATCGATTCGCATTAACAAAGATTAATGCAAATCAGGTATGTTGTAATCTGACGTTTCTGTGGTACAACAAAATTCTAAAGCTGAAGCAACAATAAAGCAAGATACTTTAGGTGATAATATTTGCACAAGACTATATAACCGTCCGCCCAACTGCACAATATGAGTACCAGAGTACACGTTGGATTCTACCCACCAACGCGAATATGAACCCACTTATACATATATATTACAAAAGCCGTATATCGTGTACGTTTGGACCTGAAACGCGTACCCCTCTTTCTTTATTATTGCTTTGTTTTTGTTTTTTCGAATGGAATTAAAACAGAAACAAAGAGAGAAAGCTCGTTTAGAAAAAGCAGAGCGTACGCTGGCGGGTCGAATGTATGCAGAGAACAATAACAGCTAGCCGCTTGTTGTTGACGAGAAAACGAGCAGATAGGAAATATATATGTATACACAGAAGGTAGAAATAACTTCAAAAGCTACAGAGAATACTGAAAGAATTTAATTTAATTACCAGAAATATGTATATACATACATACGTGGAGGACGTGGAGGAATGAGAAATTGCTGCCACGCAGATGAAAATGAGATATGTGAGGGTTGGAAATGGAATTTAGTTCGTTAAAACAGCTTGATACCAATTTTGTTGATCTCAAAAAAGCTTTGTTATTGTTGTTGTTATTGTTTCTTGGACTGACGGTCACTTATTAGATCAACAACAACTTTTTTGCTGATATATTTAAGGTTTTTGGAAAGCTTCTACCGTCCCAAATCAGAATTTCTCTGGATCGCAGTAAGGCCCTCCCATTTCGTCAATTCGAATTCCGCTCAAGATCTAGTTGCGCCACTATCATCGCTGGTATAACCGATAGTATTTTTCATGCTTGGGACGCTGGTAAGATCACCTGCTTGATTTTATAAGGTTCTTCACACGGCTTCAACACAAATTACTTGCTTCAATTCTGTCTTCCGTTGACCTTAATCTTAATTCTGTTTCTCTCGGCACAATTTCATTGACGCCGACGATGCCTAAATTTATTATTCGTTTAACTTTGAAAACTTCGCAATTGGCTAATTTTCCCTTAAATGAGGATTTAAATAATCTAGTCCAGTTCTCGCAAGACCATTGCCTAAATATTGATGTTGGGAAGACTGCGATGATGTTTGGAGGGAGAAGCGATTTTTCCGATACTTGCGACTTAGTTTTGGAGCTTGCGGACTGTGTACGGAAATTGGGTCTGCCTCTCGGTACTGATCTGCGTCTTAGAAAGCACACTTACCTTTGTTGTAAGAAAGCTTATTCCAGCCTTGTTGTCCCACAAGGACTGTTTAACGCCTAAAACTAGGAGGTTGCTGTTTGACTCATTGATCCTCTCACATTTTAGCATTCGTAACAATGTCTACGGTCCATGTTTTGGACACATTCCTTTCAATGCATTCATTAAGAATGCAGTTTCTTCAAGCTTACTGCACATAATATGATCTTCCGAAGTAAGAATTCAATCAAAGAATTTCTTAGTTATCAAGTACGAAGTTATCGATAAATTCCCTTTAATTTAATTTCGATGAGCAACGGTGCATATTTTACGCAATCATCCCTAAGAGAGTCACCATTCTTGAACGAACATATTTTCCCGGTCTCCATCGTTTCCAACAAGTAAATATTGTACTTATTTGAGCCAAACAAATAAAACGCAATGGAAACTCGATCGGAGTACTTAAAACATCATTCGCTTTTTAGCCGCTTTACAACTTGTCTCTCTTCGCTTGTAGTTTCGAGTGTTTCTAAACGGAGAGCTCGAGAAACGACGGAAATCGATGCACTCGAGGCTAAATTTATCGTCGCTGTTTGCGAGGGAATGAGAGTTAATTAAATTTATGAATTGTTCCCCTCGGGGAACAACGACTTAATGTTTTCGATGTTTAATTAGAGGCGCATTAAAATTACACGCTAGAAAGGCGAATTCGAAGGAGACGATGCGACGGAAACTGTGAGGAACATATTGCGCTGTTTTAGTGAGAGCAAAATAACGAGTTCGGCATCGGAATGGCGGGATGGGGAAGTGAGGGACTGAATGGGAGGCGCAGCATCGAAATATGATAATTAACGTTAAATATGAAATCGCTACGGCGGTATACTTCCTTTGTTATTGGCTTTGAAAACACGGTTAATATTGTATTCGTGAGGAAAAGGAAGAAATAACACGTTGGGGATATTTCACTGGTTTTTGAGGGAAATTTTGAAAGGACGGACTTCAGTTGATTGATATTTTAATTTATTCCAAGCAAAGCGTACTTTCACGATACTCCGTTTCTGCCCGTAACAAGCTCTATATAAACAACTCCCCACTCAGTGTACAGTAACTGCCGTGAAAATGTCCAAGGGGTGAAGACGAAACGTTGGGAGAAGCTACGACAACGACGCGGTTCCAACGCAGCTTTAAAATTGATTTGACCCTATCGCTTGTAGTTCGGAACTAGTTCTTCACATAATTCAGACTTTCAACAATGTCCAAGATAGCTAAAGGAGAAACTTTTCCGTAATTTCTAAAAATACTTTTAGATATAAACAATCTGGATGAAATGAAAAAGCTTGCAAACCCTAAACTTCTTTATTTAATTCGACGTAACTCGGTGTGTACGGCATCCAGACCTTTAACGCGAACTGCGAAACTTTATCCCCAGCCTTGGTCCGCGTTACAGAAAGAAACAAAGGCAAGCGAAGGAAAAAAGTAGAAAATAAGGGACGAGAAAGAGGGTATGAGGTCCGGTAAACTTACTTTTACTCGGGTAAATTGAATTTGTAAGATGAATTCTTGCCGCGTTGCGAAGTTTATTTCTGGAGCAATTTTACACCGATATAATATCATCGGTAGGTCTCGCGAAATCGAGGAAGGGACGCTGACGATAATTACGTGTCGATAAGTTTAGAATTCTTGAAGATCAAGAAGTTCTTGACATTTGATTTGAAGAAGCAAAGGAGTCAATAGGAGTGTAGAAAAAAACATGACCTCGTTAATTTTCTTTTTTTTTTTTTTTGAAGAAACAGTTTACTGAAGCTTATTTGGAACACGTTGGGGCATAATATCTTTTGCTTCTAGATTTTTGTAATATGAAGCTTGCGCATGTTGAAAGCATCCCGCTGAGTTTATAGCAGAAAATTGGAATGTTGAACAGCACTCACAGAGGTAGTTAAAAATAGCGTCAGAACTTTTGGCAACCCCTATAGAAAAGTTAGAACAAACGAACGACGGTGGAAGATGGAAAATGATATTCTACTAGAAGAATACCGCGACCCAGAAGCAAGTCAAAAAGCCATTGTAGATTTCCCCAAATAGAATTAAAACCAATAGCTACAAAAATTAAACGACTGTTCAAGGATCTCCATAATGCTTGGGAAAGCAGTTCTAACAAGACTAGCGTAATTTACTGAATACATTTAAGGGAGGAAAGAGGTGTCTTGGCATGGTACGCGGACGACTCGAGAATAGCAAATGTTGGAAGAGGTACAGGAATTAAAGGGCCGAACTGCCACTTAAAGAATTTTGAGAAAGGGATACGAGGTGCAACTACAAATATATTCAGCGACAATCAGGCAGTTCTAAAGGCTTACACGTACGTATCTGGTTCGGACACGAATCTGCAGACAATCTAAGGCAATTGGAACGCAATAACCAATTACGTTGTCTTCTAAAGGTAAACAATAAAGCCATGGGAGAACAATCAAAAGTCCTCGTACTGGGAACAGGACAAAAACAGATAAAGGGACACATGTCAGGCTCGCCAAGACGGTAGCCCGACGGTGGTCATGTAGCCCTAAAATATCACTTATTTAAAGTAGCAAAAGCTGAAGATCAGATCTGTCATCTATGCCAGGAGAATCTGGAGATGCCATCAGTCGCACACGACACCAACATTTCTAGACCATTTTTAACATCTACTAAACTGAAGGAAGAGGATCCTAGAGTAGTATTAAGGTTTATTGAAAGACTATTCTAAAACACACCAGGGCACTGTGCTCTTGATTTCCGGGTTGGAACCGTAGATTTGGTCGACGTTTCGTCCTCATTCTTATGGAACATCTGCGGTTCCAACCCGGAAGCTAAGTGTTATGGACTGCGGAAGCTTATGTAACACAAGGACCTATTGTTACAATAGATCTATTAAGATCGCAATGACCAAACGCAGCTGTGCCTGATTCGCTTATAACAATAATGACTGCTCCGTTTATAATTTGGCAAAGTACACAATTGGATTCTGCATCACTTGTGGCATAATTTGGTTGATTTCTTCAGTTATTCGTTCTTCTAAGTGGCCCCACGAGAAAAAATCAAGTGGGAATAGGTCTGAAGTACGAACTGGCCATTCAATTGTTTTTCTGCATATAATCAAGCACGCAGGAAATATTTCGTTCAAATAATCACGAACATTACGCTTAAAATGTGGCCAAAGCATTACTTTCTATTACGTTTTATTTCATCAGACTAGCCATCATATTCATTTGTTGAGGCTGCTCCGTATGAACCTCCTCCACCCAGTGAGAGAATTTTAGTTACTCAGAGACAAAAATTTGCCTGCTAACAGTACCATTAATTCTGAAACTTTTAACATAAGAACAACAAACGTTTTGCCTTTGCTTTCAAAAACGAAGTAATATACCGTACGTTCCATTTAAATATGAATTTAAGGAAGTGCTCCTAGGTTTCAATACAATTTAAAAAACGTGCCTACGATGAAACC
This sequence comes from Marronus borbonicus, assembly GCA_902655005.2. NCBI lineage: Eukaryota > Metazoa > Arthropoda > Insecta > Coleoptera > Scarabaeidae > Marronus > Marronus borbonicus. The sequence continues at coordinate 1,816,140 of LR737407.1, forward strand.
TTGTAACAAGGGAAAGTCATTTTAAAAACCCTTCATTTTCAAAGGCAAAATTCTCGAAGCTCGAGGAGTTGGTTCACCCTATACACCCCTCCTTGCACGTTTTACGGATCCAAGTTATATAAAAGAGGAAAAAATAATTAGCTGCGACCTCATAAACAGGTGTTAAAAGGCACGCAATCGTACGTGATAACAAATGACCGACTATTATTAAAGGATTAGCGTTTTATCATCTTTCTTTTCCTTCGGCCATCTCCCACCGAGACCGCAAGGATTTCGCGAACGATATTAAATCCTCTGAGCTTGAAATACGGCTGGAAATTTCGAAAGAAAATTCTGACAAATTTCGATACCCACCCCCCACCGTCTCTTAATAATTACATTTCTCCCCTGCCGCTAGATGGCGCGACAGTGTATCACGGAAGTCTCCATCCCATTCTAGAAGATTCTTTTTTACCTTCTGTCCTCAGTTTCATTTTTATCATTTGCCGACGCGAGCTTTATTATGAGACCGTCACCGTATTAGTTTAGTAAGTGATAGCCGCGTTTAAATATGAAAGCGTCCGAAATGGATCTTATTTTCCCCCTTTTCGGTGGAAGGGGGCGAGATGAATTCTCCCAAAATAAAAGCTTTCCGTTCTTTTTGGATGCTTTAGAAGTCGCTGGAATTTAAATTATCCCTGTAAGGTGTTTACGGACACCTCTTTACAAAATGCGAAAGTGAGACGGCTGCGACGATATAAACTGGGGGAACGGGGCTTCTGGGGGATTTGGGTGGAGGGCGAAATGGAATACTCGTAATTATATTTCGCGCACCGCTTAAATCTAGAAAGCGAAAGCGAAGACAGTTTAAAATGGAACATGTCACGAAGGAAAGATATACCTTTAACGGATGGTTTCCACTTCAACGTTTGTTTTCTTTGACGTTCTTTTTCCCTTTATAAACAGTTTCGTTGTTGGAATGAAGCGAGCGGTATATTTTTAAGTACTTAATATGGCTGTCGAGAATAACGACAGCTCTTTTTTCGATTCCAGCTTTCAGCCATGAACAGCTCTTAATCGGTAGCAAACGTATTCCGGCTTGTTAGAATCCAAATGAGAAAGGAAAAAATGGGATAAGAGGAGACTGATAAAAACTAAATTAACTAATTGCTATAGCTCATATGTTTCAAACTGTGAAATAATTAAACTCACAACTAATTTTCACACTTTCGCGAACAACCAAAACCACTCAACCACCACCATACAACTAGTTCCGAATCAACCTATGATCGTTCCAACAGCCAGAAGCAATTCTGAACCGATTGAAAAACTGTGAAATCAGTGCCCTGTTCTAAGTAAGAGCTGAAAGAATTACGTAGGTCAAACTAAAAGAATACCAAAGAACACGGAGAAGTTCTTCTCTTTCCATCTTGTTGGAAAATAGCTTCTGGGTTCAATATTCCTGAAAATGGGGACTCTTCACCATTACAGAACTACAGGCCTATCTAGCCTTTTTTCAATTTTTTTCAAGCCATTAAAAAAGCTTTCGGTAACTGATCACACCATTAGAATCTTATTTGCTAAGACGCAAGTGTTAGATTAGGTATCGCGACCAATTATCCTTTATCCTTCAAGATTTACGTCAAGATTTGAATCTCGGACCTATTGTTTCTGACCCTTACAAGCGATATATAGTTTCACATCAACTGTAAGAAGCTGTCCTCGTAGCATAGATGGTTGGCGTAACATTGGCTCCTGATCGCAGATCACTTGGCTCGACGTTGGCAACAATATCGGCATTACGTGAAAGTTTGAACATTTTACACTTTTGGCCGAACATTGGCCCGCAACGTTCTCGCTTACTTACTTGATCTTTGGTTGGACAAACCTTCTACTATTGTCATGCACCGACCTGTAAGGGACATTCGACATGTTGACCAACGATTAACCGATTTTGCTGACCTGGAGCCAATCAATACCCAACGTTAGAAAAGTACGACCAGAAGAAGAAGACCAACCGTCAGCCAACTAACTGTGCTCTGGGGTGATGTTCACTAACAACATAAAACTGTTTACCAATAGCATAACTTGCCGAAGCCATAAATATTACATCAAGACTAGAAGTACGACAAATGAGGTGTAAAAGTATTTGTCGCAATCACGCCAATGAAGCAAGATATTCTCTGTAGATCTTCACGAGCTCATTTTACACAAATCGCGTGAGATTGGCAAAATTTCGCTGACGCATTATGCACCGCTCTATATCTAGAATAATCACAGATACGACAGAAGAAGAAAATCTCCTTGGCGAACCTCGAACTTCCAACGTAAAACCATCGCTAAAACTCGCGTATTCTCAAAGACCGCGTTTGTACGAAAGTATCCAACTAGATGGCGCCCCTCATAGCATCAACGAACCGCCCTAGATACCATATTTGACGCGCCTTCAATAAAACTTGCATCTCGCATGCGGCGTATCCTCAACATATTGCATTACCTTCGTAGCACGTCCACAGGAAATACGCTCCCGAGGTGCTTCTATCCCGACAGGCTGTCGTCGTCCGCATCCTTCTCATCGCACTTAAACTGGTAGGGATAGCGTCTATAATGTAGGAGAGGTATAAGGGATTATTAAGAACCGCGGACAAAGCACGCGCTGGGAAGTAAACTGCAACTGTGGCGCATGGTTGTAAGTTGCGTCGTTTCGTCGAGATATCGAACGTGGGAATCGTCTGATAGTCCGGGAAATATATGCCTCGAATGCAGACCTTGGGAGATATTCACTTTTACATATGGGAGGATGGCATTGCGGTTGTTAAATTTTGTACAGCTGTTAGATAATGAAGTATTTGGAAACGAGAGGTAAAAAAATTCTCCAAATTTATGCCTAATGTTCTTTTGTTACTTGTATTATTATCATGTTTGATATTGGTAAACAAAGCAAATTTAAAACATCCCATCGCATTCTTCTTAGCCTTTATAACTTTTGGAAAAGTTGACAGATATTGAACATTCTCAACCTGATCCCCATTCAATTCAATTGATCCCATTGTATTTCGAACGGACATTTTTTTTCGACATTTTACACGTACAACAGCTACAAGTTTCAAACGGGGGAGCTTCCTCATAAAGCTGCAAATGTCGTTCCGTCCATTTCCTGCAAATCCCAAAATCTAATTAAAAAGGTACGACGTGAAACGCACACGTGTACATTCACACGTAACTCTTTCTCCCTTTGTTCGGAATTAAAAAAAAAAAACTCTCCGTGCAGCATTGTTTTGGCCATTCATTAAATTCCAAAGTTCCATTTCGTCATACTTCCCCTTTTTACTTCGATCCCAGAAAACGATAATACGTTCTGCTCCAGTTTTTTTGTGATGTGCGACCACATCTATGTGTGCCCTTTGTTACTTATGCCGACGGCCGAATTAATCGTTGGACCGGGTCGTCTCTTAATTTGTTAAATGTTGAGGGTTTTTTTTTTTTGTTTTGGCTGGGGATGTTTTTATTTTCCCCAACATAATATTTTATTTGGAATGTGGGAAGAGGAGATGAAGTGGGGGAGGCAGGGAGTGGAATTTTGAATAAAACTTCGTTTCATATTCATAAAAATAAATTTCTCGCTAAGGCTAGGAGACAGACCAGTTGAATGAAATTAATAAATTTCGCGTCATGTTTCTATTAATCAATATACTTGAAAATTGTGGCTTCGCCATTTAGTTTTGGCTAAGAGGGAACTTTCTCAACTGCCAAATTTGGCGTATGCCAAAAGATTACAATATGTGGGAGTTTTCTCAACATTTCTTTAAAATACAAAGGAAAAAGTTGCCTAGTTTCTATTCCTTGTCCAATCTTAACAATATTGGTTTTGTACAGGGTTAAGGAGTTTAATTTCTGAAGGAAACCAGTTGAGGTGAGCAAGTCAGAAGCGTAGCAGGGACAGGTGCCGATATCTTGCTCGCCTCACATCGTTTTTTATTTATGCAAACTAAATCAACTTTACTTTTTTTTTTTTACTTACAAAAGTGGTTAGAGCGATGGATGTATAGAACTTTATCCTCAGTTCTGTATTCTATATTGTCTAAAAGAACTAACAACTGCAGATCGGACTGATTATTTTTAAACTGTTAAAATATGTTTAAAAATATCTACCATAAGCCAAATTAACAAACAGCATTATAAAATAATTTACCGCTAACAAAGCCATAACAAATAAATTAATTGGGCTTCTCGTTATTGCTGCTATTAACGCGGATTTCCAATACGCTGCGACAACAATTGTTTTTGACATACATAGGTGCCCTAAGCAAATGTATGCAAATGCCCGTCCAATTACGATGATGTAATACGCTAGCTTACAATGTTAATTAGGTAATACTGCATTAAACGTGACGCCATACATACTACGTATACAATGTGTTATGTTGCAATATATGGCGTAAGTATACATATGTATATATGTGAGTATTTGCATTACAAAGCAGCATGATCAAGATGCTCTCACGAACTAAACCTGCTACCTGCAACGTCTTCGGATCTTGGACGGACGAGATAGTGTTAAAAATAATAAATAGAGATAAATAGAAGATATCTTTTATTAAGCTACACGAGTTCGCCTAACTTATTTTCAACCATCTCACTTAAAAAGTGGATACCGTTCTTTTTATCGACAAACTCCGTAGGTTACGAGCGTAGTTTGAAAGGCCTCCAACCTAACACGGGAATTTTTTTTTTATCTTCTAGTTCTTTAATCCGTTCGTAGTTGGCAACTTATTCTGCAAAATAGAAGGTTACGAATATGATAACCTATTTATTCGATGGGAATCTCTATCCTCCGACAGAAATTTTCAGGCTACGAAAAAACTTATTAGCGGTCAGATCTGGCGAATAGAGCGGGTTGTCCGGCAATTCGAACCCAAATTCGTGCGTTTGCCGAGGCAACCACTGAAGTGAGGGATGGTGCATTGTTTTGATGGAATATCACTTCTATTTTCTTCGAATGCGCTCATATATCTCCTAATTTTTTTCCTTTTTTACGATAATCGACTAACATAAAAAGCAGTCACCACAACCACTTTGCCAGTCGATGAAACATTCTTTGTTGTCTTCGAAGCTCATTCATCCTTTGCAGGACTATGCCTTGGCTTCAGGAATGCACTGATGTATCCAAGTTTCATCAGTACAATTATTAATCGACCTCAAAACTCCAACTTATTTCACTTAAGCTTTGCAAAATGTCATCTTCGTGTTGTTCTGGATGGAATGCATAATCCAATATCGATTCTAAATTTCTGACACATTCGGTATGCCCAAGCAAAACACTGTTTTTAGGTAATTTCCTGGGATCCTTCTCCACCAAAAACCATGCAATAAGATTTTTTGGATTAAGTTTTAGTGGTCTATCCAAGAAGTAATTCAGGGGTGAATTGATTATCTCCAAAGTAAAGACAAGGTACAGTTGGATATCGTTGGCATAAACATGGAAGCTACTTATCAGTTAGGCAAATTATTTTGTACAAAGTAGGACCAAGTATTAAGCCTTGCGGTATACCAGACTTAAGACCAGAGTTAAGTTAGGAATTGATTAATTTCGAAGACCGAAATAATGTAAGAATAATTTTGTTTTGTATTTTATTTAATTTGGGTGCCTAATCCGTCCCTGTTAAACTATTTTCAGAATTGTAAATAATAAATAGGCTACAAAGTAAGCTACGACATAATAACATACATGAAACGTTTTGGCATGTTGCGTGGAAATTATCTAAAATCCTTCGCCCTAATTTCCTTGCTGCCATTTCTTTTCTTCCTTTCCCCCAATTTAATTCCCAAAAGTGTTACTGCTTAATAACGAAAATTTCCCTCTCTCCAGCATCCTCGATGTCTACTGGTCTTCAATCAGAATCGTAAGCCTTTTTCTTCCGTAATGAATCCTCAGTATTCGACGCTGTCAAAAAACGCTAAAGTCATATTTTTTCCTTCTTTACATCGCCCAATTTTGCACCGCCCTCGTTCGCACAACATCTCCCCGCATTCCTCATTTCTAACCGGTTCATTAATTCGGATCCAATTTAGCCTTTCGGTTCTCTGCCAGAGAATTAATTATTCGCCTAAAATGAGCGTCTCAGTTTTACCAGCTTCCATTTGGTTTGTTCCTTCGCTTTTTTTTATAACCTCTTCCCCCCTCGTACCTCCGTATCCCCCCTCGTTTTTCGAATGTGCGTATGTTTAATTTCACCGTTTTTTCATCGGCAGCTACTGCGGAATATCACCGTTAGAACAGACGAAAAAAATGTTTTACTTTATTTTCGCGAATTTTCCGGTCGCGTAAACAACTAGGTCAGTTATTTCGTTTATATTTCACGCCGTTACGCTCGTTAAGGGAAAAATAATAACCGACCAGGCCATTCTCTCAGCGTTTTTTTTTTCGAAGGGTGGAATAATTGGGTATTAATCTTAATGTTGCGGGAACAGGGAAAATGCTAGATGGGATTGGGTTACGCTGGTGGGGTGAGTTTTGCAATTTATTTTGTTTCTGAGTGAGCCTTTTTAACCGATAAGTTTTGAAGAAAAATTTGATTTCCAGAACGAGGCAAATCAATCGATTTTTAATTTATTAATGTTAAATTATTTGCTTTAAATTAGTTGGAAGCTCTTGATAAATCTAATAATAACAAAATCTCGTTGGCGATGTTAATATCAACGCGTGTGGACGTGCGCATCCTTGAAACATTCACCATAATTGCATTTATTCTACCTCCCTAGCAGTTTTAATCTTCCGCACCAAACAAACATTATTACACGCCCTCATAGTAGAGGAAAACTCCTATATTCTAAGCCGAGGGTCTAGCAAGGTAATCTCGTAGATGAAAAATCCAACTCGAAACGGTAAAAAGCAAATAAGCTAAAGTAACGCGCGACTCCACTCATTTAAGAGCATCACCCTCGAGCAGGAGGCTGCGAAAATACGTGGTACCGACACTCGTATTACTATTGCAGAGGGCGCCTAGGAGCATGGAATTACGACGGAGTGTTATGCTTAGAGGGCGGCTTCGAATTTCTACCGGAAGTGGGAGCTACGCGAGCCGAGCCAAAGAAGTTGTAGAATTGCACGAAGATTAACTACATCGCGCTTTTAAACTATCCGAGAGCGGATTCGTGGAAGGGATTCCTTTAAGGAACAAGAGCAAGGCTCAAAGGGAATTTACGTGAGAAGCAGTTTTGTTGTGATGAGAAAGTGAAAAAAAGATGTAATAAAGTGGCGTACCGCTGAAAAGGTCGAGCTTTTGAGGATAGCTTAAAACGATGAAGTGTTTAATTTACTGCGTCTTAACTGGAGAGGAACCAGGGAAAGTATTATACATTTTGCGAGTTCTCCTACCTCCGGATTGTGCTTTTGCTACCGGTCTAGAGGTCAATTCCGAATAGTAATTTTTTAGTTACTTTTACAGTTGATTTCTTTTTGAATCCTGTAGAACTTACTTGTGCTGAGATAGAGCCGCTATCCATCCTTAAATGGACACTCGGTATAGATATGGGCATCAAAAAGTTAACAGCGCTTTGCATGCCGCACTTGCTCACTCCAGAAACGGATTCGAAGTTTTGGCGTCAATTAATAGCTGTAGAGGAAAGTTGAATATCTCAATAATCCTGAAGCCAAGGCACAGTCAAACAATAAAGTGCAAAGGCTGAATGAGCTTCGAAAAAGGCGAAGACTGTTTCAACGGTCGAGAAAGTGATGGCGATTATTTTGGAAAAGGAAAAATAATAATGGGCACGTGCCACGCATCAATAATTGAGAGGTTGAAGGCAGAAATTACCGCATTCGAAAAGAAAAGAAAATTTTGTTCCACCAAGACAAGGTACGTGTCATACTTCAGTGACTGCCATGGTAAAAATTAATGAATTTAATTAAAGAATTCAAATTGATATACTCCTAACCCTCTCATCTTTCTTTTTTCATCTTTCTCTTTTCTGGGCTCATTGTTTGCAGAGTGGAGATTTTCATCGAATACATACATAAACGCCTATTTTGCTGAGCAAGGTGCGGGCTACTATTTGGGCGGACTAAAAGAGATTGAAGCATCGGTGGGATATGTTCAGAAACAAATCAGAATTTTAGAAAAAAATACTTGTTTCTGCGTTAGACTGGAAACTTCTCAGAAGGTCTTCGTGTTTAGTACTATCTTCTTTATGCAGATCCTTGTTCCAATAACAAACACCTGCAGCGCCAGGAATCTTCCACACAGCTACTCTCATCGAATTGTACGTATTTGCTTTGCGTAGATCTAGATTCCCTCAACCAAGAACCGCCGTCGTCTAAATATATTATGGTTTCTCTTAGAGAAAGCTCACTAGAGCGACATGACGTTACCGTTTGCAGGCTTGCGCTGTGTGTGCAAATGGAAACCAGCTCTTTCGAAAACCAAATACCCGGTGAGTACGCGAATGCCATCTTTCGGTATGTTTGTTTAATTAAAGCCAACTTGATTACATTCCCGCGACTGCCGAAACGAAAGGAAGTCGACAAACAAAAGCAAGCAAACTGCGGATTTAGGGTCGTCTTACTGAGCGCTAATTTGACAACTTCGCGTTGTAAGTGGAAAGGTACTAAATACACAATTCCGGGTGGGAATAGTTCGCATATGGACGCGTGCAAGACATGTAGGCGCTCTGTGTTGCGGTTGAAATCGTTTCGGAGGAGGAATAAGATTGGAACTAGAAACAAGGTTTTAATTTGCTGGCCGCCAACCTGTAATCGATGTCTTTGTACGGTAAAGAAAAAACAATACCTGTAAGTCTGGTAACCAGGAAAACCACAAAATTTCCGAAAATGCCGAACGCAAGGAAACTTTCGCCTGGACAGCATTAATCCGCTTTATATATCTATCATCGCAAGACGTCCATGTCAACGCATCACATTAATAATAGTAATAGTTTAATTCCAACAAAATATTAAAATAATGGAAAAAGAATAAGAATGAAAGCATTAATGGATGCTGGAAAAGGCATATATGTGTATATCTGTTGGATTGAACGTTCCTCCTGCACACCCAAGACAATTAAAACGAGAACATGCCGATTAATTCTCACAAGACTGTCGAAAAATTTTCTCAAAATGAACAAATTAGCAGAATGCATAATGCTACGATAGACTAAGAAATTAAGATGCCCAAATCCTTAAGATTGGTACAAGGCTGAATGATATATAAACCAGACTTATTTACATGTGTTGTTCTAGAATTCCACGGTCGTTGTTTTCTTTTAAAGAATTTGGATTTGCCGACGTTTCGCTCTCAATTTCGTGCAATTTTATCGCGGTTTCAACCCGGAAACCCAAATTCTTTAACAGACTTATTTACGCTTAATTGCAAGAATAAGAAAAAGACAACCATTTCCGCTATATCATTGTTACTGACCTTCCTAGTCTAAAGAAGTGAAAGTCGCAAGGCGATAGATCAGAGCTAAATGGAGGGGCGTTCATGTTTCAATCCGCACGGGCAACAGCTGCAGAATGAGGCCTTGCGCTGTCATGGAGAATAATCCCTCCTCGCATCAGCTTGTCGCGTTTCTTCGGAGCGTTAAGCAAGTTTGACTTTGATGGTTCTGTGATCTTGTAAAAAAAATCAATGCGCAAAAATGTCGCAAGCTCCTTGGAGTGCTAACTTTCGCGGCGGCTGCCTCATCTTTCTTTTCTCACCATTGTTGACTTGTTTCAACACGAACCTGTAGTGATGTACCCAAGCTTCATCACAGGTAACGATGTGATTCGAAAATTCATTTTCATGGACGTGTAAGCGTGTCACCTTCTGCACTGCGGCCAAGAGACGTTAGGTCCGTAATAATCATGGATTGAGTGTTCCTATAACTTATTCCTATGTCAGAATAAATTTCGGAAATGCCGTTTATGTGCCGCTCCATAATCCTCGTTCCTTGGCGACGATCACGACTTGTGTTTTCGACCCTATTACGGCCAACCATGAATACCTTGCGCTGTTTTTTTTTCAATATTTCACCATATATAGAGAATAGAGGACGAAATATTAAGTTTTTGAATAAAACTGAGTTTTTAATTTAACCATCTCTCTCTCATTATTATTATTACTATTATTCTTAAAAATATACAACGTGTTTTATTTGAAGAAAATAAAGTTTCCACCGCGGCTCCGTAGAACATACAATAAGTACAATTTGGTGCCTACATAACCGTTATTTGATGAAGAGATCGGTAGAAATTCGAACCGGTTTTCAAATCAACTCGTTTTTACCATTCCTTGTGCCTCCTTACTGGTACCAAACAACGTTGTCAATTGTAACAGGTTATTTGCAAAAACTTTTCTTCATAGTAGAAATGTCTTTCGGGTGATGTCGTGTAGTTAATATTTTACTTGAGGTCAACCTGAGGTTAGCACTACGGAGTCGTCATACAACGAACGACGCGATTCAGCGGAACGGAACGGTTATGGATCAGCAAAGCAGAACGGTTATGGATCAGCAAAGCGGAACAAAAATAGGATATATAACGAAGAGCAAAAGAGAACAACAGCAGTCTTTAGAAATCTTCTGAAGAAGCTGACAGCATGGTCAGCGAAACGTCAAGTAAAATATTAACTACACGACATCACCCGAAAGACATTTCCACTATGGATTACGGTCGTGAAAGCCTACACTCAACTTTTCTTCATTATATCAAATAACCATAAGAGAAGATCTCTGTTGTACCATTTTATTTGCAACCCCAGAATGCTTCCGAATTGCCGTATAAACATACTACCCGGTAAATATCCTTTAGCAATCTAGGCAAACACAGCGGCATCTGCGAGATGCTCATTTGCAAACAAACGTATTCGACAAGAAATCGAAGACCTTATCTTATATAGAATTAACCAGCATGGCGACAAAAACGACTTTATTGTCGTCAATACCCGGTAAATAAAACAAATAATTTAATTTCACCCACAAAAAATATTTCATTCGGTGTTACATCCAAAATTTCAACACCCTAACCCACCATCCTGGGTGGAACTTTATACTTTTCGGGGTCACATCTTATTGAACCTTGCTCCAAATATACCTTCAACGTGCTGTAACCCGTTTACCGATAAAACCTTCTTTATTTTGTTACATTTCACTTACGAAGAACTTTTTTGAGCTACGTCTTAGTTTAGATGAAAGCAGAGAATGCCTGGTTAGTAGATATCCAAAGGTTGTTTCCCATATTTCAATTATTATTCAATGAAAAGCCATTGTTCTATTCTACGATATTCTAATAGGCGTACTACAGAAAGTCAAAAATTCACGGAATTCTTATCTAAATTACGAACACGCGTGACGTTGTGTACGACAAGTAGAATCACCCCATCCACGCGAACGGTATTACGTATACGCGAAGTAAACACAAAGCTGAAACACTATGTATACAGCTCTAATTATCTATACCTTTAGCCTGGTTGACAATAGCGCCACTATCATGGCATATTATTGTAAGTTCGCGTACAAATGAATTGTTTCTCTTTTGTACAGCGTAATACAACAGCATTGGTCCCCTTGTCTACTTTGCCTATTGTACTGTAACATATGTGAATGTAATATCCCGCCATTCAACTTGCACGTGTTACCATTCGTCATTTGTCATTCAATTTCGTTTGGTTCATTTGAATCCGCTAGATTACATCAGCTGGATAATATCAGGGGGCACAGCGTTAATGTTTTAAATAGAATTTGGTTGGTTATATCGTGCTGCAGGATATTTTTTAACCAGCATTTTTTGCTACTTGCTTGGAATAACTTCGACAGCGTGGAATTTATGAATCTGTGAAACCGTTCTCTTTTTTTTTTCTTCCGTTGCAACACTTTAACATTATGTGTCCAGGTGTACAAGCACGAAATGCGGATTTCAGACAACAAATGGTGCACCAATGCAGTTTGTGCTATAAAGATCTGACACTGTGCCATTTTGTTGTGCCATCAACAAGTGTCAGACGCGCATGAGTGATCAATTGATCAAAGTGTTGTGTTGTTGCCGAAATTTATACCGAACAAAGAGCATTCGCGGACAGCATTAATTTTTTGTTTTCATTTGAAGAAAATTGCTGCTGAATCATACCGATTACTTCGAGAAGCTTGTGGTGAACATGCTCCATCGCAAAATACGTGTGAACGATGGTTTCGGCGTTTCAGAAGTGGTGACTTCGATGTTGTAGACAGCCCGTGGAAAACCTCAAAAAAAGATGTGGAATTGCAAGCATTGTTGGACGGAGATTATTCGCAAACACAGAAACAACTCGCCGAGCAATTGGGCGTTAGTCAACAAGCTGTTTCCAATCGGCTACAGGAGATGGGAAAGATTCAGAAGACCGGTAGATGGGTACCACATGAGTTGAAAAATACATGTGACATTTTGCTCGCTCGGTACAAAAGGAAATCGTTTTTGCATCGTATAGTTACAGGGGATGAAAAGTGGATTTATTCTGAGAATCCCAAGCGCAAAAAATCATGGATAGACTCAGGCGTACCTTCCGCAATCGACCGCAAGACCGAATCGCTTTGGCAGAAAGACGATGCTCTGTGTTTGGTGGGACCAGAGGAGCGTGGTCTGTTATGAGCTGTTAAAACCTGGGCAAGCGATTGATACTCAGCGTTACCAACAATAATTGATAAAAAATTGCTATTCTCTTAGATACCCTTTTACCGCCCTTACGCTCTTACTTCTGCATTTGCGTTTATCAGTAAACCTTAAAATTATATATGATTTGGATCTGTAATCACTAGCTGCAATTTCAAGCAGCTAGATGGTGTGGATATTGCCATGATAATAATGATAAATTTGTGACTCCCAGCAAACTTGCTAGCATCCGGTCACCGTTCATGTTTATGAGTGTCGGCTGACTCTAATCGCCTTCTTTTTGTCTAGTTATTTACTTTTTTGATTGATGTCTGCAGTTCTTGTGCTGCTTCTCGGTATTGCTAATGCAACAATAACGTTTGCAAAAAATGTTATGTTTTAATCCTGTGTGCCAAACTTTATCAAATCCAGCATGTTCTCTACTACGTTTGTAATTCTATGAACCTGATGATATGGATATTTTAACACTTTCTGAAACAAGGCTTACCAAACTGTACCAAACACGGCACTGTATATCGAAAACTATGCTTGTGTATACGTGATAGGGCTGGTCGTGGTGGAGGGGTTGGCCTTTACCTACGTAACTCATTTGAACATTCAGTAATTGCCACCTCTACGGATATTGAACAAATTTGGGTACAAGTTAAAGTGGGCTCGAGACCATTGGCGCCAGACAAATTGGTTGGAAAATATTCTGCAGATGTCTTTGCCAATTTACTATTTTTCATCCTTGTTGATAATATTTGCGTGGTAGGCTTTCTTAGACCTTTAGTAGCTTCCCAAAGGGAACAGTCATCGTTGAAAGGAGTTGTACTACTAAGAAGCTTTCAATATTTTAAATGTCCCTTCCTAATCTCCTAATAACATTGTTTAGAAGAAGAGAAGAAGCTTTAATGCCATTTCCGTCTTAATTTTCTTCTTTTCAGTTCCTTTTGGATAGTTTTTCCTCTTAATTTTCTGCCTAATAGTAGGAGTATCGTCCTAAGCAGTTTACTGTATTTGCTCCTTCTAACAGTTGCTCACTATGTAAAGGTACGGCCAAATTGGTCTTTTCTTCAAAATCTAACTTGAAGCTTTGCCAGTGTGTTAATTCATGTATTCTCCTTTTTTTTATAATACGCTCAATGAGGGAACGTTTAGCGAATGGTCTGAAAAACGAGGGTTGGTTGTAACAAGCCCCAACTGCCCCCTTTATCCTCAGAAGAGAATATATAGTAATGAGACTCTTTTTTTTAAACTGAATAAAAATTGAATTGTTTAATTTTTCGGTGCCTTTAATATCCTAGTCTTCAAATCCAAATCTCCAAGTCCTTCCCAGGAGCTCCTAGAGAAAACTACAAGAAAGTTACGTGGTATTGAACCACAATTACAACATATATAAGTTGCTAATGTCTCTACGCAGGAAAGGCGTTAACCACCATCCTGCATAACAAAACCTAGCAAAAATATGAAAGTTATGGACAAACCAACCTATTTTCAGATATCCTTAGAACACAAGCATGCAATCTTTCGAAGCAGTAAGTTTATTTACTTCACCGTATCTATTTCGAGTATTTGATGAAATCAACTCAAGAGTTGGTTATAGAAAAATTAAGAAAGACATTCATTTGATCTTATTTAGGTCCGGATGTTTTTCCTTTCATACCTGTGCTCCAGAACAATCAGATATTCCTTTCAGCAAAGGACAGTTCCTTTGAAATACTCAACCCACTGAAATAAATAAGATTCTTTTCGCAAAATAAACATACCTCCCTTCCGTTCGACGAAATGAATATTTCTTTTGTACCTCATTTACTTCTCCGCGTGTATATATACATCAAACGCAAACAATACTCCCCCTTTTTTCCATTTTCTCTCTTGCCCCTTAATTTCCTCCGACATCAGGACGAAAACAGGAATATCGAAGTTAACTTCCAGCCTCCCATCATCTCGCTGCTCCGTTATCGCAATCTCCTAAAGACTAAGGAGACGACAGCAAGCTTTAGTCCCATTCTCTTTAGATTTAGCAGGAAACGCAATTCCGGAGGGGCGGGTTGAAGAGCTCGAGGGCTCGAAGCGAATGCTCTTACATTAATTCGACATGCAAATGAACCAAACTTCCGCTACAGAAGAAATCTCCACGTTTCGAGAACGGTGAGGAGATCGTATGGGGCAATCATGCGTGGGAGGCGAGGATGCCGCTTGACGAGAGGCATTGGTGGGTCCACGGGTGCTCTGCTTTAGCCAGGCTAGAAAGACAAGGAGGTAATGGCGAAAATAACGAAGGTAATGGGATGGAATGCAAAGGATTTAGTTTTTCTTAGCAAGCTGGTAAAAAACTTGTCACACTTTGGTCAATTTTCATGTTCTAGTTGCATTTTGGGGAGTTTTAGTACCATAAAACGTTGTATGTATTTAGCGTGAAGGATACCTTTGCATATCGACTCGATTAGACCTGGCCCAGGTTAAAGTTGATAGGGTTTGAGTTGAAATTAATCCTACTCAATCCGTTTGAACCCAGCATAAATTCAAACGGTTCTAACTCGAATCACTCCAGTTCTTGTATTGGATGTTCAACCCATTTAAGACAAGAGATGTTACATATTTTGCAAGCCGGAACACGTCCAGACGTCTGAGCTTTAAACTTTGCACCCTAAATTAATCACACACTGCGCAAATTGAAAAGTCTAACTCTTTCTCCCTCCCTTATGAATGCATTCTCATCCTCGGCGAAGCTCAGAGAAAGATAGAATGCGGAAAGAAATAAAAACTTTTCCCCTAACTAGCTAGCGTCGTCGTTATTTTTAACGCGTGGAGAATTTTAAAATCGAAAACCAAACAAACCAACAGCGTTAGACCTTGGAGCGTCTGAAGTTGTTTCAAATGTTCTTCCATAAAGCTCTGCGATATTTTAATTAGCCAACTGTGTCGCTTTAGATGTCGCAGGGAGAAGTTTTTAAATTTATAGCGATGAGCACGAGCTCATTTGATTAAGCGTAGAGGACAAAATATGTTTCTCTTTTGGAAGGAAGTGAATAAATATGAAGTTGTAATTGGAAAAATTATAACTTCGAGTTAATTAATAGCGCTTGCTTGTTTAAAAGTTGGAGTTAATCTCGGGCTACTATTACGATATCGCTATATTTTCCTTTCATTTGTAGAAGTTAAAATAGTAGAGAGGTTCGGCTGGTACTATTAGACGAAAGAGGATAATGATCCAGTAAATCTTGTAAAATAAAAAATTTCTGAAGCGTGAAGTTGCGCATAATATTCATAATTTCTTTAAGGGAATTAGTGAGCTTTTTTTTAATTTTATGGAGAGCAACGGTTGACGAAAATAGTTATTTTTTAGACTAGCTTATAAAGTACGTATCATTCAGCTGTATCTTAATAATAATAATAATAATTTGCTCCTCTGCAAGTACATGCTCCGAGCTATGATTGAATATCTTTCAGCATTGTCGCACTTGAAAACGCGATTGATCCCAGCTTTAAAAGCCTTCACCTACACACCGTATGAATCCACTACTTTGATATCGTTATAAAATCACGTACCACGCGACTCCATTTCTGCCAACCTCTCATTTTCAAACCTAATAAATCTTCTGCCGCCTCTAAGATTTTCATCATTCTCTTAAAAATAAGGGAAAAGCAGATGAAAGAACGTAAAAGGAAACAACTTCAATACTACGGCGAAAATCGCAAACAGGAGGCCGACTGAAAAAAGAGGGCATCGACGGCACGGCCCTGTTATCGGGTTCCTAGGACGACGCTAGAGGAAGCGTCGAACCCAACAGAAAAAGAAGCAATCCGACAACGCAGCTAACTCTCCGAATTCTTTGGAAGCGCGAGACGAACCTCAATCGATTGTGCCTGGGTGTTGAATTTCTGTCGGGGTCATTTGGTACGCCCCTAATACGACGTCTATGCAGTGTTCTGTTTTCGATTTAAATTTTTTTTAAAAAAGGACGCAGATTGGAAGTCGTAATAGGAATAAAGCCCTGTATTTTTTTTATGTTTAAAGTTCAGAATGTTGCTGTTTGAATATAAAATATTGGAGAAAAATAGGGTGCATGAACTATACAGACTGTTCGAAATTGGATGATTCACGGAGCCTGCTAAAGAAGAAAAAATTCCACCAGTATCGCCAACATTTAAAACAATTGTGACCAATGAAGTTAAATTCGATGAGAACAAATTGCAAAAATTAAAATGATTTAACAAAATAAACTTCAAAATTTTCCCATTTTTCTGCGCTCTTTAATAATGTCCCATATTACTTTATCGCACATTCAGATTCAGTCCGTCACAGTAAATAAATTAAAGCAACAACGCAAGCCACATAAAACAATGGAATGTATTCCTAGACACATGCACGCTCGCTCGGTAATAGCCACATTTCATTCTCGTAGATCTCTTGCACCAGCAAAACGCTTTCTATCCTTCCACTTTATGCAAATCCTGAAAAATATCGGATTTTGTCCGTGTCCTCTAGCGGCGGTCTAGCCAGATATGAAAGTTCGCAAATAAAATAATCTTTCGAAGTCTCCGGACGCTTGTTAGTGACCACTGAGTGGGCGAGTCCTTGGTCATTCCATACGGAGGAAGAGGTATATATACCACTAGAAGCAACGGTGCAGAGAAAGGTCCGATATCATAAATCCTCTATCAACGTCGAAGCCGCAGAGTTTATGTCGAGGAGACTGGTCGTCCATTATTAAGGAAGCAATTCGGGTCTCCTGCTGTTGAAATATGACTTAGATGGACTAAAACAAAGAGTGGTGTGGTGCCGTTGCTCTCGGTGCATTGTCTCCGGATGTACTGAGTGCTTGAAATTGTATTCAATTTAGGTTGAGATGAATACTGTTAAAGATGAACGTGGAGTTTGTTGTAAAATGTGTAGAATCCAATGTTTACGTGCTCGGAGAAAAGACGTTGTTAATTAAATGAAATTGTTGGATATCTGGATGCTAGCAAATTTATTCAAAAGTTTCGGCTAAATTAGACAGTTCCTTGTGAGCGTTTGCTGGTTCTGTTAGGCAGCGAGGATGATCCATATTTCATGAAATTTTCCTAATCGGAACCGCATGAAAGCTGTATTGGATGCGGCGTGTAGTTCTATGATAAATATATTCGGGTACAAGACGAAGACCATGATTTTAGATTAGACTGACTCCGTTAACTCTGTCCTTTGTTATCCAAGCCAAAGTTGTGTTACGATGTTATTCATCGCAAATAATAATGGTGCTATCGATTTAAATGTTAGCGATCATTTCATGGTTTTTGCAGAAATTTTGGGTGAAACCACGTACACTGCGGTTCAGAGAAGTTCGGTCGGTTAGTAAAAAACATGAAAAGGTTACAGAAACAAACGAAACTAAAAACCAAATGCACTTTTATTGTATGTACAGGTAAAAATGACAAAAATTAATAAATAAAAAGTTATTCTGGCCTAACATAACATATTGAACATTATATTTTTTTTTCATCGAAAAAACCTCCTTTGCTGTTAATCACCGCTCGAACTATTCTAGGCATTCTTTCGATAAGTTTTGTTAAAACGAATTGTGGAATATTAATCCATTCATGTTGCAGAATATTCCGTAAATGTTCTTGTGAAGTTGGGCATATTTTTCGGATCCTCCTGTCCAGTTCATCCCACAACAACTCTATCGGGTTCAAATCTGGGCTTTGTGGGGGCCATGTCATTACTTTCAGGGTGTGCTGTTCTTCTTGCTCCTTTAGATAGTTCTTCCACGCTAACGCAGTGTGTTTTGGGTCGTTGTCATGCATGAATGTAAAGGCCTATTATACGCAAGCCTGATGGAACTGCATGATTCTGGAGTATTGCAAAACAATTTTCCTTCCTCATTACACCCTGCACTCTGCATAAATCTCCCGTCTCAGTAAAGAAGAAGCATCTCCACACTAACACAGAACTACGCCCTTGCTTCACTGTTGGCACAATGCAGTGCGGGATCACCTTTCGGTTTTAGATCTTTGGACATAAACTCGTCGATTTCGCCCAAAAACCTCAAATTTTGACTCGTCACTCCAAAGCACGTGTTTCCAATCATCTAACGACCAATCTAGATGAGAACGGGCCTACTGTAGTCATTTTGCTTTGTTGCCTCGACGTAATGAGGGTTTTCGAATGGCAATGCGTCCATGAAGGTCCGCTTGTTGAAGTCGACGTTTTACCGTACTCGCCGAAACTTATTCTTCACGGCCGCGATTGACTTCGGCTGCTATTTGTGGCGCTGTTAATTTTCTATTGCGTTTGCTTAACAATACAATTCCCAAATCTTCAGCTTTTGTTGTTTTCCTAGATGCTCCGGGACGAACACGATTTTCTATAGTTCCAGTTGTCCGATATCGCTTTATGATGTCATTTACTGTTGAACTTCTCGTATTTATTTTTTCAGCAATTTGTCGCCCCGAATATCCTTCTTCAAACAGCGAAATAATGCGTGAACGTTTTTCTACACTGGTAGGCTTGCCACGTGCCATTTTGAAGTAAATTTTCTTAAAACTTTCGCGCAAAAACGACAGATGCACACCAACACACGTTTAACAGTAAAACGAAGCAAATTTATATCTTTACGCCCGTGATAAATAAACAAGCGTGATGCTGCGGTATATTTCCTAAATGTATTGTTCATTAATAATCCCCAAACGACCCGTTTCAAAAGAGAGAAATTCTTGGAATGATAATAAAAGGGACTTTATTGTGGTCGTCGCAATATTTCTACTTTACATAATAATTTATGGCTTTAATCCCTTAGAAAAGAGTGTATGCTTAATATTTTTCTAATTTTATGTATTAATAATTGTGTACAGTGTGATATAATAGATTTTTATTGTATGACCGAACTTCACTGAACGGCAGTGTATATTACGTACGTATCGTGGTTTCCAGCTCAACTCTTGCAATACTCTCTACAAGCAATAACCTGATTTCGTAAATACAATTTGGCCGATGTTAATGATAAGGTAGTTCTCTTTAACGCTTGACCATTAAATCTGTGTGATATTCATAAGCTTATCAAAACAAAATCATTGAAGGAGCCCCCAGAACCTATCCCATTAAAATAGTGATACTTCACAGAAATAAGGCATTTAAAGAGTTCAAAATGGGATTACTACAAATCCCTTCGTATTAGCAGCTTCGCAATTTCGTAAACAACGGGCGTCGTGATCAATTTTGGAAGATTTGATCTAATCGAATACCTAAGAGCACAAAAATTTGATGATTCTTCCCGCATTATGCAATGTAGATACAATTGATGGATTTTTCCTTTCTGTAATTGGAAAAGGAGTTACACTTGTTGCACGTACATTAAGAAATTGATTCCTTTTCACGCAGCTTAGTAAAGAGATAAACGTTGCTTGTTGGTATTTCTAGAATGTTTGTTGAAACCGTCTTAATGGACACAAAATAAAAACGCTATGTAAGGAGGGTCTTGGACAGAAACATCGGAATCTCATCCTGTCCTATTTTAGCTACTGTGATGCTTTGTATGGTTCCTTCGTTGACGCTTGGGACAGGCAAGAAACGGAGCGAGTGTAGAGGTCGTGTCCAAGACTTCTATTTGGTATCAAAGAATACAGCATAATTACTTACACGCTCAGAGAAAATGGATGCATTACAGAAGAGCTTCACATGTAATGTGCTTACACCATAAATTTATCATTTTAACGCAAGCTGTCTATTGTGTAGATCTCACATACTCAATACTTTTTTCTTATGTAAAGTGAGCTCAGAATAATTTTCTATCCTCACCAACACAGGAAGAAAACTTTTGGTATTTTTTTATTTACTCAGATCGCCATAATAATGATTAAAACGCTTGCAAAGTTTCTAAATTCATTAAATCTGAGGTTCAGCCAACCACTACAAGTTCAATTCCTTTTTTCTAAGCATCAACTGTAACTTTGGCTTTTCAATTTGAACCTTCATCAGAGAAAACAGAATATTCCGCTTAATACAGCAAAAATACAAGATTTTTTTGCTTAAGGAACAGGAAATATTCACTTTATGCGCGAAAATTATACAAATCTATATCTCTTTATGTAGTTTGTTCGAAATATTGGATTTATATTCTTCATAAAAAAAATAGGTTATTTTACATGAAATTACGACCTAATTACGTTTAATATAATCAGCTTCTGTTCCCTTCACTGCATATGTTTCTCACATCCTATGACAATGTCCCCTTTTATCCATGTACCTATTCACATGTGCATGTAGGTTATTATTCCACGCCATAAACCCAGAATTAACATTAGACTACGTGACATCCTAAAATCATAATATCTCCGTTTGACTTTTATCCTCGCTTTTGAACGACGGGTTTATACGGTGTAAGTTACAGCGTAATACCCTACGCTGATCTACGTTTAGGCGCCTTTTGTCTAATAGATTAAAGGAGGATCGTGTATGAATATCACCGTTTGATGTAGAGCGAGATATAAACAAGATTTAATTCATTAAAGTCCACCGAAACCCGGGTGTAATGCGTGTATTGTTCTATATGATAGAAAATTAGCTGAAATTTTATCAAAGATGACATTAGATGTTTATGGAATTGTTAAAATAAGTTTACCTTTAACAAATTTTATACATATAAGAAAAGAGCAATAAAAATTTAAATCTAATTCGCATCATTTTTTCCAGGTGAAAATCCAGCAGCGATGCAACATGGTGGTAGGGGCTTATCGTGGCTTCAATGCAGCCCATCCTCATGGCTGCTGATCATCAGCATATTAACGGTAACCATCTCCTAGTTATCATCGCTGTCCAATTAGCGAGGAACCCAAAGAGGCAACAACGGAGCGCCAAAAACAACACCCCTACTATCGGATCTCGTCTCACCCCCAAATCAAGTAGGCCAGGTGAAAGGAGAATTCATCAAACAAAAGCATGCTAAATATAAATAAAATCTGCGAAGCAAGAGAAAAAATAATCGAAAATCGACAAGGTACGCGTCGTAGATGGCTTAGGCGTAAACAACAACAAGCAAGCCTTGGAACAAACAAAAACAAACGAAAACAAAGGGCACACGCGTAGCAAATGGGAAATGGCAAGGCGCGATAGAGTGTAAAAACGGAAGCGGATGCTCGCCATGGAAGAAAATTATATTAATAGCGTCGACAGCCGCGAAACTCCGTGAAATATACTCAAATTGCGTCTCAGGTGCTACGGACCGCGTAAAATTTATTTCGGGCGACGCTACGCGAAGTGTCACCTTCAATGTGTAGGCGCTGCCAAGTTTCTCAAGACTTTCAAGACAGCCGCACGCAGGAGAAGAAATATAACTCCCAACGTGCGTATCAAGCTCGAAAGCACGGCTACCACGCTAGAATGTTATATTTTAAGGCGGTAAGACGTTAGTGGAGTCGGGCGAGATCAGGTTTTATCAAAAAAGACTTATTTATGTGCGGCACACGCCTAGAGAACAAAACTGATCCGAAACAAAAGAGAAAAAAAGTGGGTGGCATACGTTGAGGGAAACAAAACAATGATATACGAACAAACAAACGTTGAAGACTAAGTCTAGAGAATGTGAGAAAATAAGTAAATATATGTGTGTCCATGTTTTTTCCTTTACTACTTGATTAAAATGTAAAAACAGGTCTCCTACTAACGGAGGAAAATTAAAAGGGAAGGACTTAAATTTTGAAATATATTATATAATATTTGTGTTATTAAAAGGAAAAAAGGAAACTTATATTTAAAATAACAATAAAAAAAATAACGATAACGATACCAGTAATTATATATATGTCTTTATGTTGTTATAAATCATTTGTTATATACCATATATGGGAATGCTATGGAAATATTATAGGAAAATGTTTCAATCTAAATTGAATCTTTCTTCCAAGAATTGTTTCTGTTAAATCTATTTCACGAATACATTCCAAGATATTTAAAGAAATCAAGGATTGTATATTTTATGAAAGTAAGATTGTGAAGAGAGAATTAAATTAAAAAAAAATCATCGAGAAAACTGAAACCTTTTCTTCTTACATATTTGATTACAATTGGCGAATTTGGTGATTACTCAAAAAAAAATGCTAAAGTCTAAAAATAAATTAATTATAAACTTCTGTTGTTGATTAAGCAAAAGTCCTTTTACTAATCTAACTAGTCTAACAACAGGCGTTTGTTTGAAAGAATAAAACCGGAATAATTTAATTGATTACATTCCACTATTATATGTATACCGTAAGGTACATCCAATGTATTATCCATTGATTTTAAAGCAAATAGGAAAGTTTTATAACTTCGTAACCTTCTAGATACTTTTTTACTGGAAACCGAATTAGCCCAAAGCAGATCCGACATGGTATTATTGATTCACCTTCCTAAAAATGATTTTGAAATAATAATAATTTTCGAAAACTTACGCTCAATTTATTTTAACTTGGCGGAATATTATGAAGATCCCAAAGATTTAGTTCAATTCGTTGGTCCAAAGTCGTATGATCTGGACGTGTTATCTGAGGTAAGGTGCAGGTTCGTGCTCTTTTCTTTCCCTATGCCAGCTTCAATCATGTTGTAAAATATATTGACGAAGTGTTGAGGCTTTATCACAAACATTTTGAGTTGCGTAACTACTGCAAACTATACTTGTAGGTGTGCAAAAGACAAGGTAATCCAAAATAGTTGAATCGGCAGAACATGACGGAAAATTCACTGTTTGCCCGGTTTTATTATCCGTGGTGCTGTTCTGTTGGAAGCATCCAATCCTTAGTTCGTCATCGAGCAATAACTTTAGAAAGGGTTGGAATAAGTTATTTTGAAAATTTTTCTGCGTTAACCGTTACCCAAAAAAATAATGTACCAATAATTCGCCAACATTTTCAGAATGCAACGGTTTCTGTATCATGGCAAAGGTTTTCACCGCACCATATAGCCATGATTTGGTTCTTGCGAAAATCATCAAGGTGGAGCCAACCTCCGTCTGAAAAGAACAATTTGTGAAGACCGTTATCATCATTTGTGTGATCTTCAAACCGATTAGTATTATAATTTCACTACTTGGCCAATGGGCTTGAGTTCTTGTACAACACGAATTTTGCAATTATGTTTTTGCGAGATTTTTTCTATGAATGATAGGAATATTGGGAAGATCCCAAAGGTTTAATTCAATTCCTTGATCCAAAATCGTATGGTCTAGGTGCTTTATCTAAGCTAAGGTGCAGGTTTCCGTTGCTTTTTACCCTTCGCCAATTTTTACTTTTTCTACTCAATACCATCTGCATATGTACCATCGTAATGTATGATTTCTCATTCCATCAGCAATCACGAGTACCCTAACCTAAGCTAAGCTGGATGCTGAAAGCTAATGTTTTCTCCCAAGAGGTCCTTAAATAAGTACCCCGGCAGGTAATTATCAAATCAAGATGCCTACATCAGAACTGTTCTCAACGTACTTTGATATACCTTTGTTCTATTGTAAATGGCATCAGCTGGAGTTCTACTGATAGAAATTCCTTTCGAATTTCCTCCGCATGTTCCATTCAGATGAGTTTCTTACTTATGATTAATCCCAAGCATTTTAGCAATGTCCGATGCTTGGTGATTTGGGCATTGCGTGCGTGTACAAAATGAAAAGTTATGGCGCTGGTAACAGGCTTTGTGGAACTCCTGAGAACAAGAACGTTAAATCCGTTGTTTTAATGCAAAAAGGTCGCTTGGACAGGTCGTCTTGAACGAGCTCTACGACCTTTGGGTTAACTATAACTATGAACTTCCACAAGAATCCACAATTCCGAACGTATTGAATTGCTCGAAATTACCAACTCTCAGAAAATATGTCTATCATTAACATCCATAGAAGCTTACTGGCTCACATTGATTCACCAATTCTTTATATGGTCTTCCTTATTTGGCCTCCGGGCTTTGGGGCTCCTCCACGTCTCTTTGAAGAAATTCTGAAGTCATTCCCTAAGCGTTGGTAATTACATACAAGCAAGGAGCCACCGTTCACTTCTCGAATCATTCGCCCCTGGAATATCTGCCGATTCTGTAGCTCGTAATCAGCTACTGTGAAACATGCCGGCTTTAAGACGGTTAACGCAGATCGACCACGCTTTCCCCACCGATGATTTACGTCAACTCTTGTTCCGCCCGCAAATGCTTTAAACCATTCGCCTGGAACCACCCTTGCATATTCTTCGTAGCTTGTTAGCAAATCTGGCATAGTCAGAAGCCGCTCACCTCCACAAGCCAATGGCAGTATCTTCGGCGTAGATAGTTACGCATTAGCTGCCGGTCGATTTAGAGATGTTATAAGTAAAGGAAATGTACGGTTCATCAGTCAGCAAACAGACCTGCAGGACGCCGGGCTAAAGCGATCTATGTTATAACCTGCGGCCATCTAACAATTTTTATTACATCACACGGTGTAATACACAACCTGTTTAAAATGTAAAGAAAAATTTATAATTTTAAAGAAGGTTGTGTTGAAGCGAAGGGGGCTACAATTTATTCCCAAATGACACGTTAGCTTGACGGATCTGATTTGGGCGTAATTAATATTCAAAAAATAGGCGATCTGTTCTATTTCGTAACAGTTACGTTGTAATATCTCATTCTTCTTTTATAATAATCCAATAAGCTATCCAAGATTAAAATATAAATAAATAACAGCCAAACAAAATCAACAGAGAGAGGATGAATCTTTTATTATATTCTTGAACGTAACACGTTAAATACATTTCAACGAAAATTATTAAATTTCCAATGTGAAGATTGTTAAATGGAAACATCTATCTACATTTACACTATTCTAATTATTACGGATTGGTATAACCCATGAATAATCTTGGGATATATTACAATATTTGTTCCTTGTTATCTCCCATCTGTTATGTTTTGAAGTAATTTAAAGGTTGAGCAAATGATGTAATATCGAAAAGTTTGAAAATCAAAAATAATTAATTCGAAACGAGAATAAAATATACACAAATCAAATATCTTATCCAATCTATCATATGCGTGTATTATAAAATATTTATTTAATAAAATATGTACATAAACACAATGAAAATTGTTTCTTGTTCTCCCTTTTTAGTAGGCTTTTGTGAACCCGTCGTAACACTCCTGGACGTATTCAGTTTGTTCTTCAGAGGTTCTGATATTCTTGGAAAAGAAACCGGTTGAACCCGATAATAATTCATTCCATTTGCATTATTTATGACGTTATCATTCCGTCTTGTTTGCTTTTTATTATTCAATTTTCCAATAAATAAATGCTTATATATCCGGAAGAATCATAACTGAAATGCGACAAGGATATAAATAAGTGAATTTAAATTTCACATGATTATTCTTCTCCTCCTTGATATTTTTTTTATGTATTTTTTTTTTTGCATTAAACTACGTGAAGTAATGCATAAAATTCTTATTCCTGTTTACATCAAAGAGCAAACAATGAGGTACCCATTTTTTTTTAATTGATAACTGAGCAGTGTTACAAGAATAGAAGCGCTAGATGATTGAAGGGAGCTGCTAGAGAACCTTCAGATCATAGTGAGTTGGTGCGACCGTAACAGAATTAATCTGAACATTGACAAATGTGCGATAGTGAGCTACTCGAGAGCCACAACACCCCGTACTTTCTCCTACGCAATAAGTGAAATCCTTATACCACGAATGGAAATATTTAGAGACTTGGGCTCATCATTACGTTTCAATTACCACATCCGTGATATTTGTGCAACAACCAATAAAGCATTGGGCTTTATTATAAGATCCTGCAGAGAATTCTACAGCTTTGAAGTTCCTATATTATGCTTTCGTCAGAAGTAAGCTAGCGTTGTATGGTCTGTACCTTCAGCTTTCCGTGGAACGTGTGCAGAGGCGATTTTTATGGTATCTGTCATTTAAGTTGGATGGTTCATACCCGGAGAGAAATGTAGATTACGGCAGTCTCTTGGATCGCCATTCGTTGGAATCACTTGGTAGCAGGAGAAAAAAACAAAGCCCCAAATTTGTATTACAGCTAATCCACAATAAAGTTGATTCTTCGTCCTTGCTAGCTCAGATAAATTTTATAGTGCCAACACATTTAACGCGGTCCTTCGAAGGCTCCGTTATACCATATGGCTTGTAATTGTAATAAACTTTATCCGGATCCATTTCTCTCATAACGTATTATTATTATTTCGCATGTTACTTCATTGTTTAACCTAGTATGTGTTGTTTCTATCTTTGTGTTTCACTTTCCTTCCACGTCTCAATGTTTACGTTATTATTATTTTTTGTATATCTATATTTACTTTTCCTGTAAATGGAATTTAATCATCTGTTGGACAATAAAGATTATTATTATTATCCTGTAACTTTAGCGATTTTTTGCGACATCCGGCGCAAATGAAAGACGATTTACACAAATTAATTTCGAGCATGAAGTTCGAATGTATTTCTGCTTCACATAAAGACGATTTATTTCGTACAACAAAGGGGCAAACCTGAAATAAATTATTGTACTTTATTGCAACTGATCGCTTTCAAAGAAAACAAAGGAAAAAGCTTGTCTTTATCAATTTTATGAATGTTAAACATTATTTCTGAATATTCGCTCATCGTGTATAAAAGATTGGAGGATGTTATGTATGAGTCTGCTAAAGTTCTGCAAATTTAGTTATAATTTTTCTATTTTGTGAATTTTCATCAAATTACAATGTAATTTTTCTACATAATCTCCATTTAATTGAATACATTTATCACAACGATAAATTATTTTTTTAAGCCGTCCTCAAAGAACGTTTTCTGTGTCTCTGCAGTCCACCTATTCGTGACACGTTTTACGTCAGTTAAACACTCAAATCGAACACCCTGTAAAGGTTTCTGCAAAACCGGGAACAGACGAAAATCACTTGGTGCGAGATCCGGTCCCATCGTAAATCGTTCAAAACGTCCTTTGTCTTTCTTGCGGTATCGGGTCGTTTATGCAACTTTCCAGGCCGTTATCTGATAAGTCCCTGCCGCAGTGGTTCATAAATAAGAATAATATTCTTTGTTAGTTGTAGTACCTTTCAGTAGATAATCCATAAAAATGATCCCTTCGCAATCCCAGAATACAGTAAGCATTGCATTTCCAGCAGACGGAACTGGACGCGTCTTAAGTAGAGGCCCTTTTTCCGGTTTACGCCATTCTTTGGATTGACTTTTGGTCTCAGAATTGAAATAAGGAATCCACGTTTCGTCAGTGGTTATTATCCGTTGCCGAAGTTCATCACTGTACCGGGCTAACAGCTTTTGGAGTTGACGTGACCTATTGAGTTTCCGTTTCGGTCCCAATAGTTTTGGCACCTAGCGGGTTGAAACCTTGCTTACGTCCAAACAATCATGTAAGATGTCATGAACTTGTCGTGTACTTATACCTAGGCTTACACTAATTTGACGAATAGTCATTTGTCTGTCCTGTTTCAGTAGGTCCTCCACGGCAGTAATGTTTTCTTTCGTTTACCGAAGTACTCGGGTGACCACTGCCAGGATCGTCTCACCAGTTTTAAAACGATCGACCTACTACTTTTAAATTCTGCAGATTCACCAAACACTACTTGCCAACGTTGAATAATTTTCGAAGTTTTCACGCCCTCTTTCCACAAAAGGAAAATTATTGCTCTTTGAGATTTAACCGCGTCTTCAATGGTTGGAGAAACAGTGTTACGCAAACGCGTCTATATCTGACTCAGACTGAACTATATTGCAGCTGGATATCTGCATAAACATGTCAGCACTTGTTTATCACCAATAGCATTGCATATAAGTTCTATAATAGTTAACTAAGGTATGTATTGTAGACTTTTCTTCTGTAAGAAGGGGAAGAAAGCATAAATTTGATACAATATAACGCACGTACATAGCATTAATTTTTCAAAAAACCCCTTTATTTTTATTGCATTCATAATTAAATATATTAGTTAGAAAACATCATTTAATAAACTATGTTTATCCTATGTGTAGAGGACCAAATTTATTCCAAGAAAAATGTGTTCACAAACAGGTTCTTCACCATTATCTACAATTAGGGTTTTTTAAATTTAACTCAAATAAAAATGCTGGTTCTTTTCAATTCAATTTCTCAAATGAATGAGGTTGGCAATATTTCAATATAGTATTGCCAATTCCCAAATAGATAAAATTTTTAAAAATAGTTTCATAAACGGCCGGCTAATCTCGGTGTTTTAAGAAGGGGGAAAATAAAGAACTAATTACGAATTTATTGTCAAATGTTCGTATACTTATTTCACAAACTCACATCTTTATCTTTATTATATAAAAATCAGTTCGAAATGCTTAACAATTACAGAAATTTAATACCATTATTCGATCATAAAGAAAAAACTACGTTAGTTTATCTTATGTTACCCTAAGTCCATTCGCAGATTTATTAAAAAAAAAATTACAAAAAAAATGCTCTTAAAAGAAATAGCAGACACGGAAATATTAAATGTTATATTAGTTGATATAGTCTTAATTAGAGGATAGTTCAACATCGAAAGGACGAACAATATCTTTGTTTCCGTGGAAATATTTTGAGATACATAAAAGTATTATCTCATAGTACAGTTACTTTATGGGGTAATATGCAGAATATTGTTTTCTTCTTTATTAAATCTAAATAATATTCATATTCTTACCATTTGCGAGAGTCTGGGAAGCTTTCAGAATAAGAAACATTTGATGTTCTCTTACTTTCTTAGACTAACAAGTATTACTGATCCCTTTTTACTTATAGAATAACTTCGAAATCAAGTACAGGGTACTTCACGAAACTCGCTAGCTAGAAGCTTTAATTAAGTTGTTATGAACTGGAACGCTAAAATTTCGCTTTATCGATCAAGCTGACTATTGCATTTAGAATAAGAAAGTTAGTAACCACTTCCAGTTCAACCGAAAATGATTTCTTTTTAATGAGTAGGTCCGAAGCTATAACTATCTAAATTTCAGAGTTCTATTCATAATAGCATCATGAAAACTCTTAACTAACAAGTTTTGCGAAATACCCTGTATATATAAAATTCTTTTTACATCAAATTTGGTACAAAAGTGATCTATTGAGGGCAATTGAAACTAATTCTCCAAAAAATCACAACCGAAAATATTGTTAATATATACAGGGTGAATCAAAAATATTACGTATTAAAGTTGTCTTTTAAGTTGCAATGTTCTTTGTTTTAGTTAACATTCGGTGTTTACTACGAATTAAAATAATGTACGTAAATGATATCTGGAAGGAAACAATCTTATCTAATAAAACAGCTGAGTACTATCTCTTTGAGGAGATACGATGGTAGTCTGATAACTTTCAAAAAATGTAATTACGCATGCTTAGTGCAGAATGAAAATTTCAGCCATGTCGGACGCTCAATTATTGTTGTGTAAAAGCCGTTTGTGTTAGTCGATGTTAGTGTTTCTGTAAAAATTGTTTTTGCATATGAAAGGCAATACCCCAACGCAAATTAAAGCCAAAATGGACACTGTTTATGGGGGGGGAGTTTGTACCAGTGAAATTTTTGTCGACTAAATTTCGGGGCTGCCAAAAGCTGATAACGGAAGAGTTCACGAAACGGTGCTAGACGACCCTCGAATTAAGATTACAAAAATAGCAGAGGCTGTGGGTATCTCACCTCGTTTTTTTTGGGAGTTGAAAAGGGTGAATTTTCTATATCATCAGATTCGATTTAGTTTTCCAACTTCCAATTGGTGGGCCTACGTTTTCAGGGAAACTCTTCTTTTTTTCTTTTTATCCTTTTTATAAATATAAAAACTATAAGGCTTAAAAGCAGACACGATGAAATGATTACGTACACAATCAAAGAAAAACATTTCAGAACATTCTTTTTTTTTTCATTGTTTTTCTTTGACTGATTATAAGAAATGTTTCACCAAGGGTAGCCCATCACTTCGTTTAATTCTTTGAATGATTTCAAATTTATTCTTTTTAACAAATTTACGATATTGCAGCTTTTTAAATAGATGGCTAAAGTAACTTTGCTTGCTTTTAGTATAATTTTTATAATTACCGTAACACTACGTATCTGGCGATGAAATGGATTTTGTTATGCACCATAATAACTGGGAAAAAAATAATTATTCTTAAAAGCAGCAGGAACAACGTCTTCCACGCGCATTATATAGTTTACT
Organism: Marronus borbonicus; assembly: GCA_902655005.2. Lineage (NCBI taxonomy): Eukaryota > Metazoa > Arthropoda > Insecta > Coleoptera > Scarabaeidae > Marronus > Marronus borbonicus. Next base: position 1,846,889 of record LR737407.1, read on the forward strand.
CCATTATTTTTTTTATTAACATTTTTTGCAAGTTCTGTTTTGATATTGCACCAATGTTTTTGCAACATAATTCTGCAAATTAACAATTCTCAGCGTGTAAGTCTTTCTGATTCACTCTGTATATTACCTCACCCTACACAGTAGACCAGATACGCCAAACCAATTTCGCCCACAAATCCCCAAACAAATCTCATATAAAAATCAAACTATTATAGTTTGAATAACGCTTCTTATCTTTAGCAAATTTAACACACACAAATACACAAAGCTACTACCTCTGTTAGAGCATTAAATAACTATGAGAAGAGACGTATATAATACATTATTTGGAGGAAGAGAAACGCGCATAATCCCTTATTTGAATTCCCTATCACGTAATCTTGTATACTTGGCTATGAATCGTGTGTCACCTCTGGGAAAGATAAATGGTCGAAGTTGTTAGCGAGGTGATAACGCAGAAGATCAGGGTGAGGTGTATTCTTCGGTATTTGATGGAGGATCCCGAATTCTTGCTTCCATGTTGCATGGCCGCTGGTTTTTCACCTAAAAGGAAATGAGAAATTTATAAATAATCAAATAAGGTGCTAATTCGAATTCAATTAAAGCCAAATTGTTCAGAAAATTATAAAAAAATAGAATCCCACATAAAAAACAACGTTCAAAAGATATACGAGACAAGCTAAATTTAGCGAATCGTATTTATCCAACTAGAAAATATTAATTTCCACCATGGATGACCTATTTTTCCCTTCACCAATCGCTGCAGCTGCCGCTAAAAATCGACCAACCTTTAAAAGAGTATTGATCCGATTGATTCTAGCGCCATCTATGGATAAGCGCGCTAAGTTCGCTTAAAGTAACGTAAGTAAAGCTTAAAAAGTAACGATATAGGAAGCAGTTCGGAAACAAACCTTCCCTCTCTATTACTTACTGTGCAAAACGTGGACGTTAACGCTAACAGGTTTCGCATTCGACGGTACGCAGCTGTAGTTTCCTGCATGCTGAACATCAGCTTTCGGGATCAGGAGCTCGCTACTTTGCCGGCCGTGTCTCACGGCAGCGCCACCTCCGAGATCGTAGTTGATCATACGCTCCCCGTGATACCAGAAGATGTATTCGGGTTGCTCCGTCGAGCGGCGCAGTAAGCAGGATAAGACCAGCGGGGAACCGGATTTGACGATCTTGTCGGGGCCGCCAATAATCTCGGCACGGGCTTCTACAATCAAATTGGGCGTGATTAGATTTTCTCGATTAAAAACTTTGTACCTAAGAATTTAATAATTAATTAATTAAATTTTTCTGCGTAACGCAAGACCATAGATGCATCTTATCAATAAATTATAGGCTATTAGTTATGAGCTTTCTTAAATGAATGGGGGAAATTGAACAATTTTCATTCATTATAGAAATTCTATTCTATACATGGGGCTAGTTCGCCAGAAATGGAAATCGGCCCTTTTTTTTCCTAAAAAGACGCTAACTTCTGTCCTTCATTCAAAAGTTAATTCGGGTATTTTCTCTGAAATATTCCAAATAATCGTAGTAACCAACGCGGGAAGTGAAACATTGTTGTCACTGTTACTTCTGTATCTCCTTTCCATGAAATTGAATCATGTTTGCGCTCCGAAGTTGATAAAACGGTACGGAACTCCCTGTATAGTGATAGCATCACATTAATCTAAATCCACGATATCAGAACTAATGCATACTCAATCGGCAATCATGTATACATATACTGCAATTAGTTCTGATTTAATTGACAGAGAGAGAGAGAGAGAGGAACCATATCATTAAAACCAGATTTAATTCGTGAGTGTGGGACGGAGGACCAGCATCCCATGCGCAAAGCTTCATTAACGTTGCGGTTTCCCCTGACACGGAGGCCGACTAGACTCAGACCAGTTTGCATCTGGTGCCGCTCCATCCTATTCAACGCTTTTAACGGCTGCACGTGCATTTGCATATTAGATTTGCAATTTGTACGATGGGTATTGGATGGCAAACAAATATTAAAGGAAGACCTATTAATTTTAATTAGCAATAATTATGGTCTGGTGCTCGTCAAACCGATAACATGTGGTCACATAGTGATGCCGCAATTGTTCCTAATTCTTCTTGAGTTATTATTAGCTTCGTTAATAGATTTCTTATTATTTCTTTTCTGAAGAAGTGATGGCTTTGTAATAGCTCCAGTAAGGTTTGTGAAGACTAATCGGCTTTAGTGATGAAGCATGGCGATTGTTTCGGCTTTCCCAGAAGTCACTATTTCCTCAGAGATAATGGCGACTGTATTCTTTGGGATTATTTTGCTTATTGGTTGAGCGGAGAATTATATTGCAATACACAAGATTATCTCAAAGAATGTCATTACTCTATAATAATATACCAGTGTGAAATTAAGAATTGTGAGGCATTTACACAAATTTCGAAGAGAATTAACAGTTTTAGACCAAATCTGGCACCCTGTGGCTCCTCTTTTTAGAATTTCCTTCTAAAGGGGAGAAGCTACAGGGTAAGTCAACGATCGGGAAAAATTTGTTTACTCTGGAATCAAAGATGAAATTGGACTTTGACGTAAATGGACATTTTCATAAAAATTTGTAACGGTTGGCTTAGTGCCTAACAGTAGGCTTGTATCTATCTGCAGTAGCTTACATTTATTTATAATTATCCAAGTGGCTATAGATAAATTCTGAATAAAATTACATTTTTGTGAATAATAAAAAAAACAGATTTTCTGCAAAAGTTTTTCTTTGTTTTGGTAATGAAATTCCTGCTTTTTCACGGTGCATAATATTAGTTAACTATTGGAAAAAACATGGCTTCAAAATGGGCTATTAGCGACCAATTACAGCGAATTCCTCACCTATTACCTTTAATTGTTTGATGCAAATTGAGGGCCTTGTACCAAATCACACCAACACATTCAAACTTACGTATATACCACACTCATCTCTTTTGATGCTTCAGATGTCTAGATTAGACTAAATTGGATTAGTGCACGAGGTGGTTCTTGGTCTATTCCACTCGGACCTATTCAGGTCTGTAGTGGTTCCTGTATTGTTAAATTAATTAGCTCTGCCTTCTTCACTAGACCTACCAGCCTTCTACGTTGATTTCCGCTAGATACCCCGAGCTCATTTCTGGAAGTTGTATTCTTGCTAAATAGCACATGGATGGCAGAAGCTACAAGGTGTCTCCTCTATCAGACATAGGTTTTCCAATGTCTCTGAAGCATACAGTGTCCTGCTAGCAGGCCTACTATTGTTATTAGGTTCGCTGTAAATGTAAGCTCTTGTCCAATCAGAAATTGCTTGGCCTATATCTGATGTGGAGTACTCTCCCACAAGTCTTAAGTTTTCTTATCTTTCCAATGTTTAATACTTACTTTTGCCAGCAGTTCACAAGCATGCTTAGGCTAATTCGTCTGCTTTTATATTCCCTTGATGACCCTCGTATTCTGATACTCGGACCAGGATCACCTTAGTTCGGCTTCCCAGCCTATTGGGCGATTTCGTGCAGTTCCGCACCAGCCTGTGTGGTTATCGATAATTAACTTCTTGTCCGTCTAATTCTCCAATACACCCCAGCACTGCTGACATTTTGGCTTACTAATACTATGGAGCTTTGAATTTGGCCGTCTACCAGATCGATTCTGCTTTAATAGATGAGCCTTTATTCCATTCTTCTCTATCTGGTATTGCTCCTATCGGAGTTGTACTTAGAACATGACGCTGTTATCATCCCCGCCTTGAGTTTCTTTAACAGTTCCTCGCATTCTGCACAATGCGATTTAATTATAGGAGAATCCATTAGTTTGCCTAGCCTTTTCTTGAATATGTACATTTTGTGGTTCCAGGTTAAGGAGGCCCCCATGACAGTCAGATCTGCTGGTATTTATATCACTTAAACGCCTTATTGCCTCTACCTGCAATGGCTGCGTCCAGCATACCAACGAGTCATATGTTACCATCGGTCTGATGATTTCTGCCTAAGACGGCAGTACATTTGTTGATGGTTTTATTGATGTGGTAGTTCCATGAATATCTTTGATCGCACCATATCTCAAGGTACTTCGTTTCTTTGACAAATGAAATCTCTACTCCTCCTAACATAATTGGATGGGTGCTTTGAATTATGCGTTACATTATGAATATGATGATTTATAAATAATGGTAATACGAAAGCGCGGTCTTTGGTTGAAAATGAGGACTGACGTATCCTAGAAGTAGCTGTCCCGGATTAATTAATTGAGCTTGTGTGGTGCGGAGTGTGCCGATACTTTTTGTGATGATGATTTGTGCTTTTTGACCATTGACTGTAAGTCTTTCCACGTTACACCAGTTACATACTGTATTTAAGGCTATTACCCCGGCAAATTTGTTTCGTATTACTATTGCTAGGTCGTCAGCGCATCCTAGGCAATGGAGGCTTTCTTTGAACAGCTTTGCTATTAAGTCTTCGATAACCTTCCCCAGAGACGCTACTGTTATGTTCAGATCCTTAAAGCTGCAATAACGTTTAACAATCGATTGACTTCTTCGAGAATTAAAGCGATAGCAGTATCTATATTTCTCTACAAAATGTATACTATATACCATTGTTATATAATATATCATACGTCAGAAGCAGAATTAATTTTGCGTGGCAACAAATCAGCGTCCAATTGAACTTTCTTTTGTCGTATATTACCTCACTAGCTGCTATTCGAAAAGTAGATAATAGAGGAAAACGTAATATTCTTACCGACCAGCTGCAGGTCCACAAATATGCTGGCAGGTGGATGAGATGTTACTTGGCATTCGTAGAGGCCGGCATCATCTGGTTGAACGTATTTGATGTGGAGACACCAATCCTAGATAGAACAAACAAACAAGAACAATATTTTCGGGTCACTAGGTCTTGAATATTTAATACCCAAGAAATATTAGATATTCCACTAGATACCTAATAATGTTAAGCGAGTGCTCTTCACTTGAAGTACGTGTTTGATATGAAGAAAAATTTTACAGATTATACGGGGTGAATCGAGAGCAATGGAACAAATTCCATGTGTGAAGATAATGCGAAGAAACCTATATGTTCATGTCTGATTTTTTATTTATTTTCAAGTTATTAGCATACTTAAACAATTTTAACTAGAGTTTTTGTAAATGGTTCAAATTTTCACTTGTTTCCGAGCTAATACGTCATGAATAAGATAAATATATCTTTGTATTGACTACCCACGCAATCATACATTAAAGGTTTGACGTATCAGATGGGCCTCGATGGGCTGGAGGCCCGAAATCATTTCAAGGTGTCATTGTTCTGATATAACAATGTTCAAATCTCAAAACGTATCAAATCAAAAAATCAAAACGTAATAGAGACACTGCAGTCGATATTAAAGAAGCTTCTTAAGCGAAGCATAATATTTTTGAATATTTATTATAAGAATGCTATAATTAAAATATGTTATTGTAAGAAATTTTGTTTATTGAATTTGAAAACAAATTAAAAAAGCAAGAAAAAAGGCAAGAAAATCTGTGCTTTTCACATGTACAATACACTCCTAAAGTTTGATCCGTTCCTGGCAACTTGCCCCGCATTTTAGGCGGTTAAGGCTATAGAGTCACTGCAATACGTTTGTTTTTCTTTTAAATATTAAAAAATAATTTTTAAATATCGTATTTATAGTGTAGTTATCCATCTAAAGATTATTTTGTAGCAGTTAAATTTTAGCAAATAATGTTTGATAAAACGTCAAGTCAAACATCAAGTACGCGACAATACCCGAAGGACAGTTTCTACTACAGTAGCTCATGTAATCCAGATACTTAAAAAAACGTGCAGTCGTGAGTTTTGCTTGCAACAGGTGATCCCTTCGTTTAATATTAATGTTATACTGATTATATTGATACTAATCTCATATTTAATTGATAACTTCAGTATTCTACAGTCCGTCCAAGTAAATGCCTGCTACTTTTCATAATAATGTCAATGGACTAAAATAAATTTAGAATAAATGGCCGATAACGCTTTTCAACATTTTGGTTTCTTTTTTATTTCAACAAACTTATTAATTTCATTTATTGTATTTTGTAAAATGGTAATTCCCTTGTTTTGCCTTGAACGTCTGGGTAGCCGTCTTCGGCTATAGTAGCTACTGTCTCCGTAAAACCAGGCATTCGAGCTCCTATAGAATTTGGTGGTGGCGCTAATAATGCATAAGACATGTACACAGCCGTTGCGAAATATAATATAGATAAACGTTCCGATACTGAAGACACATCCTGGCAACATCACATCATTTTGTGAAACTTGAAAATCAACGTCAAATTCCAAAGTTAAATAAATAACGTAAAAAATAACTCACAATAAAGTAAATTAATCAATTCATCAATAAATTATTATTATTAATTATGAATTTAATAACAACTATAAGTTTTAACTAAAAACATGAATTTCCGTTTATTTGCAATGACCGAACTGCTTGCCTTCGTGGTCAATAAATAACTGAACCCTTTTCGGAGGTAATTACTCCAACAGACCAAATTTCTATCCAGGGGTTGAACTGAGCCTATTAACTTTTCAATTCAAATTAAATCTAGCCTTGTCCGTCCGAAGGATTCGGTCAAGTGAATCATTTAGATCCACCATCGCCCGAAAAGTTTGACAAAATTGCAATCGTCTATCAGCATCATTTTCATTTAGAGCAGAAATTAGCCGGGGCACATCACACCTTAAACTAATCTCTTTAATGGTTGTTGTGATGGATCCTTTCGGAAAACCAAATTCTGCATTCAGCCTTACCTTTGAGAGAAATGGCTGACTCATCTAATGGTTAATTCTCTAAAGTGACAAGAGTTTTGTACCTTCCAGATCTCTTTTGGTATTGGTCTCTTACTTCAACCAGAGTCTTAAATTCTTTAATTAGCTATGATTATTGTTTTGGTGATTCACGATCGTAAAGTAACTGTTAAGAATTTTCCCGGTTTTGAGATTTTTCCTCCGATTTTACAATGTAAAACCATTTAATTTAATTATGCTATTTATTGTTCTACACATAAACCCATAATTAAATAAACCAAGCATAAAAGACGTAGAAGAGGTGACTCTGATAGTTCAAATTAAATAATATGACCGCTATACCAAACATCACGGTTTCTTAAGACAAGGCAAGAGCCTATTTTAGTAATGCAAGCTACCGTCCGCTTAAATAAACGTCGTGAAAATTCGTGATTTGATTTTTCCGACGTAGTTTTTGAAAAAAATATCAAGCACGATAAGGACCCTAACTTAACATCTCCCGTTCGCTGGACAGGCTTGCTGACCACTACACCACGCGCTCTTGCTAGCTAACTTTTTAATACAAAGTTTTTATTATCCTGTTATTCATACGGTTCCTTAGTCAAATTATACCGGAAGGCATGAATCACTAACACGTATTTACCACAATGTTAAATATAGAATCCTTCTGCTGGTGATTTGGTGAAAAAGCAGGTGAAAAGCATTGATTGTACTTTCCGTCACGGTAACTTCTATTAAGGATAAAAACTTAGTGAGCTTATTGCTGAAGAAGTACCGAAAACTGTGTAAAGCGAAATATGTACGTGCACAGTGACCCATCCCATATATTTTCGAATTCAAACCGTCAACACCAGTACAAAATACGAAACGAAAAAAAAAAGAGACCGGAGCGATATATTACACGTTACGCTCGCGCAACAGTATCACACGAGATCGACCCGTCGCCCATTTCCAATTACGTTCGATTTCCAACTTTATGACATCATTAATCACTTCACTCTAATGAATATCCGCGAAACGAACTTTTGAACAGCGCAAGCGGCGGGTCGTATAGCGGCGCCGTATATCTAGCATTGTGCCCCGGTTACCGGATTTTTTTTTAACAAACAGGCGATCGACAGGCGAAAAACTGGTAGCTAGGCAAAGAGACCAACAAACAACATCGGCGAAAAAAGCATTAGCGGGTGGAAAAAATGGCTTATGATAAAAAAAAAAACAAAGGGAAAAGCAAAACGTTGAGGAGGAAATTTAATTATGGATATAAACAAGCAAAACATCATTGTTGGTGTGTTTGAACGGGATTTTTCCCGTTTGTTTTTGAAATGTTAATATTAGCTACAAATCTGGCGAAAATGAATACGTAGAACTGTTCCGCTGAGGATGTAGAAGCACGTTATAGCAGCAAACATGACAATAATTGCGTGAACAAAATTTATAATCTTTTTCGATCAATTCGATATTATGAAGCTGAACCAAACCCAAGAAAGTGGCTCTTCACCAACATCGGATATATATGTACAACATGTTTTGAAAATTTCCACCATTAATATACTGTCAGCACTACAAAAAATCATAGGACACATTGCGAAGTAACGGTCAGAATACTTGTTATTTCTTATATACAGGTGTTCAGTTGAATACCGTTCCTAGAATAACTTTTTTTTTCTAAATATACAAGGGCGGTCAAAATACAAAATAATTGATTTTTTTGCAGCAAATTCAGAATATCGTATCCGATCCTTCAACTTCTGTTTTTTAAATGGAACACCTTGTACATTTCTGCGCTTTCGGAACTTACGAATGACTCTACACCTGAATACATCATTTTATAAAGCAAGAACTTCCACTTCTCGGTTTTTTAAGAGTTGGTTGAGTCTCAGTTTAATGGACCATGGTAGCAATGTTTTTGTTTGAAGTGTGTGGTCAAAAAACAGAGTAATCTGTGCTTTTTTAGTTGTATTCTCTATTGTTGTGATATAATTTATTCTTCTCAATACAGTGTGTTCAAATTACATGTTAGTTTATTTTATTCTAAGTTGGCTGCACAATGTCAGGTCAGTAATGTAGAAAGTGCCTGTACAATTGTATTTATTTGAGGGAAAAAGGGGAACTTACGAGTTGTTGTTGTGATTGTTCACCACGCAGACAACAGTGTGTATCATAAGTTGTGAATATAGCAAATCAATAAAAAAACAAATGTTGTAAAAAAAATGGAGAAAAAATACAGTACATTCTGTCGCAACACAGTGAAAACAAGTGAAAGTATTTGGTTATTCAAATGACGCGGTCAGGTGCAAAATGACTCGTACATTCCGAAAATGTAAAAATATATAAGGTGTTCCATTAGAAAACCAGAGTTGAAGTCATTTCCGAAGAATTAGTAGCAAAATTCCCAGATCCTGGTACTAATTTTCATGAGAAGCTCACCCTGTAACACAAACATTACCAACGCCATTGGCGAGATCAGACAAGCTTCTATTTTAAGCAATTCTAGGAAGTGTGACAGACTTGCTAAGGATACAGATATAATTTCCACTTTTTAATTTTTTTTTTGTACTGGAACCACCATCAAATAATAAATAAAGCTCGTATATACAGATTATTCTAGTGTCGAGAACAACACAATTCTGATCAAAATACCTTCCATATTACACAAAGTTCGAGTCTCGAGTTTGCATTGGATGTTAAAGCTTGAAGAACTCACCTTCCCGTTCTTTTCAGATCTCGTAAAAAAGCGACTGTCACTGCTGTAAGTTAGCATACCAAAGGTGAGGATCTTGTAATCGCGTCTCCTCTTCCATGTGACCTGAAAAATAGGGCCAAATAAACTCTGTTTGTGTATTATGTTTATCCTTTTAAGTAGTAGGATTAAATTTCTTTGGAAAATTGTTTTCTTGGCCAATGGTACGTTAAATGGTACAAAGTCTTGAGAATAGTGGCACAGTTTTAATAGTAAGCTCGAAGCAAGAACATTTTTCCTAATTTATACAATTTAGATACAAATCTGACCTGTTACAATTTAAATTAAAATATATCGGCGATTTGAATAAAATGTTTGTATTTGCGATAGATAAATGGAATGTTGTTTTATACCGGCAGGATACATCAAAATGAACAGTCAATGTTCTAATTTAAGGGATTATATAAAAACTTAACACGTAATATGTACACTGCCGTTCAGTGAAGTTCGGTCATACAATAAAAATCTATCATATCACACTGTATACAATTATTAATACATAAAATTAGAAAAATTAAGCATACACTCTTTTCTAAGGGATTAAAGCAATAAATTATTATGTAAAGTAGAAATATTGCGACAACCACAATAAAGTCCCTTTTATTATCATTCCAAGAATTTCTCGGAAGTGCCCATCTTTCGCAACGGGTCGTTTAGGGATTACTAACGAACAATACATTTAGGAAATATACCGCAGTATCATTCTTGTTTATTTATCACAGGCGTAAAGATATAAATTTGCTTCGTTTTACAGTTAAACGTGTGTTGGTGTGCATCTGTCGTTTTTGCGCGAAAGTTTTAAGAAAATTTACTTCAACATGGCACGTGGCAAGCCTACCAGTTCACGCATTATTACGCTGTTTGAAGAAGGATATTCGGGGCGACAAATTGCTGAAAAAATAAATATGAGAAGTTCAACAGTAAACGACATCATAAAGCGATATCGGACAACTGGAACTATAGAAAATCGTGTTCGTCCCGGAGCATCTAGGAAAACAACAAAAGCTGAAGATTTGAGAATTGTATTATTAAGCAAACACAATAGAAAATTAACAGCGCCACAAATAGCAGCCGAAGTCAATCGCGGCCGCGAAGAACAAGTTTCGGCGAGTACGGTAAAACGTCGACTTCAACAAGCGGACTTTCATGGACGCATTACCATTCGAAAGCCCTTATTTACGTCGAGGCAACAAAGCAAAATGACTACAGTAGGCCCGTTCTCATCTAGATTGCTCGTTAGATGATTGGAAATACGTGCTTCGGAGTGACGAGTCAAAGTTTGAGGTTTTTGGACAAAATCGACGAGTTTATGCCCGAAGATCTAAAACCGAAAAGTGATCCCGAACTACATTGTGCCTAGAGTGAAGCAAGGGCGTAGTTCTGTGTTAGTGTGGGGATGTTTCTCCTTTGTTGGGACGGGAGATTTATGCAGAGTGCAGGGTGTAATGAGGAAGGAAAATTATTTTGCAATACTCCAGAAGCATGCAGTGCCATCAGGATTGCGTATAATAGGCCGTAACTTTACATTCATGCACGACAACGACCCAAAACAAACTGCGTTAGTGTGTAAGAACTATCTAAAGGAGCAAGAAGAACAGCACACCCTGAAAGTAATGACATGGCCCCCACAAATCCGAAAAATATGCCCAACTTCACAAGAACATTTACGGAATATTCTGCAACATGAATGGATTAATATTCCACAATCCGTTTTAACAAAACTTATCGAAAGAATGCCTAGAATAGTTCGAGCGGTGATTAACAGTAAAGGAGGTTTTTTCGATGAAAAAAAAATATTATGTTCAGTATGTTATATTAGGCCAGAATAACTTTTTATTTATTTATTTTTGTCTTTCTTACCTGTACATACAATAAAATTGCATTTTGTTTTTAGTTTCGTTTGTTTCTGTAACCTTTTCATGTTTTTTAATAACCGACCGAACTTCTCTGAACGACAGTGTACATACAACTTGAAAGAAAAATTAAATACGAATTTTATGCACGTTGTATATGGGATTCCAAGTTATCGTACCTCGACCTTAAATAACAACAAAAGGCTAAATTTAACATCAAACACTACTCCAAGATTCTCTTTGTTAAAGCAACGTTCCATACTTGTGTTGTGAATAGTTTAGTCGAATGTTACAGCACCAGTTTTCGGTATACGTCTTTCTCAAGGAGATCTTGGGTATTAGCAATGTATTATGTAATATGAGAACATTACCTACTGCTAATGGAGAGAGCAACGTTATAAACATTTACGTCTCTAATTGTAGTGAAAGATAAATTTCAAAGAAGATACCAAAGTCCGGTTGCTACACAATACAATTGAGAATAACGCCACAAGCGTTCAAGGATCATTTATGAATAGCCCAAGAAGATAAACCGTAATTGCTGAAGCAAGCGTTTGGAGGATTCTCCACTCGTTCTGTGTGTAGAAGTCAAATGATCTAAGTAATAAAAATTAGTCCCTTTGCTGTGCTTCTTATATCTAACGAAGCTAAGTCTTATATAAGCGAAACAGATTCTCCTAAAATTAACGATCGACGTGCAATTCCAAGTTTAGAAGTTCCATACTTGTGCTGAGAATAGTTTAGTCGAATGCTGTGGCATTAGTTTTCGGTGTAAGTCTTTCTCGAGGTGATCTTGAGTATTATGTAATATGGCAATATTACCTACGGCTGATGGAGAGAGGAAAGTTATAAGCATTTACACCTCTAATTGTAGCGAGAAATGAATTTCAAAGAAGGTGCAGAAAATCCTCCAAAGTCCGATGGAAACAAAATACAATTGAGAATAAGGCCAGAAGCGTTCGAGGATCATTTATGAATAGCCCAAGAAGAACCGTAATTG
>LR737407.1:1859283-1873317 GCA_902655005.2 Marronus borbonicus
CCACTCCTTCTGTGTGTAGAAGTCAAATGATCTAAGTAATAAAAATAAATCCCTCTGCTGCGCTTCTTATATCTAACGAAACCAAGTCTTATATAAGCGGAGCAGATTCTCCTAAAATTAACGATCGACGTGCAATTTCCAAGTTTAGAACAGTTGAATCTTTGCTTTTTCGATGATGTATCTACGACAAGAGCTTTTGACTTGAAGATGTGGCACAAAGCGATAATTTTCAGCATATCGCAGTACTAAAATTATGAGACATATAAAAGCATAAAAAAAAGCAATGCCGACGTTGGAATAGAATCGACAATTTCCTCAACAATTAAATCACCTTAAATGTTGCATTAATTCTCTTACGGATTTGTCGATGGATGGACGCCTTGTGAGCGTATCTATTGTAATGTTACAAAATAACAACAACGAGGTTAGCTGTCATCAGCGCCAGATTCACTTCTCATCTTGGCATGTCAATCTATCGGGTATTAGGGTCCATCTATTGGTAGGAAGCCCGATCCCTAGAGAAAGATCTCTGTGTTTAGCAGAATATTTCTGGGGCGTAAAAATAAGAAAGTTAATATAAGTCCAACCAACGACAATCGTGGGGAAACTACTTTTATCTGTCATTCTACTTTCATCACGTTAATGTCTAAAATTTTTACAGCATTGCCAACGTATTTGAACAATGGTGAAAAACAACGCCAATTTAGTTGCGACTTTAGGTCTAGCTGTCGTCCAGAAAAGTTGTACGTAGCATTTCCTCCAAGTTAAATAGTCTCGAGTAAATATTTCAATTTAAAAATTTTTAATAAGTGCGTCTGTTAGTGAAGGAAGGAGGTTCGAAGAAGGACACAAACTTGGTGTTTATGTATTAGAAAGTGACAAGACTTAAGGTTAGTAGTTATTTTCATTTCTACGTCTTAACACGTCTCTTTTCATCTGCCGAAAGAGTGTCTAGGGACATTCTCGGATTCACGATCCGCAATTTTCGAAGAAAAATTCAAAATTTCCTAAAATTTTCCAAATTTCAACATTGTCAAAACATTACACTGTATATAAAGGTGAACAATTTACAATTTCGAAAGCTATATTCATCATTATCGTCAGCATCGCCAACAATCCATTATGACCGTTTTAAATATCCGTGCAGATTGAAAACAATTCTTTAAACAATTAACGACATCCAACGAGAGATTTCCATAATCGCCACGTTTTATAATAATTTACCATTGACTTTGCCAATTTGAAATCCGATTTAGTTAGTACGATTTGTGTTGTTGCGGTTGTTTCTAGCGATATTTCCTCCACACTCCTTGGGACATCTTTAGCACTTGAAGATCCTATTCGATGGACGTTGAATTGAGAGGCGGTTCCTCGTCTTAGCAAGATCTTCTAATTTGACCCTCAGTGGTCTGAAATTAATGATCTTAGACGACACTGAGACACTAAGATTGTAATTGCTTAACAGTCTTACGACACTCATAAAGCTTTTTGGTAAAGCTGCCAGCTCCAAAATATTCAACAACAGGATCACGTAGAAAGCAATGGCGCCCTCAACGCGCAAACTAATTCGGTAAATTTGGTAAAGCTCATTGCATTGCGAGCGAAAACACCCTCCTTTTTTCTTTCTCTTTTCGATTTATTAAAAAGTCACGTCAATTTTGAAATGTAAGCAACTTTTGGAACTGTGAGAATTTCAAACTCAGGAACGTAACGCCACGGCCGAGAGAATCAGTAAGTAATTCCTTCTAATGCGTTCTCTGTACAGATACAATTATACCGGAAGATCTTATTAAGATAATCCGTTAACTCGTGCTTCCGGGTAGAACTTCCCCTAGCGAAGCGGATGGCGTATACGTAGGTATATGGTAGCTTCTATAGGGTTGCGATTTAGGCGAATAAGTTTCGCGATGATCGTGTCTGTGAAGATTTTATCTTTATTCGGTGTATATTCGGCCGGATTAAAACAGAAAGTCGTAGCGTATGATTTTGGTTATTATTATCGTTGCGTGTATAATTTTGAAAGCGGATTGAAGGCATGAATATTATAGTTTAATCAAGTTTTAGGTTGCTGATGGAAACGATAGGAAATAAGTGCATAAGAGAGGATGGTATATTTAATTAAGCCAATCCAAATTAATGAAACAATTTCTATATAAAAATTCATTAGGATTAATCTGGACCTAGGGTTATGTGTTTGGCTTTCGAGCTTCTTCGCGGCGCAAAAATGTTGTATATTTTATACAAACAAATCTGAAACGTTGCTTATTTTCTTCCTGTATATAAAGTTAAACCATAACAAAAACATCTGGCCACCTACAAATCACCACCAATTTCTCAACTACGTGATCCTTCGCCTCTTCCATAGAACAGGAAACGAAGTCATCCCATCCCCAACTGCCACCGTTCAGAAACAACCCGTCGGATGTCTCTACGACGTCTAGCGCTATCTATAATTAAATAAACGATTTACCGTGTTATTCCCGATGTTCGTCACTTCGCAGTGCAGGATCGCGGTAGTTCTCGTCTGCGCCTGAACGATCGTGTAATTCGGGCTGTGGAAGAAGATCGTGGGGCTTTGGATCTGCCGTTGCTGTAGGGTCCATGTCTCCTGCTTTTGTTGGCGCTGCGTATGTTGCCAGTGGCGCTTGTTATGTTCGACTTGCTCGAAGGATATCGAATTGTAAGGGTCTACGGTTGCTAGTGATTGGGGAGAATTGGGGACGCCAGCGCTTGACGGGGGCGTCTCGGTTTGCTGCCATCTCCGCCCTTGTCCTGTCGAGATCTCGCGTTGACCCCTGATTCTCTGATAATGACGATGGTACGTATCGTCTGGAAGAGAATAGTGAAGATTGTTACTTTTCAGTTTTGCTAGGTTGCATGCATAAGTCTTGCTTAAAACCAAGAGTCGATAAAAATTTACAGATGAAAGTTCAAGAGTCTGTATTATATTATTTACTTATATGTAATAAAGTTACCTACTATGTACATAAACTGAAGTTAATTCAAAGTTTTTTAATTGGACACGCAGGATTTTCCCGAAAAAAAAATATCTTTCAAGCGTTTTCTTGTTTATTTGAAAACTCTCCATATTTTCAGCCGCGCGTACTAATAGTGGTAACCTTGTTCTGCGAAATAGGCGTTTATGAATGTGAAAAGAGCAGGCAGAAAGTGGCAGCCAGACCCGGTGAATAGGATGGGTCTACCAGTTCTAACTACAATTTCTGAATTTTGTCCATGGCAACCATTGAAGCATAAAGCTCTGGCTCAGATTTCCGTTGTTTGGGTGTAAATAAAGCTTTCTTTTTCTTTAACTGCGGCAATAATAATGCGTCGTATACCCCCGTTATTGTTTTTTCCTTATTCAAGATAGGCGAATAACAAAACTCCATGGCTATGCCAAAAGCAATCGTCCCCCTTCGCAGTTTTGACTGTGCCTGAGAGAGAGATGTGTATTGGTGCGTCCAAGTTTAATCTATAGTTATTAATCGACGCCAAAACTCCGATTTATTTCCCCTAAATTGTTTCAACAAGTCCTTAGAAATGTTCACACGAATGCGTTTTTGGTCCTGTTTAAGCGAGCGCGCCACTTGACGGACAGTTGCTTTTGCATGCCCAGATCTTCAGTCAATAATAATAATAATAAAATCTATGTGTGTAAATAAGACCGAATTATGCGTGTGAGTAACCTCGTATTTTTTAAACAGTTCTTCATAGTGGCGCTTTGTAAACATTAAACATTCATAGATGTGGAGTCCAAACACGGTAAGAATAGAGAATTGCCCAGAAACATACCTACAAGAGCCTCGCGGTTTTAGGCCGACAAAGCTACAGATTCACCTCTATTACGGCACGAAAACACTTTGCATGTCTACAATATTGCCTCAAAAAATAATACCGTATGATAAACATGATTGAACATAGATGTAACATCCTGACATAGCTGTTTTTTGGCTTATGGTGGACGAGATCACTCTGAGTGTTTAACCAAAACCGCTGAGTTTGCTCGCCAAAAACTGGCTGCGGGACTTCCATTTCAATTAATTATCCAATAACAATCCTAGAAAGCAGGTTCCCTTAAATGAGGCAAGTATTTCGTTTTTAAAAGATAAGTTGTGGGGTTCCTTGTAATATTAGTAAACAGCAATATTTTTGTTTTGGCAACGTTTTCTTTCAGATCATTCCGCGACAACCATATATCTAGCCTGTTGAGAGCCTCTAGCCCATTGGGAAGAAGGCATTCAACGCTTCGATAACCAGTAACGTGTCGTCAGCAAATAGTGTCACTCTCTGCTCGTGAATTCAAGGCATTAACTGGTTCCTTGTACGTTTTCAAGCCAAGATGACGCTATTGCTTTTCCACTCCATGTTTCTGTAATGGATTGTTGCCTCCTGTGCAGATACGCCTCATTAGCCCCATCTTTTGTAAGACTATGACGTGACTGACCCTGTCGAAGGCTTTCGACAACTCTATGAGCATTGCTCAACATTGCTCAACAATTTCAAATGTTTGACAACAGCGTTATTGGTTTATATTTAAAAAGATAATCCTTTCTCCTTTCTCATAAATGGGTTTGACGATGACCATCTTTAATTTGCGAGGGAAGGTGGCTGACAATTCTTAAACAACAACCGAGCGCTCAACATTGCGGAAATTTTCAAAAGTAATTATCAACGCATGCGCAATCACATTATGCTTGTATATGGACTAGATGCTGCCAATATGTCTTGCCATTTTGGCCTTAGTACCGCTTCTCTAGCTCGTACCGTTCACGTAGTGTGCTTAGCGTGAGTTGGGAATGCGTTTTTCTTACTTCGACTGTACCGCGGCTACGGATGGGAGGCTTAGCTTGTGTATGGGTTAGATGGTGCCGATATGACATATCCTTGCCATTTTGGCCTTTGTACCGTTGTACAGAACATCGTTGACAAGCAGCGCTCTCTTCATATTGAAGCTTGAAACTCTTCAGATTCTCCTCGTACATGTTGAGGGATTAATTGAATAAAAGTGGTTATAAAAGAGTTAATCTTGACAGTCTGCACTTTGTAACTTAGTAACTTGTAACTTTATAATTTTTGAATAAATTTGAATTACAAGCCGTTAAATTTTAATGTCTGCTATATAAAGTTCTTCATCTGGCGGACAATTTAGGAGCGGATTTCTAAAAGCTTCATTAATGACTCCAGAATTCTCTTTATTGTGTTGTTTTTCCAGAATAATTTGACGAGCAAATTTTTGATCTATATTCAAATTAAACTCGCTTTTCACTTGCCATTGCTTTTGCAGTAAGATTCCGTAAAGATTTGTAATAATTCCAGCATATCAGATAATAAAGCAAAACGAAATGAGAATTAATATTATAGTCTAACCAACTTAAATAACTGTTAGGATACAAACTATTCATTCACCACAGTAATTTTGCAGCAACATAACTTTAGTGAATTTTCCTCCAAATCCAACCATGATAAATTTCCAACGCCAAAACAATTTCAACGATCTCGAACTGTCCTATTTTGCGTAGAATTCCGCAGGACATGGTTCAAAGGCAAACTTCAACCCACCGAAATTTATGTCGACGTCTCGCAATCTTCCATTTTCCAACTACCGACGATGTATGGGTCCGGCAATATTTCGTTCATGCCCATCATTCGCGTAGAGGGCGCCGTGCATTCGATGTTCTCCGTCTTCTTCGTTTTCTTCGTTCCCATCGCAATATAAGGGGCACGTATGCACAATTTCCCCGAATACTATATGCAAAGGTTTCCACGTAAAGTCCCGCTATAAATCTAAACTACGTTAAACATGCACCGGCAGTAATTTTGGCCGGAATACTGTGTGCCGCAGAGCTTACTGTAAAGTGGTACCGACCGCATAGCTTGTGTTATTAGGTGTACGAAGAAGCGAACGTTAGAGGGCGTGAATGTGAACTGCGACATCATCGACTGGACATACAGGGTGCGTCTGGAAGTTTTCGATGAGCTTTTAAGGATGGTTGAGGATAGGAAAACAAAGACCTTTTGTTACAATATCCTTTTTGAAAAGTTTTTGTTGCAATCTGTATATTTATGCGATTGGAGTGGATTTTATCTTTAGTGTACCTTCAGCAAGCGAATGCTTTACTGATTTATTGCGAAGAGCTTCTATGCATTTAAAATGATTATGCTGAAGCGCATTACGAGCCTTCTAACTCACAATTTTAAGCAACTCTTCGAAGAAGAAACAGCGTGAAATTAATTATATTGATTCGACATACTCGATACGTGATTCTGCTCATAACAGGACTAATACTGTCGGAGACTTGAGTATGCTGTTTGATCCTTGGCAGAATTTTCCTCCTCATATCACGAAATTATGTGTTTCTGGTCAGTGAAGTTGGGTCATACAATAAAAATCTATTATATCACACTGTATACAATTACTAATACATAAAATTAGAAAAATATTAAGCATACACTCTTTTCTAAGCGATTAAAGCCATAACTTATTATGTAAAGTAGCAATATTGCGACAACCACAATAAAGTCCCTCTTATTATCATTCCAAGAATTTCTCGGAAGTGCCCATCTTTCGCAACGGGTCGTTTGGGGATTACTAACGAACAATACATTTAGGAAATATACCGCAGTATCATTCTTGTTTATTTATCACGGGCGTAAAGATATAAATTTGCTTTGTTTTACAGTTAAACGTGTGTTGGTGTGCATCTGTCGTTTTTGCGCGAAAGTTTTAACAAAATTTACTTCAACATGGCACGTGGCAAGCCTACCAGTGTAGAAAAACGTTCTTCACACATTATTGCGCTGTTTGAAGAAGGATATTCGGGGCGACAAATTGCTGAAAAAATAAATATGAGAAGTTCAACAGTAAACGACATCATAAAGCGATATCGGACAACTGGAACTATAGAAAATCGTGTTCGTCCCGGAGCATCTAGGAAAACAACAAAAGCTGAAGATTTGAGAATTGTATTATTAAGCAAACGCAATAGAAAATTAACAGCACCACAAATAGCAGCCGAAGTCAATCGCGGCCGCGAAGAACAAGTTTCGGCGAGTACGGTAAAACGTCAACTTCAACGAGCGGACCTTCATGGACGCATTACCATTCGAAAACCCTTATTACGTCGGGACAACAGAGCAAACCGCTACAGTGGGTCCGTTCTCATCTAGATTGGTCGTTAGATGATTGGAAACACGTGCTTTGGAGTGACGAGTCAAAGTTTGAAGTTTTTTAGCAAAATCGACGAGTTTTTGTCCGAAGATCTAAAACCGAAAAGTGGTCCCGAACTGCATTGTGCCAACAGTGAAGCAAGGGCGTAGTTCTGTGTTAGTGTGGGGATGTTTCTCCTTTGCTGGGGCGGGAGATTTGTGTAGAGTACAGGGTGTAATGAGGAAGGAAAATTATTTTGCCATACTCCAGAATCGTGCAGTGCCATCAGGCTTGCGTATAATAGGCCGTAACTTTACATTCATGCATGGCAACGACCCAAAACACACTGCGTTAGTGTGTAAGAACTAGCTAAAGGAGCAAGAAGAACAGCACACCCTGAAAGTAATGACATGGCCCGTACAAAGCCCAGATTTGAACCCGATAGAGTTGCTGTGGGATGAACTGGACAGGAGGATCCGAAAAATATGCCCAACTTCACAAGAACATTTACGGAATATTCTGCAACATGAATGGATTAATATTCCACAATCCGTTTTAACAAAACTTATCGAAGGAATGCCTAGAATAGTTCGAGCGGTGATTAACGGCAAAGGAGGTTTTCTCGATGAAAAAAAAATATAATGTTCAGTATGTTATATTAGGCCAGAATAACTTTTTATTTATTTATTTTTGTCTTTTTTACCTGTACATACAATAAAATTGCATTTGGTTTTTAGTTTCGTTTGTTTCTGTAACCTTTTCATGTTTTTTAATAACCGACCGAACTTCTCTGAACGGCAGTGTATATCCGGAACGCGATACAAGTCGCGATTCGCCGCTGGAAAGCATCTCAATCGCTCAAACACCGTCGCGATGTACAGAAGCCAAGATTTTCTGGAAGACCGTACATAGCCATGTTGATTCTCTTATTTTCTTTCGTTAATTAATTTCCTCGTACCTCGTACCAACTTACTCGAAAGTTCCCCATTAGAAACCATGTGCCGTTTTGCATTATTGTAGTTTTCTTTCATTTCGTTTATAAATATTTTCTCTCTTCTTAATTTGTGTCCTATCCTGTTCCAGTTTCGTTTTCTTATTTCTTTTCTTATTGGTACCTTTTGCGTTCTTTTCCAGAGATTTATGATGACGATGACATTTGGCCAGAATATCTTCATAATTCTTCGCAAGCATTAATTTGTTAACCCCTGTATTTTTTCGGATGCAGCCCACGATTCACTTTATATCACCGTTGAATATTCTTATTTCTGTTTCTTGACTACTCTGCGCTGAGATGTGCGCTTTCCATATTCGTTGTTTTATATCCGCTTTTGATCCCTTTTTTGTACCAATTCTACTTATTTGTTGTTGTAAATTCCACTGTTTTCTTCACATTTACTTAAGTCCCACCTTTATAACTTCTGCTTCCAGTTTCTTCACGACGTTTATCATATCTCTTAATTTATCCGACATTAAACATATTCCATCCGCGTATTACGTATTTACCAATTTTCCATGTTGTAGGTACTTTCCATATTTTTCCGTTTTTATATTCTATTATTTTTGGAGGGCGTAGTCCAGGCATCCTTGTTTGACCTCTTTCCAGAGTCGGGCATTATTCACGTGAAACAGTCTGGACTAAACTTTTAACCAAGTTTGGTCAGGACTAATTTAGTCATTATTCATGAATAATTGAAACGTAAAGTAAGTTGGGGCAAGATGCCGAACCGAAGTAGGATGCCAAAGCTGTAGTTAATGGGATTCCATTCATGTATACGTTCAAAATAACGTGAACAGTAAGTACCGTTATTTGCATTAGGTTTGTGCCACAATTGATACGGTAAGACGGTGAAAAGCACGCGATACGTTTAAGCTCTAGGTGGAAGATTTTTGTATGCTGCAACATAAACTGTCGCAACAACCCGAAATTTGAGTGTTTAGTGTGCAGTGTCATAAATGAAGAAAAGGTAAGTTCCTAGTTTATCTGTGAACTTCGAATAACGTTGTATTTACGTTTATCATCTTCCCCAAGAAATTGGGGGAAGTTGCTTATAATAATTTGGGGGAAGATGCCATGTGTTGTTTGTTATTGTAGTACATCAGTCTTTGAGTGTTATCATAGCTAAAATAATTATATAATGTATTGTTTCTGTTCATTTTAGTTCTGCCGTGCACCTACGCAAGAAAATCAACTAAAAGAGAGCGGCCAGAAGAAGATTTACGTCCTGCTGCTGTTGTTTAAGGTGAAAATAGCAGATTTGCAAACTCGGTTGCAAAAGAGTTTGGGATACGAACGTTACTTAGGCGTGTTCAGAAAAACAATCTCACAACAGGTGGTTTGGGACCTTCAGGACGTCTTCAAGTGTTGAAGTAATTTTTATTTATTCGTTTTTTTTTCTTATTTGCAAAAGTAAAGTAACACATAAGACGTCAGCAAATTCATATTAATGTTATAGGAGGTAAACGCGTTATAGATTGAAATTAGCCGCCATCTTCTATCCGTTTTGTTCGGAATAATCGTATTATGGTCGTAGCTCATTATGTTGTACGCGTGTGAACCGTTTTGCTTTCGTTACTCTTCCTGTTTTTTGAGACTTAGTTAAGAAATGAAATGTAAAAAATTCCCTGCTCCGAGTGTACGCATGGATAAGTGGGAGATACGGATGGAGCCTGCGTCTATTTCTCAAGTCTCTACGTATAAAAATATAAAATAAAATGCACATATGTAAATACAAAAAACTATGTATTGCTGGAAATATCACAAAATAAATAAAAACCAGAAAAATATGTGGGTGCTCTATCAATAAGATAAAATACTGTCTGCGCTTTGTACTCACGGAGTGTGGGTTTACGCATATCTCTGTGTTAAGCCACACCCGCTCCGCCTTCCTTGCGACTCAGTCCGTAATGCGTATTTGGAAAGTATGGCGGCGCGTGTTTCATCGTTAGCTTTGTTTTCTCTATCTCGAATTCTTTTCTGAGGCCAGGATTTTTTAAATAATAATGTTCTATATAGCAAGAGTTGTTTAGTTTTCGATTATTGTTACCAGCTTTATTCTCACATTAGCTTTAGTTTATAGTTTTAGTTTACTTTACCATAACCAAAAAATACAATGCTATGATAGCTTAGCTTCCTCATGGTATTAATGGAATAATTCACGGCAAACGCAACAAAAGGAGAGAAAAAATTACACTAACACGCGGACATGTTTCTGCCTACCCGGAGTCATCAGCGTGGTTTCGAGAGTAATTTTTTATCTCTACCTTCTATCGCTCTTTCCTCATAGTTGATGCCACAACTTTCAAAACGACAAACTCGACATTTCTTGGCGGCCCCTAATGCTAAAGAAACGCATGCCTGCCGTTCAGGAAGCAGCGACATAAACCGGGTACTGTTCCCCAAACCATCTCTCAAGCAATTCTCCGACTGTTAAACACGAGATGGCGACGCTAGTAGCGCTTTGGGAAAGCGCACATGTGAATATTCCGACAGGCTTACCATGATGTATGTAAACAGAACACATCAGAAAATGGCTAGAAACAATAACCAAAAAATATAATGCTAAGATAGCTTAGCTTTGTCCTTTTGAAAGTTATGGCATTAACTGTGAGGCAACAGCGATGGAAGGTAAAGATAAAAAATTACCCTCGAAATCACGCTGATGACGCCGGGTTGGCAGAAACATGTCCGTGTGTTAGTGTAATTTTTTTCTCTCCTTTTGTTGCGTTTGCCGTGAATTATTCCATCAATACCATGAGGAAGCTAAGCTATCTTAGCACTATATTTTTTGGTTATTATTTATAGGCATTTTCTGATGTGTTCTACTTTACCATGTTTACTATATATCTTTTTAATTGAGCATTTTCAAAATTCCTCTTGATTTTAATTGGATACGATTTCCTTTTATCGCCTATTATTGAAAATACCTACAGGACAAAGACGAATGGCCAGCAATTTGCTTACCTCCGTCTCCAGTCCTAACAATGGAGGGGAACATAGTTAGAGGCCTCTTAATTTTACGCAACTTGAAGAAAGTTGCTGATGTAATAAACAATTTAAACGAAGATGCACAAAGCATAAGCAACTGTAAATCTCTGTTACAGGATCCATCTTTACTAATTTGAATTTTATTAACGAATATTTTCGCGGTATACCTCAAAAAAAAATACCTTGAACCACAAACAATACAACTAAAAGATGAAATTGGAACATTAGATTCACTTTTACGATTTTGCCATAGAAAACGCAGTAGTCAGAAAAGGTAGTATTGTGATACAATAATATATGAAGTTCTGCAATAATTCTGTTTCTTCAGACCTTAGGAAAAGTTATTGCTCATGGTGCAGAAGAAGAGTGTTAATCTCCCAAAGAACAACTGAAAAAAACAGGCATTCATTGCATTTCCAGATTTTCTAAAGGCAAAATTAAATAAAATTACATTTGATTTTATTTGCAGTTAAATTAAACAACAACAAAAAAACTAAAGGGGACATCGCTTTTCGATTGACGAAAAAATATTTGCCGTTACTTTAATGAAGCGAAGCGCTAGAGGATATATATTACTGGAAAAGTTGTTTGCCCTTCCTAGTCGGAAAATCCAAAAATACAGGAGTAATTTATAGTAGCAGAGATCATATATGGCTTCAATGGAAGTGGTCTAACTGCCGACTTTTGTGATCATGCACTTGTCTTTACGGCCGTAGGAGGATATTTCTGGTGATTTTCGTGCAATTTAATATTGACAAATGCGCAACCCAGATTTGTCAATATTAAAGTTGTCGTGCAACTAAAGTAACGAAAGGGTCAGTAAACACAACGCTTATAGGTCCCGCTACACTCGCAAGTTGTGATGCGGAAAGAAGCTTTTCTATATTTAATGATGTTTTAGCAAGTAAGCAAGCACATTTCATACCACAAATGTTATGTAAAAACATTTAAATTGATTTGTTTGTGTGTGTGTACTCGGAATAAAATCACTGAAGTTACTATTACTAACTTTATTTCTACTTACTAATGATTAAATACATATATTGATTGCTTAATGTTACGTCTTATTACTAAGAGAGTTGGGAGTAGAGTCTTTTGTGAAAAATTGAGCTGCAGCATCATCCCCTGCAGTACATAGATATGTATATAGATACTACATAACCAAATGTGTCCATATGGCGTATAGCTAAAATAGGGGAATTGAAATAATAATACGTGTTACATGCGATTTCTTAAGTTCTACGAACATGGTCAAATCATGATAACTTCTTGGGAAAGGGACGAAACTTCAACGGAAATAAAATATACAAGTCGTTACAGGGAAAATATTGCAATGAATCGTAGACAATATGTATGCATATGTTGCAAGAAAAATAGTACATTATGGACGTTTCTGTACTTAGAATCTAACAAACAAATAAAATAAAATCAAAAAAATAAAAGAAGAAAGGGTATTTAACACAAAATTTAGAGTATGTTTCAATAATTAATGTTAATAAATCACTTCTAACATGATGGCTATAAAATATAATCTTAAACATTATTTATCTTTGTTCGAAATCTTTTTGCGATATTGATGCTTTTCGTTCGATGCATTTACGCCTCATTTAGGTTCAGCGTTTCCGGTCAGACAACCACGCAGAAGTTGTCTCGTCTGACTGTATTATTCATGAACAGCGATCAATCATGACTAACACAGAATCAATTATTCATTATTCATCAGTTTGTGATTATTGAATTTAATCAGTGGTCATATAGTTGTCTTGAAGATTACGAATAAATTTTATTCATCAGCCATGAGTAACGCTTTAATTTTTAGTCATAATCATAATAATTAATCATTGCGACGAATAATATGTGTCCATCTCTGCTACTTTCTTTGTTTCTATTTTCTTTGCTAGGTGACCCTTGTGGAGTATCTGGCAAGTTGGCAAGAAGGTTTGTAAAACAAATACGTAGAATACAATAACGTAATAATAATAATAATTTATAATTTCCTATCATTCCTCCAATATCTGGCGATAACTTTTGGATGCACCCTCTACGTATGTATGTGCGCATTTTCGACATTCGAGTATCTGACCAGTAGTATGCGGGACGTTCCTCCAAGCGCAGGGACATAAACGAGCTTCGAAGCTTGTATGTCGGGCGTTTAGTAAAATTGTTTCAATGAACCGGAGCAAAATTTACGATACCTGCAATGGCAATAACGAAAGGACAAAGGTCCTTAAGGGGCAGTATTGCTATAAACGTATATCTTCTCGAATTAAGGAAATTTAATTTTCTTCGTTTCCTAGCGATTGGTTTAAACGGCTGTGCGGATGATAACTGACGAGAGCAAGAGAATCGATATTTCCAACTTTAAATTGAATTGAAGTTGGTTATGAAGGCTCCTTAGCATTCGAGTCTTATGTTTTATGTCAACAAATTCATTAGCTTTGTTTATTGTATTTCCTAATCCATAATTCCATTGTTTTATTTTGTAAATTTAATGTTTCATTCGCCTTTATTTATATTAATTTAAAACCATTCATTTAATATACGCAAGCGCAACAAAATCACCCGCATATAAAGTGTGCATGAGGAAATAGGTATTCTTTAAAACGGAAGATAAAGTAGATACAAATGCCGATTGCATAGCTCTAATGTTGTCCTAAATAGGTAAAGATGCATGTCTTTATGGAACTCTATTTGCGTATGTTGTGTGAAGCGAATTTTGTGGTTGATCTAAAATAATATGTTTTGAAGCACAACCAATACAAATATCAAATATAATTGAACCAAAGCTAGTGAGTGCTGTTAAGTTGCAAGCTGAGTTGGTTATATTCGCTAAAGTGTTGAGTGAACATAATTTGATCTAAATGAACACATAAATGTACATAGAACACTTCGTAGTTTCTTG
>LR737407.1:1873327-1902592 GCA_902655005.2 Marronus borbonicus
ATTTGTTGTTGTGTGAGTCATCTAGGGAGAAGTGTTGAGTGAACATAGTTTTATCTAAGTGAACACATAAATGCACATAGAACACTTCGTAGTTTGTTGGATGAATCAATTCCTTTCTCTCAGCGCAGGAGAACATAACATTGGTTTCGTGGTATTTATTCTTGTGTAAGTGTTCTGCATACTCAAAAAATTATGCTTAAGTATACAGGGTGTTCAGTTTCCACCTCAAACGATGCAAGATTAGCTTTTTAAAATAGAGATTATTCCGTTTTTAGAAGTCCCTCTCCAGCCAATCTCAATTTTCTTCAGTATTCCCAATACCAATCTGGCTTAATCCTTAAGATCATTAAGATAAGATCTTTTCGGAATCACTGTTCTTTCTACAGCTTCCGATATCTTTCCCGCCAGCATATTGAACAAAAAAAAGCGTCCTATATAGATTCTACAAGGTGGCAATCGAAAATGTTCCCAATTTTAAAGACTAAGAATTAAATACATTTGCGAAAGCAATTCATTTCGATTGGCTACACCTTGTATACTTCCACTAGTGTTTTCCATAATTTAATTAGTTCTCCAGCAACCAACCGGCTATAGTTATTGAAATATATTCGAATCGAAAGCCTCCTGGTCTATTAAAGGTCACTCTTAGACGGTAAAAGGTACACTTAAGTAAATACAGCGAGGGAATCAAAACGCTCCATTCGGGATGGTCACGCGATTTTGCGTGACCAAGATTATTGCGGTGTTTATGTTGTTATTACGTAATGGTGTTTGTATTTTAAGCGATGGTATTTTCATTTGCGCCGATATGGGAATTTGTTTAGGTCGGAAGGTTCGTGGAAGTATTCAACAAGTTTGTTTTGCTTTTTTTTCTGTAATTTGGCTAATTCAAGAATCGTTGCGATTATTTGCAACATCGCTACGGAAATATTTTTAAAACACATCCAATGAAGTCTATTACGTCAATATAAAATTCCAACTGGCTAATAATCACGCAGCAGGCGCAATTCTTCACTTATAAAAGCTTACGACGCCTTACTGTATATATATACATTTATCAAAATTATTCCAAAGCAGATTTTGACTTCAACAGCTCTCAACAACAAACTTAAAAATGCAATTACTACCACGCCTCGAGTTAAGCAAGGACTTCACCAACTCTCACATACATACACGTACACTCCAAACAACTGCATTAAACTTTTACGGCGCTAAATGGCTTCAGCTGTTGGGCATAATTTGCATGTTTATTACCACCGGCATGGCGCAAAAAGCTTATAACGAAGCAAAAGTTAGTTTCGTGCTGTAAGAGCGGCGGATCCGAAAGCAGTTCGAATAAAAGCGTATCATCTGCACATATTTTACATATTGCCCTATGGTGTGATGCGATACCGTTGCAGAAATCGCGATATTATAATGTTGATGGTGTTTCGGCGGATGGGCTTAAAGGTTTTAACGTGTCCAGTTTGTATTTGAAATCGTGTTATGACCCCTCCGGCGAGCTATGCATTTCAAAGCAAATATAAAGTTGCTTTATTATTGCAAGTATTCCATGGAAGTAATTTGTGTTAAGTTTCGGGTTTCGTATGTCGTTTTGTGATAGGACGAGCGATGGATTTAGAAGGGTAGAGATCGAATTATGTGAAACACATAGACGGCTTGTTCTAGATAAAACAGATTTTGATGTTCTTTTATTAAATATAATATCAGCTATTACCGCGAGGATAACAAATATTAACCAAGATGAAGTGATTTTCTTTTAGAAGGAGAATGATACGAGTTGTTGTTGCAAGTATCAAATCTCGCCAGAACTCACATTTTTATCAAACTGGGAATATGAAGAAAAGACGCCGAGGTTAATTAATCTCGCATAAAATCGCTTCTTTGCAATTTACCACCAAGCGGCAATCTTCTGCTGCAGTGTCAGAGCTGAAGGATTAAGTAGGGACAGTATATGGGGCGATAGTTTCTCTGAAAACATAGACCCCACGAACCAAATAATACGACAGGTGATCCACGAAACTGGCTACAGCGTATAGTGAAGGTCCACACTCATGGAGGAGAGCCGATAATGATTTGGGGAAATATTAACATTGATGAAAAAACAATTTTTGGCACCATATATCTTGATAGTAACCTCTAACCCTATTAGAGCTGTTGGAGACAATTTATTGATGGACGATTAGATCCGTTCCCTCTCGCAGGAGAAGAGGTGAGTCAATCTAAGCAAGTATTTTGTCAGCAACGTCCAAGGGGGTGGCGAGTAATTCCTCGGGGTCCCACGAAGTCCCACGAAAGTCCCACGAAAAAGGCGTAAAAGAATTTCCCGCGGACAAGAAGATAATTAACGGAAGCCTTGAAGTTACAAATTGGTCCGAATAAACGAAGTTGAAAAATTTCGAGCAAATTAATTTAAGAAAATAAGGAATATACCAATACACCAAATGGTTTCAGGAAAAACAATCGAAAAAAGACCTTTAATTTGAGGATGGAAGTTACGAACTATGACCTGGAATATGTGATCGAAACTTCCGATCAACTTTAGCCTCCTCGTCAAGTATGTTGGCTTAATTCTTAAAATAGCCTGTGAATTCCATGCAATATAATTTGAAGGTTTGCAAGTATAAAGTTAAAATGCTTACTAGATCCCGAGGAACAACAATCTATAGCTGATGAGGAGATTAAAAGATCCTGCTTTGAAGAAGAAGATTCAGATTCCGATTTGGACGATTTGACAAACGGATTGTACACCATGAGGAAGTACCAACTCACATTATAAGTAACTTGTGATAAAAAGAAATCAGTTTCCAAAGAGCGACATTCTGAAACCTCAAACTAAGTTAAATTTCATGGTAAAGATTAATGGTGAGAATTAAACGTGTCAACCCCAGAAGGCCACTGCCATGAATTCTTTTCTAATAAAGCAATTTTATTTGGACATGTGGCTAACAATTAACATTTGCATTACGTAAACTAAGGCTGATATTAGCCATATAAGTTTGGTAAAAATGCTGGTAAATATAAGAATTATCGAAATGCTTTCTACCAAAAGATTGTGAAAAGAAATTAGCCATTCCTCTCAGTACTTAAGTTTCTTTTGAAAAAAATACCAGATCTTCTTCTTACAATACTTTGCATGTCGTGTACTTTCTACTCGTCAAAAAAATCACGAGAAAATCAAAGGATCTTTGTGTACTTTGCATCTCCGCCATCAAGGTGTACTCATTAAAAGTATATTTATTAAACTCCCAAAATTATTTGGTTAAAATACCAAATTTTATGCTATTTTCCTACCTAAAATAATGTTGGATTTTTCGTCATCACACTATTTTGTTGACACTAGATTGGACCCAGCGAGCTGCATCTTCTACATACCCCCACTCCCTTCATCCTCGAAAGGAAGTCGATATGCTTCCGTGTTTTCCTTCTGGAAACTCGCGTTGCACGCTTTAACCGATTCCAAGATTCAATTTCCACTTTGCAAAGTAGCAAGTATTCTTATTTAAAACTTAAAACGTCGCTTCCTTTATTAACTGGGGGGCAAGACAGGAACGGAGGAATTGCGAAGGTGCGCCCACATCACCGGAAAAAAGTTGAACCAGATGCTTGCTTCCCCGTCGTTTACATTCCTCACTTCTTTTTCTAAACAACTTTCTCATTTTCGAGCGGATGTCGCGGCGCCACCTAGCAAAGATTTTATCTACTGTGCTACCTCTCTTGGGCCATCTTCTTTTTCTGTCTATTCTTGGCATTTCGGACCTTAAAATGTGAGAGAAGGAGATGTATTTCTTTTTATATTTTATTTTGAATTCTTCTTTCGCTTCTTTTCCTATATATATTTTTTTTTCAACTGGATGTCTCACGCTCTACCTGCAAAACTTTATATTGCATTTTCCATAAGAAAAAATTGAGAGGAAGAAGCTGATGAATTAAATTTTATGATACCACTTCGAAAAAATTCGAGTCCAGCTCTTGCTTCCCACTTACCACTTATTTTCCTGAAATCTCCTCCTCTTTCCTCGCTTTGTCTAGAAAATCATCGCTATAAAAAGCCGAACTTCTCTCTTTCCCACCCTCGACCCAGCCTTCATACCCTAGTTAGGAAGTTTCTTTATTGAATTTAATTTTTTTTTCTCCCCCTTTCAACGGATCAGATTCTATTTTCTTGCTGCTTGATTGCCGGGGAACTAGGGAATGGATATAGAATCGTGGAAAGCGTGAAATATGTAACAGAGCTACCGTAAGGGAGCCCTTTTAGATGGAAAACAAACTAGGTGTTAAACTTTCCCAAAGTATATCGTCTTGGAACTTATAACTTGACGTGTATTGAGTTTAATAAAGTCTGAAAGATTTTAAAAGCGAATTTGGGAAAGTTTGATTGAGCTTTTTTATGCAGTAAGTAAAAATAATTTATTCATGATAACCTTTTATGTCGGAAGTTATTTTCTGAAATTTCATTTTAGTGGAAATGATGAGTTTGATCGCCAGACTTGCGGCACTTCAGAGGATATAAGAAGTTAGAGTATCTGTAAAAACAACTTCAAAGTCATTGAACGAGACGCCCTTCAGCATCGTTTTAATTTAAATTTATTCATTTTCTCGCAACAGAATTTGTATAATTCTATACGTATTACTTGTTCGTTCGTCTCTGTAGATTGAGCAATATTTTACTATTTCATATGTTTAAAATTAGGGAAGTAAGTCTAGGACTTAGAAAAAGCATAGAATTTTTCTGCCATATGATATTCAGTGCGACATGAGATGATAAATGTATCTATTTAAGGAAAAGGGCGTGATATCAAGGTGATGCCATCCCGAGCGTTGTAACACAAAAGAAATCTTCATAGAGTGGCTAAGGTGGCCGAACGTGTGATCAGTGACCAAGGCGGTGATTTTAAGTCCAATTTGGTGATTTTGTGGAAACCTTTTCAAAATACCAAAAATATGGTGATTTTGCAAATACAGTTGATATTTGGGAAAAGATGGCCGTTTTAAAGAAACAATATTAACAAATTTATCAGAATCTTAAGCAAAGGAATTTTTACCGACCTTAGTCCTCTCGATTTTTCATTTACATGGTTTATGAAAAATTAGTGTATGCCGTACAACTAAATAATGAAGAACAATTGTGGAGCCATAGATTCCGTAGTAATCCAAGCATATATCGAATATGCCGCCTATCATCGTCAAGATTGGAGAAGTGTATCCAAGAACAAGGCCATCAATTTGAACACCTTCTTTAGGGCACAGTAGCTTATATTCTTTTGAATTTAATCATTGTTTTTCTTGATTACATTACTTTATTGTGATTGCGATGTTTCCTTTCTTGTGAGAGATGGAAGAGCAATAATTTTTTTTAAAGAAATTTCAAACTTTCAATATCATCTGAATTTTGAAAACAAATGAGTCACGGACATTACTGCACAAGAGCGTTTTCTTATTATTTTATGGTCCTCTGTCGCGTGGTACATTGGTGCATTGTAGTTTGTTCAATGCGATAAAAAAACAGCGATGATACTACAATTCTTTTAATCAAAAGAAATGTAAAAAAATAAAATCCCCCTGTTGGAAGGTAATCGTCTTACAAAAAGCCAAACACGCATTTTTTAACCGCCGTTGAAGACCTGTGTCGGAAGTGCCCGAACCAACTATGTGTCGCGGGGCTCTACTGTGAGGACCTCAGTATTAATTCATTCAGCAGACAAGTTGCGCTTCCCGAAATTAGCAGAGACTAGACTCGTATTGGTTTCCCCGAGAGTCGACAAAACACGAGTCTGTCTAGTCTCTGCTAATTTCGTGAAGCGCAAGGAAAGTCTACTCGTTTCTGCAGGCTTACTCCCTATGTAAGACAATCTTAATGTAACTACCAATACCGTATTGTTTTTCTTTTCGTTGACCCTGGTATTGTGTTAATAATTATTTTTTTTATTTTGGGGAAACAAATCGTTTGTTAAAGAAGAATTCTGCTACGTCTCGTCAGATTTTTCAAGCATATGTCAAAATAAAAAGGTTTTTTTTTCAATAAGTTGGATGCATACCTTATTTAATTAACCTCTTTTTTTGTTTTATTTTCTTTTGTTTTCTTCATCTTTTTTTTGTCGTTTTTTTTTTCGATTTGTTAGACGATACGAACATGAATTCTCATGAGACTTACTACAGGCTGTATTATGATATTTTAAGAAATTAATTTTCAATTAAATTTTATTGAATTATTGTCTACTATCGTAATTGGCCAACATTTTACAAAGAACCATCCACAAGCTTTCTGTTTAGTTCAAATTATGCTCGAGTAACACGTACTTGGCTAAATGACTTGCCTTCCAAGCAAATCCAATCGTTGCAGTGCACAAATTATATCTTTAGGCTAAGGTAAATTCAAGATTTGATTATTCAATAAACGCGGATTTTTGAGTGCGTGACGCGGCACCATAGAGGGTGCACGTAACATCAAAGTTTGAGCTTAGTTTCTCTTCTATCAATTTCATTCTCGCAAAGCGTCATTACATGGCGTTCGTTTTTCTGCTTAAATTGCCAAAAGGGTATCTATGGGACCCTACCGAACCCACCGAGTATTAGCATTAATTATTTAGTTTAGAAAAAAAAAATATACTGTACACATGAGAGGTCTTTACTGTTATTTTAATCTTATTTTCTCTGTTGACTATCAAATTAATTGTATTTTTATGTAAGATACAAATCTAGTAGTCTTTTTGTTTATCGGGGTTTTCTTCGAATAAATAAAAAAATATATAAAAGTTTGACGTTGAGAGAAGAAAATTGACTTCATTAAATTTAACAGTTTGTTATAAAGCTCTTTTTACATGCGACGCTGTTATTTTTGTCAAGGTTATTAAATGAAACAGCACGCTGTAGATAGGTGCTTGCTGTCTACTACGTTATTATTCTGTGTTATTGCCTATATTAATCGAAAGATTTCCTTTGTTGCGAGATACAAGACGCCCAATCAGAACCGGATGCATTGATCCACGCCGGTTATTGCTGATTGTTACAAGTTAACAAGGAACATATTTCGCTTGATAACATCTAACTTCACCTTATTCTTGTTCTGTTTTTATTCTAATTCGTCTTATGCTTTAGAAATCTCCTCAGTTTATTTCTTAAAAGCTAAAAACGAACAAAATTGAAGACAATCCACTTCGTGATGTCTAATAACGTATAAGATTCATTTGCTTCAGCTACAAAAGCACCGATGCATATAAAACATTGCAATGGAGAGATGTTAAAGTCTTCGATCTCCGCTTTGTACTCCGTAGTACTTTCTTGATATGACAAATAACTATTACAGTTGGATTTAATTCAATTATCCCCCATTTCATGACGAAGACGTTCCCATTTTATCACAAGTTTCAACAAATTCCCAAGACGTGTATCGACAACCATTACATCCTCCACGCTAGCAGTAGATTTTATACACGTGCTTGACTAGCATATGTTCCCACCCTAAGTGCACCCCCTACAGTTTAAGACCGGAGTTGTAAAGACGAAGTTCAACCCTCAATACGTGTTAAATTTCTACGTTTACGGGTTAGTAGCTACTACCGTTTCTAACTTGAAGTGGCATACTTAGCGTGCAAGGAACAACACGGGAAGAGCTCCAATCCGCTCCAATTCTAAGAACGTCTCGGGTGGAGAAGACGTTACAGCTTCTACGGCCAATTCGTAACGCGGCGGGTGGATTATTGTAATGCGAACAATAGCGTTTGTACGCGTTGTGCATCCAGATCGCGGTACCTACTGTCTAATGCAGACTATATACATGGGTATGTGTTGTCGAGCCGTTTGAATTATGAGTCGGTGGAACCACATGGCGTGCTGCGATGTTCGTGAACCGCGAATAGTACTCGTAAAACAAACGGTTGGTACGACACGCTATCTGGAAGTAGCTAATTAGTTAAGAGGGCAGGTAAGAGGTGGTGCTAGGGTTCTTTCTTTTCGCATAACTTAGATGTCTTCGTACACAGTACTTAATATACAGCGTGACTTTTCGAGGATTATCAATCTGAAATATTTCAGAAACTAAAACTGCTTTTAATGCGAGTGGGGCATGCGCTGAGTTAGATATTTCATAAACGGCCTTCTTCCCAAACGTTTTGAAAGGAAATAACACATTGTATAAGACCTGAAGAAAATCTTAGCGCAAGAAAACTGAAAAAATTGAGAGAAATTTGATCCACATTAAGATACTGTTAATCATCTAAATAAGCGTTGGCAATAAAAGCATTTTAAAGCATTCCATTAAGAGTTGGATAAACATCGCAAGAACTGCTCAAGATGATCGGTTTTCATGCAGTGGTAAGGCCGGGTTTCAAATTCTCGCTCTATTTTTTTTTAAAAAGCTTCGTGAGGAACGTTTCTACACTCTTGGACAAAATCGTTTAAATCTATTGGTTATAAACTAATAATTTTAAACTTCTACAAAGACAGAAGTCGTGGCCAGTCAAGCCTGGTGAACGAGAGGGTCCATTCGATTGTCCCATTGCTGATTACCTTCTTCATTACGACGGTACCCAACTTGCTCAGTTATAAGAGGATCGGTGATGTTCCTCCAACATATTCAAATATAAATCGCCATGATTAATTTCGCAATATCGAAGCCGTTCTTCCTTACACGATTATTTGACATTGTTACAAACTGCAGAATGGCAGAAAAGTCCACAGATAGATACGTAGTTCGTTGTTTTTAGACGGTAGATTAGAGAACTAGTAAGATATTGTAAGAAGTGGTGCTTTAAGGAACCAGAAAGTAAACAATACGATCGATAGCGGAGCAAAGCGTGCTCGATCCTCGGCGGGTGCCGGTCTTCAAGATTTTAATCAAAGTTGCTTCTATCAATCAATTATAGCATTTTAAAAAAACATTGCCGAATTTTTTCGCGAAGGTCGAACAAAATTGGTTCTAGAACCGGACTTTTAAATCAGAGTAACGCAGCTCATCTTTTAGACATCCGGTAAGCGATTAATTTGCAGGAATGTATTAATTATTACATTTTGTACGAAGATATGGCGGCATTAATGCATAACCTCATCTAACTTTTTCGCTCAGATCCCGACTTGTCGCATATTGCATCTATGATTGCATACACATAATATCTGTTCTGTCACGTCGAATCCAGTTGCAATCTCTACGTGCCCATCCAAAAGGGAAATATTTAGATCTTGTCTGCGGTCTACTTCCGTCAGTTATAACTATGTTGTCTTCGCTAGCAGAAATACGTATATACCCAGCATATCCGCTCCGAATAATCCGTAAAATCGTACCGATATCTCGAAATCGATTCGGAAACCTCCGCTCTAGGAGCGCAAATTCGAAGAACTTATTATTGTTTCATTATTGGGATACTTCTAAAGAAAAGGCAGTAGAAGCAGGCGAAGCAAGGCGCTTGTCCTGAATACAGAGTTCGCATTGCTTATTCCGGTAGCTTCGCGAAACGTGGAGACGGCTACTCGACTTGAAACCGGGGTTTCTTTCACCACCCCGCCGTTCTGCGAACGTTCGAGGTCTGCGAAAGTGAAGGAAAAGTTTCTGGGGCAATCTCTTCTTTTGAATCGCGTTCGTGCTAGCGGTAACCCCGTAGAAGCTAAACAATTGGCTGTTTGAGTTTGCTTCTAGGAAAAATATGACAACATATCGCTGTGAGTTTGTGTCGGTGTTTTTATTCAATGAATTTAGAAGAAATTTCTGTTTCTAACCTTAAAGTCTGTGAGGTACTGGTACGTTAAATTAATGTTATTTACTGCTAGTAGGACGCTTGAGGAAATTTTGTTTTTAATAGCAAATTTCACCTTTCAAACAGTAATATTCGTTCGTTTCACTGTAATTGTATCTAACTTTTAGCTTTAGTTCATATTATTCACTTTTCGTTAGATTGGTTTCCAAATTATCTTCTCCTATCTTTCCGCCAAACTTCTCAAGTTCTCATTGTTTTGCTTGCATGGAGAACTACTAAAAGATCCAATTCAGTAGAGTCTGATCGACATGCAAACGTGGTATCGCTGCTGCATACACAAGTTACCTCATAAAACTTCAAACTTTTGTTAAAGCTAATCCGGGAGAGATCTTCTAACTCATTCAGTCTAGGACGTATAGCTAGAGTTTTGTTTGATGACGATACACACATTAACACGCCTCAGGAGAAGAAAAACTAATTAGTGTTACGTAGAAGTTTCCACTGGTTGGAGACCAGTTTTCTCTTACACGATGCTGGATACGCGCTTGCGAAGCCTCTAACCTATATTGTTAATTTGGCAAACGGCGCTTGCAGGAATTAATCCTGTTTTTGGAGAGATGATAAAATTTGTATCAGTAAGTAGAGACGAATATCGTGTTTCGCAAAGGTTTGTGAAGATGATATTTACTCTTATTTGAATTACAATACATTGCCTTACATTTCACCTAATCAACATGATTTTATTCAAGGAAAGTCAACAGTTACTAATCTTGTAACTGAAGAGCTAAATCTGCATGGTCGAGTTGATATTATTAACCACAGAATTTGGCTTGGCAAGCTGCCAACATTTGGATTAAGTTCTGCCTTATTCTTATTTAACTAAAAGAGTTCACTATGTTTTTTTACGACGGTTATATATCATACGATGCTCTAGTTTCCTCTAACTAAGCACTGCAAAGGCCCAACGCCGCTTCTTCTCTTCGTCTTTTAAAACGGAAGCTAGAGGTGTAGATTATGGGTTACTGTTGAGAAGACATGATGTGCGATCGCTGGAACACGGTCGAAATGTTTTTGGGACAAAATGCTTTCGTTTAGCGATTTTCTTATACCTCGTTTATCCTCTCGCTCCTCTTTTGCACCTTCGCCTCGATCTAATTTATTACAAAAGTCACCATTACTCACCATATGCTGCAATGCAGACTTACTATATGATGATATATTATTTGATGTCACTAATAAACTTGCTTAGTTTCTTGTATTTCTTTTTCTTTTACTTTTGGGACAATTCTACGAAGATAGACCTTTCACGAATACCAGTGCTTCAAATTGGCACTGTGCTCTATTGATTTTCCCTCGCACACCAAATTACCCAAGCAAAATTAAAAAGAAGGCGAAATAACTCCAACCTGACCATTTCGAACAGCTCGTTACATTATTAGAGGCGCTGAAAGAACAACTACGCGTTACAGGAAAAAGTCGCTACAACCCGAAAACCATTTGCGTAATCAGAAATCAAAACAAGATCCTGTTTTATCCTAATTAGATTGAAACACTCCCGTTTCAATTTTATTAACCTTTGAGCTACGCGTACCTGAGGGCAACATTTGGGGAACGAACGAACCGGCGAAAAGGCTAGTTATGTATTCGATGGTATGTATACGGACGCTTCGGTTGCCTTTGGTGCTACGTTGTAAATTAGCAGCGGCACTTTAAAACGATGGTGAAAACTGTGATGGATGTAAACTAGGGTCCTTTGTGAATGGAAAAAAATACGGTCCAATTTAACAGGCGTCAGATAAAAAAAAGGAACGGGAGAGAATGTGTGGCAAGAAAAGCGAGAACTACGATAAAACTAATGGCAGGTACGTACGTGAAAAAACGATGGTAGCCACCGGAAAGTAATCTGAAAAGTTCTAAAAGATTAAATGCTAACTTTGGTATTGCAGCGAAGAAGTAGTTCTAGTTCGTTCTTGCTCTTCGCATTCGAAATAGCGGATGAGTTCAAAGGATGATTGATTAGTATCACATAAATACCTTCACATATTAAATTTTCGCCATTTTAAACGAGAATCGATGGATTTCGAGAAGAAGCAGGACTCCTCACTATAAAATAATGAAATAATTTTTTTCCGCATCCAAATATCTAAGATTTTGGATGCTAACATATAGCATTTACTGTATACGAATAAACCCTTGTACTGTAAGTATAACCTTCTCTGAACCGGAAACAACGTTCTGGGGCAGCGTTTAATATCCGGCTCCAAGGCGAAGACGAACGGTCGACATGGAAAATCTGGGGAACTAACAGCGCCTTGCGAACATACGGATCTATACAGAAGCGTTCACAAAAATTTCACATTACTCGAAACACATTTACGGTCTAAGCATTACTTCGTTTAGTTTGAGAATCGCCATATTTCGTCAAATGCTTGCTGTACTTCCGCTGATCACTTCAAGTGAATATAAAAATAAGGGGCGGGCTAGATGTTTGGCAAGATTTCGTATTTCCTGCGCTTTTATTGAAAAATCTCTGGATGAATATAATGTGTGATTATATAATTGTTCAATTCAAAATTGTAGAAATGGACGCCCGAATTTCCTCATTAAATTATTCATTGTTGAATAAGAATCTCGCGAACACATTCGCGCTGTTGTCGCATTATCTCCTGCTACAGATTTTCAATACTTTTTTGATATATTAAATTCTATTAGTTATATTGTCGCGAATAAACGCTTTGCTGTTACTTTTACTCTCAGAAAAGACGCTAACTGGACTTCCGCTGGTTTTGTATTGCCTATGTTATTGCTACGTAATTATTCTTCGACCGGCGACCGGTGTTCTCGAGCTGATTGAGCATCTGGACAATCGCTGTGTAAGATTCTCTCGGTCAATTCGAGGGCGTCGGACTTTGATGCTCCCGATCAAACACCGGAATAACAGTTAGTAGTAGGGATTAGATAGATTATAAATATAAGTACTTTTGTTAGAAGAGAAGACTCCTTGGGAAGTTCTTGTACTTCGAGGGAAGTTATTGAACTTCTTCTTGAATTGGGGGAGTTCTTCAACTCCAAAATGACAGTTTTTTTTATAATATTCAATTAATAAAGGTGTGAAGGTGAAGTCAGGAGTTTCATTAGTTTACAGCGGTACCCTAAGCTGCGCACCTAACAGGTAAGCGGATGTTTATGTATGTATGTACGTTCTTTAAGCGAGTATCTACCCCGAGCTACCCCTATCACGGTAGTCCGTGACAATATGCTTCCTGACTATTTATTATTAAGCTGGAGGGACGTTGCCTATCAATCCAAACGCTTGCCTCCAATTGGGGAATCACACGAACTGGCGTGGAGGCAAACACCGCCATATAAGTTACGATAAGGAGGACGTAATAAATTGTGTCCGATTATAGAAAGCAAACGGATCTTAGAGGAGATGAGGCACTTCCCTCGGGCACACGGACAGATATTTGCACAAACACTCAGAACGCCATCCCGGGTTGAAGAGGAGCATCATTAAAACAAGTTACCGGATGAAAGGCAACAGTTGGAACAAGCTATTATAAGCAAACTAAACACGCAAGAAATCCGCGAAAATAGTACTGCACGACATAGAGCGTAACACCACCAGTGAGCACCGTTCATTCTCCAGGTAACCAATCGTATTGGGAAACTCTTGGGAAAGACATGATCCACCGCCTTACAGAGCAGGAGCATATCGTATTCCCTGCAGTTGCGTTTACATAGTTGCAGCAAGTATTTCGGACACGGATAACAGGATATCAAAGATGCTGCAGATTCGGTTACGTTGATAAACCAGCAATTGCAGAACACTCATTATAATTGGACAAACTATAACGCCCGACAAAATACATGGTTCCGTATAGAGACACAGCTAGGAGTCAGCCATCCAGCGCAGGTCGCACAGCGAAACGAGAAATGCGAGCACCACTCCTCAGACGACAACATCGTCCTGAAGATGCCAACTACAGCGTTTGGGGAAACGCCTACCATCCTGTGGTCTTCGATCTGTCGATCGACGACACTTAAGACGCGGTATCATTCCAATACAGCTTCAAGATACATAATACAAGGTATGTCACGATGAGCGTCAAACGAACTAATGGTTCCTTCCCTACTAGCACACCCCGTATAATTTTACAAATTTAGCTGTTACTATGGACTCGTCGTCTCATGATTTTTAAATTTTAAAATTTAATACCGAATCCAAATCTGACTACATAAAATGGAGAAGTTGACGGTACACCCGCAGTTAAAAATATTTTGACTGAGCTTGGTTTTAAGCATACCCCGTATGTAAACTTCGAATCTCTTTTACTCACTTCCCCATACACTTTTAACCGACGCTCATTGCGACACATCCTGTATGCAATTTCCCTTATTGTACAGCATCTGGACTATTCTGGAATCAGCTAACGACGTAGACGAGGCTTGTACTATTTTTCATAGAATACTGCACGGGGTCTTTAGTGTAGCTGTTCCTAGATGTAAACCAGCAGCAAATCATCGCCGAGCTTATCCCCCAATTTAAAAAGATAAAACTAATTATAATTTGATCCAGGATGAAATGCATACGTAATTCATTTACATAGGACACTCGCTAGACAGCGTTTCGAATCTCGAAAGATACCCGTGTCCTTGCTAGAGACTACACGAGGCCCCCTTCCTCTGTGCCGTCCAGAAGGTCCCGCTCCAGTGACAGCCGTGAAATTTGCGGTTCAAGTAAATATTATTCCACTTAAAATGGAACAGTCTTGGCGTGCCGGTCGCATTCGGTCCATTCTATCCTCTCCATCTCTCTTCGTCGCCTTACGTCTCTCGTTCCTGTATCTGGTCGGTAATGTACTACATTGGTCTGTACGAAAAACATCAATCTTCGAAAGTTAAACGCATGGTCCGGTGAATTTATGGCCGCAATGTCGCTGCAGTCAGGCATTACGGCCGGGAAGTAAATTGAAATTCTGAACCGTCCGACGTTACTGTAATTATTTGGAATATGGGCTGGAGAGGTTGGAGTTTGAGGTTGGGAGGAAAGCGGGTCTTGTTTGCGAGAGGAGCAGTATTTATTATGATTGGAACTACGTATTTGGACGATTTTGAATGTACATGTACAGTGACATCTTAAAAATATTTTTTTTACTGCTAAATTGTGCATAATGTGCGTTCAGCTGAAAATGTCGCTAGGTTGAGTGAAGGCCTTAATTCGTTCTCAACAACTGAGCATTTCAAAAACATAAGACTTTCGATTGGATCTTAGAGCAGACTGGAGTTAATATCGAATTTCGTGTTCGACCTATTTTCACGTCGTGGTTACATTAACAAACAAAACGCTTTTCGGGCTCTGCGCTAGATTCCTCCAGGGATTGTGAAAAAGCATTGTATCCTCGTCATGTGATCGCTTGTTGTGGATTTTCGTCCCAAGGTGTGCTTGGAACTTACTTTTTCGAAACTGGGAACGGGGTAACATGTTCTTGTCACAAAAGTCAAAACTCATTCTGAGATATTAACTCGCTCGCATCTTTGGAGAAGCATCGTCTCCAATTCTTGCACTATTCTACTCAGAGCGTTCAGTATAGTGTTAATATTTGAGTAACAGCGTCCTCGTGTGGGTTATAACATAATAATACAACGTTTATTTAACAATTACAACTACGCTGCAAAAAAAAAGCTGCATTACGAAACAAAAAATGGAACCAAACATCATCCCTGCGTTCACAGCGTGCATAATGCAAATAGCTACCTAGCGTACACATTTACTAGATTCTGCCGAGCACAGCAAATATGCCTTTTTTACGTACAAAATTATTTAACGTACGCTACTAATTGAGAGCAATTTACAACATGACACATATCTGTCTAGATGAATGCGTCCTGCCGCATTAGTGAAATAGCGGGCAAATTTTGTTAGACGAAATCCAATTTCGACCAAAATTAAGCCGAAATACGTCGAAAAATTGACGAGTGTTTTAATTTCAAAGCCGGCGATTGAACGTGCAAAAACGAAACGTTTAGATTAACTTTCACTAATGAGTTGAAATTTCAATCTGGGATTACCAGCGATAAATAGAACAAAGGACAATTGTTTCAGGTTCGATTAAGCTTTAAAATCCGCGACTTTTTGGGGAAATTATCGACGTTCTCTTACCGTCTCTAAAAACGATCCAAAACAAATCAAATTGTTGAAGAAGCATATTGAATTGAAAATTGAGAATACCCTGACTTAGTAAAGCTATGAAGTGGTGCTTGTTTTCAGTCGTAGAGCTTTAAAGTTAACCAGCATTTGATTCTTTAGCTCCTCTAGTTGGCGAAACGTAAGAGAGTTGAGAAAATTTGAACCTTTCCTGAGCCAAAGGACAATGTTCAGCGGTCAATTGTGATGCTTTCAATTTCTTAGATTATGTTGATAGGTGTCTTATTAAGTAGGTTAATTTAAGCCTTTTTAGGTAGTAGTTAGGCCCATTAGTGTCTAACACTTTCTGGTTCAAGGTAGCTCTATTACTTTAAGACCCGCAGGTTGCCCAGTCGAAGATCACCTTATAAGGATGATCAAAATTGTATTGCATAGAGATCATATTCTTTGCAATCTACATTAGATAACCTATGTTGGGATCTTCCAGGATTTTTCCCTTTAAAAACCCCAGACTGTAATCCCTTTAATCTACAAAGAGCGAAGGCCCTCGGTGTGGCACTGTTCCTGAACGTGGAGGTGAAGCGGTGTTAATTCCAGAGTTGCTGTGGGACAGGTCTGCGATGTTGAGAAATACAAGTCTATGAATTTGTTGAAGCTGTTGTTAGAGTCTTCTAAGTTTTTGTATAATCTTTCGCTTGCATAAACCAAGAAGTCCGTTGAGCTTTCGTGAGATGAGCCAAAGAATTACAACCACAAAATAGCGAGCAACTGGAACCATTTACAAGAAGTGGGACCACAAATTAGTAACAATTACTTACAAAAGAGGCTAAGGTAGATCATATATACGATGTAAATAATAAATATTACAAGGATGTATTTTAATTTTTCATCTCTCTTCGACCTATGTTTGTTTCTAAAATTCTGATTGATTACTGCATTCGAACTTTGTGGTGCTA
The DNA here is from genome assembly GCA_902655005.2 of Marronus borbonicus. Lineage (NCBI taxonomy): Eukaryota > Metazoa > Arthropoda > Insecta > Coleoptera > Scarabaeidae > Marronus > Marronus borbonicus. The sequence continues at coordinate 1,890,121 of LR737407.1, forward strand.
GCGTATATTCCCACTTCCGCATTGCATATAGTTGGCAGCATTTCTCGTTAGATCGCAATATTTCGTATATACTTCCGTCTTATGGAGTACCTTACAGCTAGCAATTCTCTTATCTACTAGAAGCATCGAGCTGCCACGTTCCATTTCGTATTCGGGAAAATCCAATCTTGAGTTGCCAACTTTGCAAATTAGAATAACGTCGATTGATGTATCCTATATACATAGGTTCGTATTGATCGTGAAGCTCGCACTTGTAACGTATATATTGAGATATCTGCCTCCAAGTTGTTAGATGCATAAAAATTTAATTAAAATCACATTAAAGTAAGTAACACATCAAGCGATGTGACACAAAAAATTCTGATTTGGTACGTTCAAATTTCAAACCGCATCACGAAGACTAACCATTTTTTTTTGCATAAAACAAAACAAATAAATAATAAAAACGGGGGAACAAATGAGCAACAACAAGCAGCGCCAATTTACATGTTTTTGTTTGTATTTCGAAATGACGCCTGTTTTTAGTGTTTTATTTTGTTTGGTATTTGCGTATTTCGACAAACAGGGACATCTGATGGCAGTTTTCTAATTAACTTTTTTGACGCCGGGAAATAGCGCGTTTCTAAACGTTCTTTTTTTCTTTTTTGCTTTAGTCTGGATTTGATACGTAGCGAAATCCAATAAAACAATACGTTTTTCAGTATGGGGTTTACATTATATCGTAATCACAAGGGCATGTATCAATTTGCATGAGTATGTGAATTTGTTTAACGCAAAGATAATATCCGAAAAAAAATTTTTTGATGGAAAATATGTCGTAGGGAAGGTTTTTGGCGCAGTCAGTAGGATCAAAAAATCTTGTTAATTAATTATTATTGCAATCATCTGCCGCTATTGAGCGAATATTAAAGAAAATATTGTACGGCAGTTTTCAAACTTGGTTTGCTTTTTAGTTGTAAAACTCTAGTCACTAATTCAGTTATCAGAATATGAGAAAATTTAACATTTTTGAACCCTCCATGAAGAGGGTACGTCCAAGCGTGTGTCTTTCGATATCAAATGAAAATCGGAAAATTTTTAAGTTTGAACATACAATTTTGAGAACCGTTGCAACAGATCTCCATCTGTAGCTAATGGAACTTTCCAAGTTCTGGTTTCTGGCAACTTCTCATAGACCGTCTCTCAAGTTGCGCTAAGGTTGCGCTTAATATAGAAACTACTCTATACGTTATTGTGTTTTTGAAAATTTTTAACAGATGGACGAGTGCACGTGAGCTTTTAGTGAAAATATTTAACTTGGAAAACTGAAATTTTGCGGAACGGTTCAAAAACGTTATATGGCGTGTCCGATAACTACGAATGAACTCTTAAATGAAAAATTGTCAGAACTCAATTTTTTTTTATTATACAACAACCGATTTTTCACTTTCTTATCAAATGGCTTTTACAAAAAAAGAAGAAAAACGGTCACATTCATTACGTCTCTATATGGATACTTTTCAGGCATGTGTACTGCACAACATTTTTTTTTCCAAGAAAAAAGGTGTGGATTACGTACTTAAGCCTTTTAAAATTACATCCAACTTTAGAGATATTCAAGTTAGTCATGACCACCACGGAATAATCAAGTATTAATGAAATGTTGATCTTACATCCACATAACTGCTTTAAAGTACAAAATACTTTTTTAACAACAAAAATACATGCGCAACATAATATCCAAAATCAATATTAAATTAATATCATTAATTTTTATTTTAATGTCGTCTACCTCCTCTAGCCTTACGACTAAATATCAACACAGAAGATTCTGCGGGATTAATAAATAAAGAGTGTAGCACAGATTCGGGCACAATCGAGATCAAAATTGACAACGATTTCGATGATCATCTTGTCGTGTTCCTGATTACATTCAGCTGTTTCTAGTTTTTTTTTTATGGTTTTTAAAGATGGTTCTCTCCATTTTTGAATAATACAGAGACATAATTATGTGTGAGAGACAACCATTAAGATGTGCTCCTAGCACGAGAACATTTATTGAGGTGAATAGGCATTTAGAGGATATGACTGTTAGAAAAAAGCAAAGATTAATAGTGGGATTACCAGAACCTATCGCTCTGTTGCAAACGGAGAAGCTGTTTTGCAAATAGTAGAAAATAATCCGAGAATAAGCATCAAAGAAATAAGTTAATCTCTGCAAAATGTTGACCGGTAATAAATTAGACGAGACCTGAAACAACAGCTTCTTCACACGTTTCATTCTCAAAAAATTCATCACTTGTTAAAACGTTGTTCACCGAGGAAGCAGGTTTTAGTGACGATGGTGTTTTGAACCTACGTAATATGCGTAATTAGGGAGAAGAAAACCCTCATCACACAGAATACGGCATTATCAGTATGATGATAATGAACTGAACACCTTATTAGGAAACGCCCCATTGAACATTATTCAAAGACATATATGCATGACATCACTCACTTTCCTCAAAGAGCAAGGAAATTTGTGCAAAAACGATTTGAAAATAGGCGCCATATAGCCAGCTCGAGGTCCCAACCTTAATCTCCAGGTTTTCAATTTCATGAAAAGTAACTATGGAACAGAATTATGGAGTCTGCTGATACATCAAAAACGCCATCATTCGTTAAGAAACAGATTGAAAAGGCGTATCCAAGAATAAGGCTATCAATTTGAACGCCTTCTTTACCTTGTATTCTTTTTAATTTAATCATTGTTTCTCTTTGGTACGTTATGTTATTATTTTTAGAGCTCATGTTGGCCAAATAGGATCTTTTTTTTAACATCCCGCGTCTTGAAAACAAGAAGCTTACGAACATAGGGTTGTTAGCCTTTTTTTTGTTATTTTATGATGCTCTATGGCGTGGCTCTATGCATTGTAGTTTTTTTCAATATCACCCCATAAAGCAGTGCGTATATATAGTATGAACTGGTGTTGTTGATAAAATGTGTTACAGCTTGTTCAAGTGGGATTCCTACTAGCTGCTCTAACGTCCAAATAGACCACGAAAGATAAAACATTTGCTTGGAATATCAAAATAACCTCACACCTCGTACAATTCAGAAGTGATTGGTACCCAAAAGCAGCTAAACTATGCAGTAAATAGGTTATTAACTACGGTCCCAAAAATTAATTCCACCTTTGCCCTACCCTTTTCTTTTGGTTCCTAACGAAGCTCATTAATTACTTTCAACGAAATGAAAAATATCAAGTGCCTATATTATAATGTACTTTCATGTAGAAACTCGAGTAAGGTAAACGTTGCCGCCGCAGGCTACAGCCCCTACTTCAAGTCTCGGAAATCCCCACTTTCCCTCCTCTTATATCGCCTATACAACCAATTATTCAAATATTATATTAATCATTTCGGTAATTACTCATGATGTCGCAGCCGAGGCCTTACACCGCGCCAAGTACGTTGATCGATAAACCCCAGACCTTTTAATAAACGCCTTTCCCCCCATCCCTTCCGAAACGAGCAACGCTTATTAGTTTAATGAAAATTTGTAGAAAAATGACACGCTGAAAGTGAAATGCGTAGAGAGAAGTTGGAAAGTCGGGCAGTATTCGCATGATGGCGTTGTTGATTTGAGGAATTAGTGAAGGAGGTGCAACATAAACTTTTGTGGTAGATTGAGTCCGTCGTAATTAGAAATGATTAAAGTTAATTATTTAATTGATTCTATATCGTGCTTTCTGATCACATTAAATTAAGTTACTTGCTGAGAGATTGCGGTGTAATTCTGACTTAGCCTTCATCAACCATCCTTAATCTTGTTTTAATTGGTTTTCCTGTTGTGCAGGACGTCCAACATATGCCCTTGACTCAATTAAGACCAACGATAGAGCAATATGACCCTGTTTAACGCTACCCCGACCAACGCCGATACAAATCGGTTTTTCCTCAGATCCTAAAAGAGCGCTCCTACGCAGGGGCAGCGGATTTAGCTTAAGACCAAGTTACTGCTCTACATGTCGATTGACATCAGCTCTGACTTATACCGCCTTGGGGTATTCAACAGTGGCACAGGGAAAGATAAAGGTGCTCGCGTCTGAAGAGAATAAGGTTAATTCTAGCTGGCAGGTCCATGAAGAACGGCAGGATTCGTGCCGATCTGAAGATCCCATCTATGGCACAACACATACGGAAGGAGAGACTCCGAGCACTGAATTATCTCTTGGTGAAGAGAATAGTCGAACCGCAGGACAGGCCTCTTCTAAGGTTAGGGCGAGGCACTTCCACAGGAGATACCATCGGGAGAACGGGAGACTAATTACAGCAACCTGAAAACATCCGTGATGTGATCCAGTATTCGAATTCACCAAAGCCCCGGAAGAAGGAACGAAGGAAGATAAAAGGGGCAAAAGGCAGCAGCCTAACCTTAGAAAGAGTGACAGAGATTTGGGCGTTGCGTAAAACGTTTTTGATGTATATTTTCCAAGTTAAATAAAAATAAAAAATAAATGAAAAACTTTGTCATTGCATTCGTATTTCCCTATCTCTGTCTACAATGTGTTAGCCCTTTGTTTCCTGGGAACGCATTCGAAGCGTTAATCAGGGGGTCACTGCATTCTACTGGTTGCCCATTCTATTCTAGGCATTCCCAATTTAAATTAAAAAAAAATTGTAAGGCTGTGCTGTATGTAAAATGGCTTATTTCTACGTGTTCACTCCTCCTTCCTCAAACTAATTTATGCGCCTATTAATTAGGAATTCCCGTATAATTCCCACATCTCCGCAACCAGCAGGTGTATACTTATATCCAGTCTCCTTGATTGTTACAGACGAGGCCGATGGCCGCGAATTAATTTCGTGCAAAACACGCTGCGGGTTGTACCGACTGTGCCCCCCAGATTTGGATAATGAAGTTGTCAGCTTCAGTATGGTACCCGTGTGCTGTCGAGGGCAAAGGTGGGCGATTTGGGAGGCGGGAGTGGAGAGGAAGTGAAACGGGTAGGGAATCGCGGCGGGCTGGGTATAAAGTGAGGTTACAATTAACTTAAACGGATGACATGACGCTAATGTTGGCCTTCTTGATTGTGTAAACGAGAGTAGTTGATTGCTGGGTAATTAATATCGTTCTTGGTTTGGAAGGGGGATGTTATTGAATACCATGACATAATCCGATCGGTGAGTTACCTAAAAGATCTATTTAAATACGCGGAATAATTTAAATCAGGGCTAAATCGGAGGCTCGTTTAATTTCTCCAGGAATGTTGCAAAATGTCCAAGAAGCAATATCTCGACTTAAGAAGTGTTATAAAGTACTGTTTTAATTAATTTAGATATAATAGCCCTTATTTTATCTTTTATCCGATTCCCTAAAAATATACAGGCTGTTCTATTTCAAGTAATAGACTTGTTGCCATCTCTACACAAAGCGGAAGTGATACCACGTGCAAGTCAAAAAATACCAGAGTAACATGATAAAAATACAGCATTGTTCAAAATGTCCTCGTTGGGCTCAACTGCAAGCTTAACACGTACGAATCACTGAGCTGCAAGCGGGCGCTGCTGTTGCACCATCCTCACGAATTTCATTGAATCTACACACTAAACCAGCTGCTTCAAATGACGCTAAAGAGAAGAATCCAAAAGGTTTGGGTCTTAGAATCTCGGGGCCCAAGCAATGAAACCTCCACGACCAATTCATCGTTCAGGAAATTGTGCAAGCAACCATTAAATTACTGGAAAAGCTTTTCATCTAGAGAAACTAGATAGTGTTCTGCATTTAGCCTTCTACTAAATTTCTAATTCAAGCTGTTCTCCATTAAATGTACCAGCCCAAGTATTCACACTGAAACGGTGTTGGCTAATTTGCAGTAGCCAAGTATGGAATTCTTGGACGCAGTAGATATGGTGTTCAAAAGTTTTCGGAAAGACGAACCGCTATGCAAGGCGTCTAGTGTTCAGTGGGTGGTTGTCCAACTCTGCACCAAGTACATTTTCTTCGTTCTTTGGATGTTCTGGGTTATTGGAAAGTATGGCCGAAAACTCTGTGAGAAGGTTGGAAATCTTCAGTGATACTGTCTAGATGCTTGAAGATCGTTGCCATCGCAGTACCCATGCATATAAACATATTTTTGCACTCAACTAATTCATTTTGAAAGCCATCCAAGTAATTTTTTCACTAATCTAATCTAAATTAAAAACCTTTTACCCGAAACTTAAGTGCTCATAATAACATTACGAAAATCTTTAATAAATATTAGAAAACCTTTATTCAACAAATATGAATGGATGAACCTGTAGTAGCATGCAGAAGACCATTAATGTACCGCCATAACTCCCACAATTGAAAATAACTAAAATACGAGGGAGACCGATTATAATTATGGGGAAATTTCGACAAATGTACCAGCGCTCTCTAACGCTAGACGAGATTACGAATTCGAAAAGTTCGTATCTCGCGCTCGACTAATTTTAATGCTTCTAATTTCCATTCACGGAGAGTTTACGACTTCTAGTATTATATTCCTGCGTGTTATTTTCGAGCTGAAATCAAATTCGCCGTAATAGCATGGCGGCGCTAGTTTCGGAAAGAAATACCCGTATACTAATAAAGGTAATGATAGGTTAGGACTGGCAGGAATGGACGTTAGCTTTTGATGGTTGAACGCGGTATTTGCAGGAATCATAATTTGGTTAGATAAAATCTAGTGTATGGAATATGCAATGCTTTAATTAATTTCTGGATTGTACAGCGGTATCCGAAGAATTTTGTTCTTCATCAACGGCGTGTGGTGTAGATAATGATTTCAATTGTTTCGAATTCAACAAATAACTTGTGTGGTTGGGAGTAAATTAATACGTAGATAGCTGGGGGAACAATTCGCTTCGCCCCTAGTTAAAAGTTAAAAAATTTCGAAAGATATACACGCAGATCGACTACGTACATATTTGAAGTAGTTCCAATTATACCGTCTCGCAACTTCGATATTGACCTGCAACACCTGTTCAGTGCTGCAGGATCAGCAAACCGCACCACCTCAATATCGAACATGCAGGGTTAATAGGCCCATTGTGTGCCAAATTAGTAAAGTCCCAAACGAACCGACGCCAACCGATAACTGCTTCTAATTAGTTCAGGTAGGCTAGGGTCGTCACATTTGTAGCAGGATGGAGTTTATTAGCGTGTATTTCGAAGATGGGGTGTTCGTGAGGTTCGAAGATAGGGATGGGATTCGCAAAATAATTAGCGGTGTACAATTAATTCTGTGAACCGGCGTTATCGCCAATTCTATCGGGAATTTTCGACATGTTATTTGTTGAAATTAATAATGGCAATGCGTTATCTATTGTCGACGTATATTATTAATGCTTTGCCCTCTGGGAGAACTTTGATATTTAGGGAAGGGTGGGGCACGGAAGGTCCGTTAAGCGATACATGTTTAATAATTATAGCGATGACTGTGGGGTAGTGTGGCAAACACAACGCCCTACTCCGCACCACACTGGTGTAATTAAGCTGTTGCGGGGATCGACGCATCCTCGAAACAGCTGTGCCGGATTAATTAATTAATACCGAACTAGTGTTGTTTGCCAATATATTTTTACGTTTTTTATTTATGCCGGTTAATAATTTATTCCAATGTGACAAACAGCATGTAATAGTTGATTTTGATTGTTATTTACGTAAGTATGTAGATACTTCAAGGATATACTACAATTAACTCTTTAGAGCTTTTAAGTATAGGTGTGAGCGATATTATTCGCGAAGCAACAGTTATGACTCGAAGCACGCTGACTGTAACGGGTAACAAATCAGAAACTTTGTCTTTTCTGATGAATAAGAAATCAATACCTCTCACGCCCGCTTCCTCTAACGTACCTACCGTTATTATTGCAGATTCGCTGGATCTAAATCCATGTTAGCTTCCATATATTAGATTCTGTCTTGTCACGAATGATTCCAATCGCATCAACATTGCATATTCGAATATTTTACCAACGACGCAAGTAAAATAAGCAACGGAAATACCGCCGATGTTTTAAAACAAGCTCTAAAGATATCTCAAAGAGGGGGGGCGTTAATAAAGATAAGTTATAGGCGCAATGATTTAATTAAAAGAACAGCTTCCTTCGATATATGGACACATCCGGAGAACTTTTTGCAATTTAGTTCATTAAACGCAGATATCATTTCAGGTTTTGTAAACGGAAATAAGAAAATTGTTTGGTGATTAGCACGAGTACAATACTCGGGTTAAGGAGAATTTATGATACTACGATTTAGAGAATGGGTTAAGACCTGAAGAAAGATACTGAATGAATTGGCAAAGCCTTTCGGATAACTAATTACAACATCGTCGATCTTTACTTGTATTTCACTTTTGTTGGTCCTGGTCAATTAGTTTACAATATCCCACGTTTTTTAAATTGTTTACATTGTATTATAGTAACCCTGTTTAGTTGACCCTCCCAATTTTTTTTATGGGTACTTCGGTTTTGTCTGTGTATCTCTCTTATGACAGGGAATCCTTTCTGTGAAGAAGACCTTTGTGCTTGTTGGTGTAATCCAACGCTTACGGTAAACCAAAAATCCAGATTTTGCCGAAACTGTAGAGACTGTAAGAGTATCATGGTATAAGAACAACGCTAATTTTCTGAACGGCCGAAACCCCCAATTTCAGGGTACAGCGCCCCCAGAATCTCACACAGGGCTGCAGAGTCTTTTTTGAGCTTTATTTGTTTTTTTTTTCCTTTAGAAAAGAATAGCATCTTTGAAATTAAAAACAATTAGTAGCAAAAAGTAGCGTTCAACGGTCATTCCGAGTGTATTGGTGAACCGACAACGTTGTAAAGGGGAGGCACAGAACCAATATTAGCATTGTGTACCGTTGCGCTGTCGGTGTATAAGATAATAATAAAATAATCCCTAATTACTTTACGTATTTATTTAATTGAAAAGTAGATCATTTTCAGAATAAAGCGGAAAATGTAAACTCAATAAGGAATTTTCTAGCAAAGGCAAATTTTCCTCATATTCGTAACTTATATCGTCCTTTGATATTCGATTACAACCCCTAAAGCAACTGAGGAAGTTTCTTAAACCGGTTTGGAAATTTGTTGCCCCTCTCTAAACTTCAAATTGTTCCGAAAGTTCTCTAAAACATCCTCTCTATATCGAATCAATAAAATTAACATGCGGCTTAGTTTGGAGGAGCTTTAAAAAGCATATGAGCCCATAGATTTACCAAAATTATTAATTGCCGAGTTCGCTTTTGCTGAAAACAGATATTTTGAAATATTCCGCGGTTTCTAACGTTGCCTCATCGCTATCTACAGGGCGTGCTTCCAACTTTGCTAGTTTGGATATTACGATTTTCCGTGATAGTTTTTCCAATAAAAATAACTATATTGTGATTTTGCTTCTGATTAAAGCGGAAATGGATATCAACGCGCTCCAAATAGAGCACTCTCTATATTCTACATATGCTTCTCAATAGCTGCTGTCATGTTATATAAGTTCCACTTGAATTTCGCTGTATCCATCCCAATTGTACGAGGGTACTCTGAACAGTTTCAAGCCCCAACATGAAGATGGCTTAATTCGTCAAAAATATTCTGGCAGTATAAGTGGGCATGTGTTGAAAGACACTCCTGAAATTCTCAGCCTTATTGGACGCTCATTTGTTGTTTGGCAGACACAATACACATTTTGGGCAGCTAACTTTAAGCGTGGTCGTACCTGCTTAATTGATGATGAACTTTCGGGACGGCCAAAAACTGCAATAGCTACCCATAACAACGAAGAAGGTCCTAATGCGATCGTCCAATTGAGGTTAGAGAGATCTAGACAGAACGTGTTTGTCATATATCGGCTGAAGATTAGCGGATGCGGTGCTTGCTCATTCAGGACCAAAAACGCATTCGAACAAGCATTTCCAAAGCACTGTTGAACCAAGCATAGTTGAAACAGTGGACTCTGATTACTGAATCAGCTCCGAAATAGTTGAAGATTATTGACCGAGAAAGTATAAAGATAACGTACTACTTCACGCTTCATTGGTAGCCATGGCAAAAATTCGCGAGTTAAGGTTCGAATTAACAGAGCATCCGCCCTATTCGCCAGATCTAGCGCCTATAACATTTTTCTGTTTCCTAGGCTCAAAGCTTCGCTCGGAGAACGGCGATTCTCAACGAATTCGTGAATGGTTATTTTTCGAGATGCCAAGTAGTATCTGGATGGATTAAAGACGTGGAAGCATCGCGGTAAAACCTTGAACTTTTTGGCTGTGCAATATATAAATTATATTATTCTTCGATAGAGTTATCCTAAAAGGAACATCCGGTATGTTTTATATTTTAAAAGCAATTTGATCTAGTATTGCATCAAAAATTTGATTGTTAAATCATAACTTCATATTAGAAAGAATCAATTTCACTTCCAATACCTCGCAATGCATCCATTTTATTTCCTTCAAACTCGTCGAAAATTATTTCTCCAGGCGTAGCAAAAATGTGCATATATTTTCCCCCAAAGAAAGCAATAAATCTTGTCCTCCCCTTTTCATCTGCTGGAATATACATTTGGATACTTTCTAGAAGGCTATCGGGAAGTAATTACAGCGAAAAATTATCCTACGGTGGTCATTGTATTATTCACTCGTTCTGTTCTTTTGTGCCTTTCAAACACTGGATTCAATTAAAGAAATTGCTAGTAGAAGGGTTCGCTGGGATTGTAAAGGAAGCTATAGAGGATTTATCCGCTGTAAACACATCAAAGCGAACCGAAAGTACTCACGATTGGTGTCTGTTTTTGAGGGGTTGCTTTTGAGTAACTTTGTGGTAGATACAAATTACGAATAGGTGGAGGAAATCTGATGAAAGCGGTGGAAAGTGTTGGGGGGAAATATTGCTGGAATGGGCTAATTGGATAAATATGTTTGTTTAATTACAAACAAAGCTTCAAAACGGATTGTTTTGAAGGTATTCAACTGTAAATGGCCAATACCTCCTGCGTACTGGGGAATGTCCCAATAGTCTGCATTTATGTATGTATTACTGTGTTCTTGCATGTTTTTATTAAATTGTTGTTGGATTAATGTCCGCTTATGTATTTTAATTTTTTCATTTGAAGTAACCCTTATTAACGGGCGTGGCGGTGGAAAATATACATAGAGGAGGAGGCAGCGTTTCTCTGCGTCGACCGTATCTTAGCAGGTTGGGGAATCCGTTGGATTCATTCTAATACCAGGAAGACTCTGAGGCCTGAAGCTAGCTGTCATGATGCCATTCAATCCCAGGTTTCCGGCAGGCGCGATTTGAGTAGGGCTTTGACCCGACCATCCTCGTTGTATAGACTTAAATCAGGGGGGGTTCGATTGTACCTCAGGGTCGGTTGCGTTTCCGTCGCTGGCCGATAGATGCCAATGCTCGGTGGCCTAGGCCCCGGAGGGCCCATAGTTGTCGCACTTAAGCGACCTAGACCCCGACAGGTCGATAGTTGTCGCCTTGTATTTGTTGCCGAGGTATCGCCGTGTCATATGTAAACACGCTGTATGTATTATCCGGTTTAACAATGTGATTACGGTTATTCAGAGGAACAAACATCGTATCAATACAGCAAAGTTTTAGCAAATGCAATACTCGGTTTTAATCAAAAATTTCGAAAATTCTTGATCTTTATAAATTAGGTGACGGGATTTTTTGATCTTAACATGAATACCTTACAAACGGCAAATATTCATTGTTTAACTTTAAACTTTCCTATTGCGCAAGATTTTAACGACAAAACCTCCACGCACATGACCTACTTCAATTTTCGAAACATCAACAACACCCTTTCATCTCTAACCCACAAACATCAACATATCCTTTAGGGGAAGGGTATTTCAATTTTCCCTAGCGCCGCCGCCTCTTCGTGAACATGCGCTAAATGCAGCTTAGTAAATTAGCTTCGCCATCGCGCCACACATGCTCCAAGCACGTAGGCATCGCATGTAAGCCGCTATATGAAAATTGTAAGCGTTCGCCAACTCCAAGATCGCGAGCAAAGCTAATCCTGGTAAGCTCGTCGCGTACATCTTTTTTTCAATCCGATTACGCCGCGCAAGTAAGCCGTTGCAAACTTAGTGTACTAGTTGCGATGACGTGTATAAATACTGTTAATGTATAATAACGTAGTCAGGCTCAACACATTGACAAATTACAAAGAAATAAGTATACACATGCTTAATTTTGTTCTTTCATTGGTGAAGGCCGTATGTAAAATACAGTCGAAGAAAAAGATTCAGAGGAATCAAGTCTATCTGGAAGTGAGGCTGAACTACTGAATTAGCGCTGTAGTTGTTCCTTTCGTCCCTGATATTGCAACATCTTGCACCAAGGGACCAATTACTTAATTCTTGAGAGTTATGCTTATTTCATATTCTTAAGATTCTTATCATCTCCTAACTGCTTTTTAAAATTCTTGGATCTACAAAAAAGAATTTATCTTGAGCTTTTCGGT